>CM063511.1:85268598-85286098 GCA_032207245.1 Pardosa pseudoannulata
AAGAAATAATGGATTCTAAAAGTACAAATAAAAATATTCTTTAACACTAAACATACCAACACTTAATACATACCTATTTCTACCATAGCAGGTCAAATGACCGGACTTTATTTTTCTGATTATAAATGTATGAAATATGAAAATTGGAAGGGAATAGACAAATAAGCTTTATTATAATTTAACAAAATTGTATATTGTCAATTTTTATGTATTGCAAACACAAAGAATAAGAATTTTTAATTTATTTCCCATCGCATTTTTTACATAAACCTTATGGGTCATTTGATACGTTATATGGTATGTTTAGTGTTAAGAGAATTATTTATATTTTTTACGAAAGTTATATAAGATATTTAAGTGGTGCAGTTAGAGATACATCTGTTACTGCAAACGAAATACTTCGAAATAGAGATTTACAAAGCCATGAAAAGCTATCAGTCTTTGTGCCTCTATAAGTAGGGGTGTATCCTTCAATAAATGCCAGTCAAAGAGGGATGCAGTTTCTAAACAATAGACCTGACCCTCCTACCTTAAACAATAGCAGAAATGTACATTACATCCATTTTCGGAACGTTTTTGGAGGTCGAAAATTGTACGTGACAACGGTTTTGAAGACATCATCGGTTTGTCGGAATTGTACGTGCGAACCGCTTAGAGCGTTAAGAAATGTGGTTGCTGAAATGGTTGTATTTTTTCACTTTTATTTTTAAGAATATTTTGGAAAAACCCACGAAGACCTGAAACCGCAAAACATGAAGCTCGAAGAAGAGAGGAAACAATGTAGATAATATAACATTAATTATAATTTCGTTGCAAATACTGTTGTAAGTTATAATATAACTTTGTTGTATCTCAGTAAATTCGAGTTGAATCATCTGAAATTGATTATTGTTATAAAAGGGAATAAGACAAAAGTGAAAAAGAAAACTCCAATCATAACTTTAAAATATTTGTCAGAAATTCTATTCAAGAATTCTCTATTTCAAAAAACGTTATTTCTTCTTTTCATCTACTGACGCCTTCTAAACTGATGCATAGATTAAAAAATGAACTAAAATTAGCATTAACTTTGTATTTTTTCTAGAGATAGCTATGCCAAATTTGGTAAGAACTATTACAGATATTTCCTGAAAGCGAGCATGAAAAGGTAAAAAAAACTAAATTTGTTTATGAAAAGAGTGATAAAAAATATTTATGGAACACATGGTTTTGTATGTATAGAGATTTTTATCTCCATCTTGCTATTTATTTGCAGTATATTGTTTTTTGAGGTAGAAAATAGGAACTAACACCATTGTGTGAAATACCCTAAGCATATAAACCCAATAATTTTTCTCACTAGTGTAATGTCGTAATAACAATCAGACTTATTTATGGTTTTTAAGAAAAATTAAAACGTTGTACATGTTAAGAAACACTTTCATTTGCTATTCAGTTTTATGACACTATTAGAATGGAAGTCATAAAATTATTCCGAATTCTAAAAAACATTCCTTACAAAGAAATTTTTGAAAACGTTTCAATGACTGTGTTAGGAGATAACATTTAAAGCAAGAATATATAGAATTTGTTTTGTTTTTAAATGTTTTGAAATTTACGATGTTTTCAATGCAAGTAAAGAACTATAGTATTCATATTTACTGCTTAAATGAGAGTAGTTTTTGAAATATTCAAATGTATATATGCTTTGAAGTGAAAATGGCCCTTTTTTATTCTTATATATTTTGCGATGAACCTTCTTATATTTCTAAATTTTCAACGAATATAAACATATATGACTGCATGCAGAAATTTAAAACAAACTTTAGTTCCTGTAAGTAAGAAATTATACAACACTCGAAAACTGAAATCAACATTTTTTTTAAGAATAGAAATTCAGTGCGAGATTTTGAAATTATATTCTTTTTTTTGTTTGCATGTGTTAGTTTAAGAAAAAAATATTGCATTCTTAAAATATTTATTCATAAAAAATACAAAAACGATTGCATTTTTTTAGTAACATATATCTCAATTCTATGCAAGCATACTGAATTTAAAGTTAATACTAGTATATAGGTACATTTCTTTTACTTGAAATGTTCTGTCATTTCCTACTGATTTGAATTAAAAAAAAGTTAACTATGTCATACGTGTTTACATATAAAAGTAATTTAAATAGAATCATACTTTTAAACCAAGCAGTATGTACACAGTATATACAGTATATACCTTTACTACATAAAAATAAACTTTAATTTCTAAATCTTCTAATTATGTCAAATAGCTATATTTTGTTCAGAAATATTTCCTTCTATATTCACTATATCCAAATTGAATAATTTTTGTACTCTTACTATGAGTAAATGTAAGGATCATAAAAAGTGGAAAGTTTATTCAAATAGGACTTAATTACTTCTAGTAACATTTGTAGTATTCATATTGAGGGTTACATGGAAAAGCTATATTGTAAAAGGCATAATTTAAGTTGAAACTTTAAGGAATCGTTGCTTAAAAATAGATGTAAGAGTCAGTGTAAGCAAACATCGTTATAATGGATTTTACTGTAGGTTCACTAAAAGCTGAATTATTCATTATCCTAATTTACAGAAATAATTTTACATAATTAATATAAGGCTAGAGCATATAAAAGGGTTTTACTTCAAAACTGCCATGTAGTTAGGTTTTTTCTCGAGTTAATTACTTTCTAGTCAAATCTATAGGCATGATTACTGTAACTCTTTTAATGTGTCTGCTGATAAAAGACTATACATATGCAGATAATATGACTAGAAATTCCAATAAATACGTTAAAACATCAAAAATTATTTAAAGTATTGTATTACAAACTACAGGAAAATTTCGGAGAAGGGTATATATTGCCGCAAGCAATTAATACTATTTTATGTAAGATACTGTAGCTGTTAACACACATAATTTATCTGCTTACTTGACATAGTTAAAAAAACTTTAATTAGTAAATTTTGAAAAAAATTGAATTGAAGAACAGACATTTATTATACACACATTTCATCATAGAGTTTTTCCACGACATAAATATTTTCCAACAAATATCATAACTTGAAATTCCAAATATCTCAAAGGATATAAATATAGGGATTGAAAATTGGGTCAAAAGACTTAAAGTCCAAAATAATATCTATAGAGTTATACTAAATGATATTGTATCAATAAATTAGATGCACTTTTAAAAGTAATTATATTAAATTTATCTAGTATTTTAAGAGCTCATAAACAGCGGTAGCTCAGTAGCCAAAGGCAACGATCGCGTAACTGGAGTGTTGCGGTTCACCATGTTTGTTAATAGTGATTGGAGAACTTAAAGACTAGAGAACTTTCCAAGGTCTCAAACGACACCTCTAAGGGAGTCAAAACCTGGGGATCCTTAATTATAAATTAAGAGAACTTACTTGAGATAAGAGGATCTTTCACCCTACTTGTACTCATCAAAACGGACAAATTCCGTCGCCTATATCAGTGCAAGCTTCTGCCCACGTGTTTGTCTCGTTCAACTGGTATTGACAACAACAAAAACAAGACCTCATGCATAGGCTCATATACAAAAGAATGTTTAAAAAATCCTATTTTCAAATCTTGAAACATTATTTAGCACCTAGAGCAAAGTGCACGGGTGCTTAGGGACACCACAAGACAACCAATACAATTAAATTTCTTTTAGTTATCTTGGATGAAATGTGTCAATACGATGGATATATAGAATAATCCTCAGGTTAGAGGTCCTTTGTTGACGATATCAGATGTAGAAATTCGTTCTTTTTCCGCTGCTTATCTTCAAAGAGAAGCTGATCGCTCCCTAATACTTTTCTGGAAAATGGACCTCAAAAGAAAGAGAAACCTTCTTTTCTTAGACTCTGGTTGTCTAACAACCACGACTTAGCTCACAGTCCTAAGCCCATAGAAACTAAGTCCCCTCGGGACTCATACCAAATTTTTTTTCTCTCTAGACGGGTGGACACGTTGCTTCCCAAGCGACGCCCGGTTACAAAAACGCGAAAACACCCTAGAGCTGGTTCGCTCCCGTTTTTAAAGCTTCCGAAGTCACGTCGAATGAGCATGACATTACTTATATATTGTGGGGCTCTCATTGGCTGAGGAATTTAGGTGAAATATCAGTATGCCTCGATATTCATTTGCATCGGATACCCATCAGGGGGGTGATTCCATTTTATTATAGTGTCTAAAATCTACAATTCATGTCTCCATGTCATTGTTAAGCCAGCCATACCTGCTTGACAAGGAAAGGTGAAAACAGCTAATCTCCCCACCGGGTAACAAGAAGGCCACTGTATTTCGAGGCATGTCTGGAACTCTATGACCGCTTATTTATGTTAAATTAAAAATGTTCATTATCAGAAACACTTACTATCCAGATACTTTGTTATAGGTAGTTCTTTATAGTACTATCACTAAAAATTGGAGTACATTTCTGATCTTTCTTTAATTGGGATATAAACATTACAGTTGATATAAAGTTCGTAATTAATATCAAGCTTAAACATAAAATAGCGTTTAACATTTTAAAACTATTATATACTTAAACTCTCTCGGATTAATTATTTTCTAGCAAAGATCAAAAGACATGATTTATATAATTCGTTTTAATTCTAATAATGTTAAAAGTTTTCAAGTCGTTATAACACAAGAAAGTATTTGAAGAATTGCATTAGAAATTACAAGAGAAATTCCGAGAAGGGAATACTGCCGCAAGCAATTGATACTATTTTAAGCAAAATGTTGTAGCTATTAATACATGTCATTTCACTTTTGTCTTGATTAATCTAAGGAGATCTTTAATTCTTAAATTTAAAAAGTAAGCTATTGAGAAGCAGACATTTATTTTACATTTATTTCTTGATACGGTTAATGGAAGAAATAGTATTTTAGAGACATTAAACTACTTAACATCAAAATAAACATAAAACTTAGGATTTAAAGTTTATAATTATTTCTCGATTCAGTACATCTTTTTTTATTTTCTATCTCTTTAAAACTTTGTAAATATTTCATATTGTTTATTCTTATGTTTGAGAACTTTCAAATGAATTCCTACATCTATCTTTAAAAAAAAGTTCTTTGGAATTCAAGTATTCATTTCAAGTACTGAGTTATATAACTTTGTGAAAAACTTTTCTTTTCCTAAAGACTTTATGACTTCTCTTCTATGTAAATATATTTCATTAACACTAGATTTAAGGATGTTGATCATATACATATTTTTACTGAAGTGTGCCAATTTGACTCATACAAGAAAATTGAAGTTTTTTGCAAAGAAAATAGTTCCAAATACTTTTAAAAATAATGTTTATTATAAAAAAATTTTGGAAAACATTTTTTACATATAAAATCTGTTTTTGAAACACATTTTTCCGCAAGTATTTCTATTACATTTAACACAATTGTATCTACATGTTTTGTATGATTGTTGAACTTGACAATTCTTCCGTGAGTCAGTAGCATGAATTTCTGTCATTGGAATGGAAGTGTTCTCGACTTCTTCTCTTTATTTACTTCTTAGCTCTTCAGTCAATTGGAAAATTAAAATCTTTTCGTGAAATATTTACTTGAGTCGTCTCTTTATACAGAACTGTTAAACTATTCTGTGAGTCAAATTGGCTCACAACCGGGAAAATACATATACCATATTTGATAATGCGAAATGAAGTGATCTGAGGAGATGACGAATGAATGTTTACATATATTTTATTACTTAACTAAAAACCAACATATGTTTTTGAAAAGTGATATTAAAGTTTTATATATACATATATATATATATTATATATATATATATATATATATATATATATATATATATTTATATATATATATATATATATATATAATATTTATATATATATATATATAAATATATATATATATATATATATTAATTTTTTGTATTTATATATATATATATGTATATATATATATATATATATATAGATAAATATATATATATATATATATATATATATATATATATATATTTATATATATATATTTATATAGATATATATATAAATATATATATATATATTTATAAATATATATATATTATTTATTTATATATATAATATTATATATATTTATATATATATATATATATATATATATATATGTATTATATATGTATATATATGTATATATATATTTATATATATATATTTATATATATTTATATATATGTATATGTATATGTAATATATTTATAATTGTATAAATTTTATAATTATTATATATATATATATGTTTATAATATATAAATATATTTATATATATATATATATTATATATATATAATGTAATATTATATGTATATATAATATATATATTTATATATATATATATTTATAATATATTATACATATACATATATATATTATATAAATATATATATATATATATTATATATATATGTATATATATATATATATATATATATATATAAATATATATTACATATACATATACATATACATAATATATATATATATTTTTATATAATATATATAAATATATATATATATATATATATATATAATATATAAATAAATATATATATATATTATATATATATATAGTCATCAAAATTTTAATGAGTCAAATATGGCTATACATATCGCATGAAAATCGTAGTTAATATTAAGCCCAAACATCTAACCGGCTCTTAAATTTCAAATCTGTTATATAAGTAAGTTCTCTTTATTTGTCGATATCTGTCGTTAAATTTACAATATTCTGTCGTTAAATTTCTTTATGAAAAGATAATAATTTTAGGCAGAGCGTCTTACAGTCAGTTTACTTTTTTGTAAGCTAAGTAAAAATAGAAATGCATTTCTGCTATTTCATTAATTGCAATATTAACGAAAATCTATACATATCGTATGAAAATCGTAGTTAATATTAAGCCCAAACATCTAGCAGGCTCTTAAATTTCAAATCTGTTACATACTTAAGTTCTCTCTAGTTAATTATTTTCTAGTCAAGATCGATGACATGATTAATATAATTCTTTATAATTCTAGTGCAGGTAAAAGTTTTCACATCGTCGTAACATCGGAAAGCATTTAAAGAATTATATTAGAAACTACAGAAAAGTTCCGAGAAAGGAATACTGCCGCAGGCACTTGATACTATTTTAAGCAATAAGTTGTAGATATTAATACATGTCATTTAACTTCTGACATAATTTAGATAAGGAGATCTTATCTTTAAATATTAACTTTCAAAAATAAGGGTTCCAAGATTTGACATTTTGAAGCAGTTTTATTATAAAATTTTATAAAATAAATATCATTTTAAAGGCATGAAGGGCTTAACTTTAAAATAAACAAATTATTCAAGATTAAAAGTTTCTAGCTTTTTTATCAATATTTATTTTTTTTATTTGCGATAGCTTTAGAACTTTATGATAAGTGTTTTCGAAAACTTTCATATAAATTCCTACATCAGTAAATTCTTTTGGATTTTACTGTTTACTCTTTGATATTTTTTTTTATTTTCCAAAATAATTTATTACTTCTTTTTTCGATTTTAATATTTTCTATAAAAATTATACTATGAAAAGAAAAATGATAAGAGCATAAAACATCAAAAGTGTTTAAAAACGTGATAGATGAGAGGGTTTAATATCAGAAGTAATATTTATTACTGTTATGGTAATTCTAACTATGTCATTGTATTAAACGTTATTTTACAATATTATTACATTTTCCTTCTTTTAAAGAACTAAAAAAGTAAAGTGAACATTCTTTAAAGATAACATTAATAAATTTATATTTTGATATGTTCTATTATTAAACCTCTTATTTATGGAAGAATTAAAATTTCAATACAAAAAGTAATTAATTTAGGAAAACATCGTTATATGAGAACCACACAATAAGTTGAGTTGATATTGGAATACATTTCTGCTACTTTCTTAACGAAATAGTAACAAAATGTAACAAGAGATTGTATAAAAATCGTAGCAAATATTATGTTTAAATATGTAACAGGGTTTAATATTTCAAATCTGTCACATACATAGGTTTTCTAGATTAATTATCTTTCAGTCAAAATCAAAAGACATAAATGATATAATTAATTTTAATAAGAGTCAGATAAAGATTTCTAGACTATGGTTTCCAATAATGGCGTTATAACATTGCATGCTATTTTAAGTATTGTATTAAAATCTCCAGGAGAAATTCCGATAAAGGAATATGTCCTCAAGCAGATACTGTTTCGATACTATTTTAAGCAAGATGTTATAGCTATTAATACAAGTCATAGTAGCTATTACTATAAGTTTATATTCAGGCTTTCATTTAGTTAGAAGAAATTTTAATTGTTATATCTAAATAGGGTATCAAAGACATGGCATTTATTCTGAATTTATTTCACCGGGTAGTTTTTTTGAAGAAATATTACCTTAACCCGGTATAGCATGTGAAAATACAGGATAGTACACACAACGTATCATATAGCCATATATTGGTTGTTCCTTATTTCTAGCATAAATTCAATACAGTAAAGATAAAAAGATCAAAAACCATTAATAAACAAGTAATCAAAACCTTTTACCTACATTCCTTTACTCATTTGTTAAAAATTTTTGCCATGTATTTCACATAATGAAATGTGTAATGAAGATTTTTTTCATGTCCCTTCATTATATATTTCCTTAGTGGGTTGTATATTTGAACCTACATTTTGAGTCCTTTTTTATGAATATTGCCCCTTCCAGATAGATGCAGCTATGTTTTCTCCCGATAGCAGCCTATCTCTTCAAACAGAGCCGCCCTCGATCTGTGAATAAATTTCGGACCCAGATTCCAATTCTGGCAGCCTGCATCCACAGCCCCTAAACCTTTTGGTCATAATTTGCAGCCATCAGCTCGTATTCTAACAGCCGCGTGGCAACAGAGTTTTCATTTGTGCTGAAAACCGCTCTTTTTGAAACGTGCCGCGTTGTGGTGCATTGCCAAATTCCACTCCTCATCGCCCTTGGCGAATATTCGCCGCATTGAATGCGCCTCCACACAATTGGACTTTTCATCCTCGGGTCTTGTCTCGGGTTATCATTGGTCAGATCCGAGGGAGAGTAAACCTCCTTGAGAGCGAGGGTTTGTTTTTTTTGGCGCTTGGCAACCCCTTACTGGCTGTGTTTTCGGTTCTTTCGGCGTGAGCACAGTCTAAAGTTTTTTCGTAATTTTTAGAGACAAAGAGGAAAATTTTTAAGAACCTTGTAGACGCATTTATTTTAGAGACAATTTTTCCCGTTGGAGCCCACCTCGATCTTTGGCTAACTTAAGCATTCACCCAAGTTTTTGTCTTACTGCGATGTTCCTGGAGTTATTCAATCAACTCCATTCTACCAGCAAAATAATCTCCTATAGGTTCCTAGCAGAAGTGACAGTAGATTTTTGTATAAGATTATTGAGAAATTAAATGAGATCTAATAATAATAATAAAAAAGTCTGGAACACAAATGTGAGTCTGTTTTGTTATCTACCTTCGCTCTGCCTGAGGTGACTCCCTTTACTACTGGTTCTGACTTCTTACCTATAGCCCCAACTTCAACTTACATAAAGCCCCAACTGCTCCCTTCTTCTACAACTAGTATTGGACTTCACTCTTACAATATGTTATCCATAAATTGATTTTTTTCCAAGCCTATTTAGCTTTTTATTTGGGTATTCAGTCCACATTTTATATATGAACTTTTAGTATTCTTAGCAGGTTATGTTTATTGAGAAATAGCACTGTAAGTAACATATCTGTCTCAGGCTGTGTACAGACGAGTACTTGAGAAGCGAATTTTTTCAATCAAGCGAATTTTTCCTGAACAATCGGAAAATATCATCAAAAGTGTTCCAGTAATGGTCTGCTTCACACCCAAACTTTTGGAATGCGTCAAACCTGGTGTTTGTAAAATCACCGACAAGAAATGGAATGGAAGCTTTGTAGCACCACGTTGGTCCGAGCCAAGGGTTCTACGGTAATCCCAAGGATGAAAGTCAAAAGGCGGGGGGAATGTGACGAAAGTCGAGTCTGGAAAGACTCGTTGGGGCTCTGAAAGTCTCGGAAAGTCAGGACTCTGAGTCTTTTGTCTTTGATACATATCCTCCGACTAATAAAAAGAAGAAACTTTGTATTTTCCTTTTTTTTGTATTGGATGAAGTTAAGATCTTCAGTTTCAACTTATTTTCCATCACGATTTGTAAATAAACCATCTTCCATACTCCTAACCATCAATGGTCTTCTCGTTTTTGCGTCATGAATGCTTCATTTTTCATCAGAGTCCCATTGCTACGTCATACCGGACAGACAAGGGTGTCATAAAGATTAAACTTGTACATCTCGTCCTCTCGGTGATCTTACAAACAATAAGAAGCGTTTGGGTATCTTAGGAATTTCATAAAGATAATTTACACGTAAAACCCTCATATCAGATATAAAAATCTCTTTCTTTCAATAACTGCCTTTTGTCTTAACAATCTAAGCGGTTCGCATGTAAAATTCCGGCAAACCGATGATGATTTCAAAACGGTTGTCACGTACAATTTTCGACCTCGAAAAACGTTCCGACAATGGATATAATGTACATTTCTGCCAGTGTTTTCCCCTATGGAGTTTTGAGGTAGGAGCGTCAGGTCGATTGTTTAGGAACTGCACACCTACTCGCTGAGGCACAACGACGCTGATAGCTTTTTATGGCTTTGTAAATCTCTATTTCGAAGTATTTCTTTTGTGGTAACCGATGTATCTCTAATTGCACCACTTAAATAGCTTGGATGACTTTCGTAAAAAAGATATAAATCATTCTCTTAAAGAATATTTTTATTTGTACGTTTAGAACCCATTATTTCTTATGGGATGATCTTCGAGACTTGACGAGCTTTATGTGTTTTAAAAATTAACAATCTATAATGTCTATTTATATATCTATTTATAACCGGAATTAAAGGGACAGTAACGAGGGTGGGTTTCCCGTATTCCAATCTAGTCGACAAAGGGTGAAGTAAAAAATCATAGAACACTTTGGTTACTGACACAATGAAACTTTAGCGTATTTTTGGAGACTTTTTTTCCTCGGTGTGTTCCACTCGGAGGGTTAAGGAATAGTTATTTTGTCTTTTTTTTATCTGAGTCCATTTCAGTGGATGAAATATAATTGGTTGTACATACCTTATCAAATAATTCTTTATCGTATTTAATTAAAATTTATGATCCGAAGTGACCGATATTTTTTTTTAAATATCGCAGTTTTTCATCATAACTACGGTAATGCACCATAAAGTCAGAATAATTTAAAACGTGCTTCTCTACCTAGAACTGTAACACAAATAAAAGTAGAGTATGACATATCCAGTGGTTAAAACACTAACAAAAGTTTCAAATTGACCCATTTCCATTAAGATTATAACTTTAAAGTCACTTACACACAGAATCATCCCCCTTAAAAAAAGAAAAGGGGAGAATATTAAATTAAATGAGTTGATGGGTAGTTATATCATGCAAAACATTACCATGTTAAATATATTAATACTTGGACCACGGGATGGGTCAGTTTGACTCCAAAACTATTTTTTGTTATCTTAATAGATTTATTCTTTTTGAGATTTTAATAACAAAAATAATATAAATTATTTTGTGTAAGATAATACAAAATAATTTATATTATTTTTGTTATAACTTATTTTGTGTAAGCTAACAGATTTTTTCTTTTTCCGATAATAATAACAGAAATAATGTAACTAATTTTTGTTATCTTTACACATGTAATCTTTTTCAGATAGTAGTAACAGAAATAGTATAAACTGTTTTGTGTTATCTTAACAGATTTATTTATTTTTTCAGATAGTAATAACAAAAATAATATAAACTATTTTGTATTTTCTTAACAGATTTATTTTTTCCGATAATAATAACAAAAATAATATAAACTATTTTGTGTTATCATAAAAGATTTATTTTTTTTCAGATAGTAATAACAGAAATAATATAAAATGTTTTGTGTTATCTTAATAAATTTATTTAGCTATTTTAACTGATTTATTCTTTTTGACGTATTAATAACAGAAATAATATGAATTTTTAAATAAATATTTCTCAGGATAAATTTTGAAAGTATATTTTAATGAGTATTGTATCCTTTTTGTTATTCCTATGTGAAAAAAAATCCGTTTAAGGAAACACAGAATAGTATTTTATTCAAAATGACTCAAAGAGCTTTTAGTGTTAAAAACCACAATTATTAAATAAATTATTATTCGATATTTAAAGTTCGAATTTATATCGTCATTAAATACATTATTTGTTTTTAAGACCTTTTTAGAACTTAATAAAGTTTTAATATTATTTATTGTTAAATCTGGATACTTTCAAAGTAATTCCAAACCTCGAGCTGTTTGTCAAAAAAAAAAAAGTTTTTAGATCTAATAATTATTTCAGGAACTGAATTATATAACTACCTAAAAAATATTTTTTTTTCTATCGGAGGTTAGATTTCTTCTGTATTTTACTTCTCCCTTTTATTTAAAAAATATACATTGAAAATAAATCGGCTTTAAAGATTATAAGGCATTAAGTTTAAAGCATTAAGTTTAAATGACAATAAGTTTAAAGTAAAATATACTTGGTTAGGTTAAATCAAATTATATCATTAATCCAGAAGAAGCTAACAATTTGTAATATAATGACTTAGAGTGGTATTATTATATCAGAAGTATTTTATGAACTTCTTCTCATGTTCTTAAAGTTTCAGGAAACTTACAACATTCTATAACTGGAATTATTTTCAATGTCTGTTAGATAATCTATTAGACATTAATCTTCTAATTCAAATCTTATAGAGATTTGAATTACACGCGTGGCTCAAAGTTTAATTGCAATATAAATCAATTATCTTTACTGTATTAAAGTTTGAATAATTGAGTAACAATTATATAATATAAAAATCTATATAAATTTGCTTTGTTTTTCAATTACATAAATGTTGTTAAATCTGTTTTGTAGGTAATTTTTATGTATTTTTTTCCTATTTAAAAATTACATTATTCAATTTTGTTTTAATATAATTAGTCGTTAAAAAAATCAATGACATGTCAAAAGTTGTTAAATGTATATATTACAAGGGGACTTTCTAAAAAACTGTTTATTAATAAGAACTTTCGTTTACAAATGAAATATTGTAATGGATATAATAATCTATTATACATTCTCAGTAACATTGAAAAAATGACTGAAACTATCAGGTTATTACATATTTTTTAATACATTTCTATTTATATGCAACATTCTTAGTGTTTGAAAACTTTCAAAATTAATTACCTCAAATGTTTCTCAAAAAAGTAAAAAGCAATTTTGTTTAGAAAGCTAATATTTATTTCAAGAACTGTGAAAATAATGTATAGGTTTTAGTTTTAATATACCTAGGTAAATTTGCAAAAGTTTAAACATTAAATTATGCAATTTTGTTTTAATATAACCAGTGTTTCAACAAATTTCAATTTCAATGATATGAAAAAAATATTTAAATGTATATGTTACAATTAATCTTTTTAAAAATATTTGTTATTAATAAGCATTTCATATAGAAATGAAATACTCTAAGGAACAAAAATACCTATAATATAGCCTCAGTAGCATTACAAAAACAATTGTAACTATCAGGCTATATATTTTCTTATACGTTTCTATTTATATGCAACATTTTGGGCGTTTGAAATTTTTCAAAATATTTTCAACCTCAGACTGTTTCTTGAAAAAGTAAAATACAATTTTACTTAGAAAGCTAATATTTATTTCAAGGACCAAACTGAAAAACTTTTTGCATTTTAAGCGCAGGATTCATTATTTCTCTGCGAGGGAAATATTTTTCGGAATTGAAATACCTTAAAAATGAAGGATTTGAAAGGATTAAAACTATTCCTAAACAAAAACAGACAACAAAAATATTTAATATCAGAGGAAACATTTACAAAAGTATTAAAAAATATTTTAATATCAGTATGTTAGAAAAAATGAGCAACCAATTTTTTCAGATATTTGATTTCACTAAAGTCTTGAAAATTACAGGGGATATTTCTAATAATTTTTTTCTTAATTTTTTATTGTGCTTCTTTAAAATCTCTAACTTATAGCTTTTTTTTTTTTTAATGATTATCACATTTTGATTTTATTATTATTTTTTTAGTCCACTAAAGTTGTCTTGTAGCTAGAAAAGTATTTTTTTATGTTCTTTTAAATTTCAAATGTATTCAGTTTCCCATTTATTGTAAATATGATTTTTAAAAGTAACTTCTTTTTACTTCTTGAAACGTCTCCTTTGTTCGAAGTAAAAGAAGTAATGTGGAAGCGAAAAATTGCAGCGTACAGGTAAAAGCTCAATTACTAATTTTGACCTTACTTTAATCAATTATGACAATTCATACAGTTAAGTCTGTACGAACGTACAAGAAATGTTTAATTATAATGCTTTAAATCTTCGTTTTATCGCCTCTGAGGGCGTTTTGATTAAAAATCGAAATGTTAATTTAACAGTTGAATTTTCTTTTTAGGAAATTTTTGTTTCAGTTAATTTTGATTGTTTGATTTAATTCTTTGTGGGTTGTGCCCAAAAGCGTTAATATTTCTTAGATCTAAATTTTTCTATATATAGATAAATTCATGGGTGTAATAATTGATGTTATAATAGGCCTAAACACAAATGT
This sequence comes from Pardosa pseudoannulata, assembly GCA_032207245.1. Lineage (NCBI taxonomy): Eukaryota > Metazoa > Arthropoda > Arachnida > Araneae > Lycosidae > Pardosa > Pardosa pseudoannulata. Next base: position 85,283,316 of record CM063511.1, read on the forward strand.
AAAAATAATCCCCTACATAATAATGGCCTAATTTGTCTGTCCATCTGTCCATCTGTCCGAGAATTTATGAAGCGGTTATACCTGGAATGAATACAGGTATCCATATTGAATTTTTTTTTGAGTTAGGGTTAGCAAAAACTCAAAGCGAGTTCGAAATCCACCCCATCCCTCCTTTTCGAGAATTTAATGCTATTATTTCAAGCATTATTCTCCTTCTTATTTTATACTAAATTCATTCGTTATAGGATAGCGACGGCGGAGCGTATTATTTAAACTTCGCCATGTGCAGGTGTGGCACGTTCGGTAGAGTGTCTACCATTTGATCCTCCTACTTCTCGGATTAGTGGTTCTGTCCCTGACGCAGAAAATTTTTTCAAAATGTCTAATTAATTTAATATTTTCTGCTTTTTTTACTTTTGAGTTCTTATTCTTAAAGTTATTTTATTATTTTTAAAATAAATTTTTACCATTTTTTCAACTTTTAGGATTTTTATGAAATTTATGAAACGATTGAACCTGGAATGAATAAAGCATCCATATTGGATTTGTGATGAGTTAGGGTTATCAAAATTCAAAGCGAGTAAAATTTATCTTTTCCTAAACTATAGATCCGTTTCTAAAATAAATTGATATGAATAAACTTCGTATCACAGCTAAAAACACTGTCATCTTTAAAACGTTCGAAATCCATGCTGTCCCCCTTTTCGAGCGTTTAATGTCATTATAACAAGCCTCATTTTAATAGCAGGTGATTAAATTATTCAACTTATCACATAATAAAAAGGTAAAAATAAGAATTTTTTCTATCATTATGACTTCATTCCTTTAACCATTTCATTTAATAATATATTTTAGATTATTTAACTATCTTCTGTATTATTTCCATACTTTTCATCACCAAAATTAGATACTACATAAATAATTTTCTTTTATATTTTGCTTAAATAATAGATTAAGTACATACGTGTTAATTTTAATCGATTATTTTTGTTGAAAGGTAATTCTCAGCCAAACAACAAACCACTTTTTTTACCTGCCTCAAAAGGTACTTTCCAATTCCGGAAGATTAAAAATTTTACTAATTCCGTCATATGACGGGCTATATGCTAATAAGTTGTACATTAGTGCTTCGTTGTGATGTCTGTATGTATGTTTGTAAATACGAATGTATCTCACGTTTCTTAAAAGAGAATAGTAGTATATTGTTCACAGTTTGTATTCACTAATGAATATATCCACTTTTACGACCAAACTAAAATTAAGAAAACGTTTATTGGTTTTAAAGATGGAGTGAGTTGAAAGGATAAATGAATGATACATATATATATATATATATATATATATATATATATATATATATATATATATATATACATGTTTGCATTAGATTCCCTTCTGCTTGAGTTTAAATGCTTAGAGTACTGTAACAACGAACTGTGGAATGTTAAAATATAATCTTATTCACACCTTAATCTGTCCAGCGTGACATTATTTGGGTTCTATCAAAGCATAGAAATTGCTTCGACGAGTATAGACGAGGTGTTTCATCTAACAAATATTCTTAATAACTTTATTTACATGAAAATATAAGCCCAAAATCACTAAAGCAACGGGGAAACAAGTATCTAAAATTTCAATGTTGCCTCAGTCAGGCGATGACGTTTAAAGCATGTGATTTTAGCTGAAGTGTCTAACTCGACCTCCTTAACATCTCTCTCTGTCTTCACTAGGAAACTTAGGTACGAGAGATGGAAGTATTGAATGGTTTAATGCTTGGCGCCTGGTTAGTGCATCAATCTCGACCTCGAATTCCGCCAGTTAGTGTATCTGTTTTTCTACGATACAATCGCATTGCTCAGAACACCCCGAAGTTCGAATGTCGACGAAGATTATTACCGGAAGTACTGATGACTCTACCCTTTGTCCCGAAGTTGATGGATAATTCCTTATTGCCTGCACAAAAAACACTCACTTGGTTTTCATTTACTTTGATGGGCTCTTCAATTACATATTGATTTTCTTATATTTGTATTTTAGATTGTTATACATGTTGTTATACGATTGTTATATGTTTCATATCACGTTAATGTAGGTGAGCCACTTTCTTTAAAAAGATAATCTATATAACACAAAGTTTAAAAGAAAGGAATGTTAATGCTGTCTTGTATAACTAAGAAAAAAAATGTTCGAATTATTAACTCAAAACAAAAATGAAAATACCAGAAAAAACTAGACCTTTTTAAATTTAGTAATATATGAAAATTGAAAAATAACTTTCATTTTAGAAGAAGTTTTCCTAACTTATAAAGAATATGCGCAAGGGATCTCTAAAGACATATATAGATATGTAAAGCATGACACTACAAACAGTTTAATAAGGTATTCATCTATTTCTGATCTTTATCACCTTGATATTTCTTAAAAAACGTCTAAAACATTTTTCAAAATTCGACAAAAACGAGAGTTATTTTTTAAAAATGTCTAAAGGCAAAATATTATACGGGTCTTTTACATATCGTAGTAAAAAATTAAAGATGCTTTACATAATAAATAAAAGATTATTCAGTATAAAAATATTTTCAATTTTGTATTTCACTAATAGTTGTCAGTATCTGATTATAATAACTCTAATAAGTTTTGTCTCATATTAAGCATCTGACAGCTCTTTAAATAATTCATCCACAAATTGTTTGTGAAAATGCTAATTTTCATTTATGTATCTAATACATTTTAAAGGAATCGAAAAGTATTACTCTGAGAAAAAAAGTTTTCCATTTTGATTT
>CM063511.1:85291098-85316098 GCA_032207245.1 Pardosa pseudoannulata
TACTTTTTTTCTCACCAATTCAAACTGAATTAAACTGGTGTGTTAGAGAAATTTGTTAGTTAAATTTGTTAGAGAATGTGCTGTTATATGAGGTAGGTTAGGCCTTATTGTTTTAGCTATTCAAAACCATTTTCACAAAACCATACAAATAAGTTCTGTCAGTTCTATTTATAACGCGTTTTTGATAATTTTCGTATATAGAAGGAAGATTGCAGATTGCATTAGTCTTTAAAAGTATTGTTCTAACTGTTCAAAACCATTTTCACAAAACTATACGAATAAGTTTTGTCAGTTCTATTTAAGCGCATTATTGATATTTTTTGTATACAGAGGTCTTTAAAAGTATCGTTTTAACTGTTCAAAACCCTTTTTACAAAAGTATACCAATTTCTTCTGCCGGTTCTATTAATACCACATTATTGATATTTTTCGCATTTAGAGGGAAGATTGCAGATTTCATGGGCCTTTAAAAGTATTGTTTTAACTGTTCAAAACCATTTTTACAAAAATATACGAATAAGTTCTGTCAGTTCTATTAATACAGCATTATTCATATTTCTCGTATACAAAGGGAAAATTGCAAATTGTAAAGGCCTTTAAAAGTATTGTTTTCACTGTTCAAAACCATTTTCACAAAACCATACGAATAAGTTCTGTCGGTTTTATTAATACTACATTATTGATATTTTTCTTATGCAAAGGGCAGATTTCAGATTGCATGGACCCTTAAAAGTATTGTTTTAACTGTTCAAAATTACTTTTACAAAATCCTACGAATAATGTCTGTCAGTTCTATTTTACAGCAATATTTAGGGCGATATTTTTCGTATACAGATTCGGTAGATTTAAGCAGATGTGCAGGGTGCTAAATTAGAGACAACCTCAGAGGTATGTTTTAGGTATACATTTTTCACAAAACCGGGGGTTCACCTGAGTGATCTTTTTCTAGTGTCTTCCCTAATAGTCTCGAACTTGCCTCTAAAGTGCTTGTTTCTTACTGGGGTTGACCACATTAATTCTCGAGCCACGACGGACCTCTCGTAGGTCAGATGCAGCTTTATAGCTGTCGTGGTTGCGGTAGTGTCGACTGGTCTTCAGTAATAGCTGCTGTTTAGGCGAAAAGCTTGAGTCAGCTTAGGAATTACCTTACTGAATTATTTATATTTTTTCGTATACAGAGGGCAGATTGCAGATTGCATGGGTCTTTAAATGTATTGCTTTTACTGTTGAAAATCATTTTCACAAAAGCATACGAATAAGTTCTGTCGGTTCTATTAATACCGCATTATTGATACTTCTCGTATATAGAGGGCAGACTGCAGATTGCATGAGTCTTTAAATGTATCGTTTTAACTGTTCAAAACCATTTTTACTAAACAAAAAGAATAATTTCTGTCGGTTTTATTAATACCGCATTATTCATATTTTTCGTATATAGAGGGTAGATTGCAGATTGCATGGGTCTTTAAATGTATTGCTTTTACTGTTGAAAACCATTTTCACAAAAGCATACGAATAAGTTCTGTTGGTTCTATTAATACTGCATTATTGATATTTTTCGTATATAGAGGGTAGATTGCAATAATAATTATCGGGTTGCAATGGCCTTAAACCTGGAAATACAGCAGAGTGCACAATTTTCAATTATATAGGCCTAATCGTTTTTAAGATAAGCGAGATGCAAGAATTATGCACTCACAAAGTCAAAAGGAAAATTTTGAAACCTAATTCATGGATGGCCAAAATGGATATTTAGTTCGAAGTTATATACATATTGGAAGTTTCCCTGTATGTACATACAGATGTAAAATTCCATTTGGCAGGGTTTAAATGTATATCTTCATTCAAAGTTGAACATTGTTTTATATATTATAATAGTTGCTAACAGAAGCAAAAACTATACCTACCAGTCTATACATAATATCTTACGTTTCTTTAATTTTAAGCATCTGAAAACTTTTAAGATAATTCCAATACTAGCCGGTCTGTGAAAAATACATTTCTGTTTAGGAATCTAATATTTTTTTTTCCAGAAAAGAACTGTATTACTTTCTCAGAAAACTTTTGCCTTTCTAAGGAAAGTTTCAGTGGCGATGTAAATATTTTCTGAAAAACGAAACTCTAGGAAAGGAAAATAATTCCAAAGGCATAAAATGGTCTGAAAAAGAAAATAACTATGAAGATTTAAAATTAGAAGCGAAAATGTAGAAAAATAAGGAAAATGAATTCATTATCATTATATCAAAAGGAGTAAATATTCTTTTTTATTAATGATAGTAAATTTCCCGACTATTCATAAGAGTACAGCGGTTATTCATAAAATATATTCTTGCTTTGTTAAATTATTTCTTTAAAATATGTTTAAACAAGCTGTCTGTCCTTAGTTTAAATTATGTATTTATTATTATTTTATGCATGTATAATAAACGTAAACAATAAGAAGTAAGGAGAAGTAAACAATACTTTTTTTGTATTTTATGTTAGTAAATTTCTCTAAAGTTCATAACTGTGCAATGGTTATACATAAAATACATTTGTGTTTTGTATAATTATTTCTTTAAAATATGTTTTAAACATGCTGTCTGTTTCTAATCTTCTTTAAATTATGTATCTTATATATGTATAACGGACATAAACAATAACTAGATGTAAGGAGAAGTAAACAATATTTTTTGTATTTAATGGTAGTAAACTTCCCTAAAGTTCATAAAATCTGTGCATTGTTATATTATTTTTTTAACGTATGTTTTAAACAAGCTGTCTGTTAAATAATCTTAGATTAAATTATGTATTATGTTTTATTTCTATAGTAGAATTTTTAATTTATTCATGTTTAAATATTTTTTAAATAAAACTATTTCTCATATGACATAAAACTATTAATTTCATTATACAAGAGAATTATTTGTTGTTACACTACGTATTATGTATTCCGAGAAAATTTTGTTTGTTTTTAAACTAAATATTATATATTCTGAATTTTTTATGGAGGAAAAAGGCAATTCATTTCAATAGGAGTTCGTTAGTTTGTAATTTACATTGAAATGGGTCTTCTGCAGTAGTTTATATTTTTTTCTGTAGTTAAGAGTAGTTTAAAAAACCTAACATGCAGTTTTTTTATTAGAACCTTATTCGTTCTTTTGGAAATCTGATTTAAATGTATTTTATTTGAATTAATTTAGCCAAATTTTTGTAGCATTAAAAATCTCTCTATATAAAACCATTTAAATGTATGTGTGTGTGCATGTATGCAGCTATGTATTCTGAAATGGCCGGATTTAAATTTATGAAATTTTGAATGGTTATTCAGGTCAGCTGTGAGCAGGATTCATATAGGTTATATTACTTCGAGGCAAAGGGGTTCAATTTTAAAAATCTCAATTATGTTTTGTGACTATATATTGTCCCCATTTAATATATTTCCTTTCCAATTATGTTTTAAAATAATTTAGATGTTTTAAATAATTTAATTTTTCAGATAGCTTTTGAAATGTGTTCTTCATAATTATGTCTTAATTATAAATTAAAATAATTTAGATGTTTAAGTAATTTAATTTCTCAGATAGCATTTAAAATGTGTTCTTTTTAATTATGTCTTAATTATATGTTAAAATAATTTAACTTCTGTAAGGAATTTAACTTCTCAGATAGCATTTAAAAGATGTTCTTAATTCTGTATTTATTATGTATTTCTTATAATTATGTGTTACAATAATTTATATGGTTTAAGGAATTCAATTTCTCAGATTAAAAAAATAGTTAAATTATTTGAAATGTGGTCTTAATTATGTATTTATTATGTGTTCTTTATAATTATGCATTAAAATAATTTAGATGGTTTAAGTAATTTAATTTCTAAGATATCATTTGAAATGTGTTCTTTATAATTATACCTTAATCATATGTTAAAATAATTTAGCTGCTTTCAGTAATTTAATTTCTCAGATAGCATTTGAAATATGTTCTTAATTCTGTATTTATTATAAGTTACTTTAATTATGCACTAAAATAATTTAGCTGCTTTAAGAAATTAAATTTTTCAGACAGCATTTAAAACGTATCTTTTAAAATAATGTATTTTTTATGTGTTTCTTATAATTATATGTTAAAGTAATTTAGATGGTTTCAGTAATTTAATTTCTTATATAGCCTTTGAAATGTGTTCTTCATAATTATGCTTTAATTATATGTTAAAATAATTTAGATGCTTTAAGTAATTTAATTTCATCTGTAGGATTCGAATCCAAGAAATTTGGAAGAATAGTACTTAACCTTTTGGCCATCTTTCAGTTTGGTTTGGTTTCGAGCACTACGGTCTACTCTTTTGCTGATGATGGCTAATGAGACCTGGACCTACTGCTTAAAGCAGGTTCCTAACGGCTAGGAACATCCACGTGATATGTGTGATGAGGCGATTTAGATCAGTAATATAATTGATTAATTAATTCGAGAAATAAAATGCTTCGGATCTAAATCTGATCTCATCCCATCTTTTGTAAAGGGGAGAGGTTCGAGAGTGGAGTCTAATCGAAGGGAGCAAAGTAGTCGATTTGAGGAGACAAGTCCGACTGCCAGTGTTTGAGGAGTAGAGTCAAGTTGAAGTCAGAGTTCGAGAGTTCGACGGCAAGTGTTCAGGACTCGAGGACAGAGTACGGGGATCAAAGGAGTTGTGCCCAAGGAACACCTCGACATCTCTCAACGACCAGAAGTTTCCAGCTCATCCACTTTCAGTATCACCCCGAGTTATATTAGAAGGCCAAATACCAGCGGTGATACGGAGTCCACATTATCATCACATCAATCGAAAAGTATCTACAAGAGCTCCCAAGAGTACAGCCTTGGCACACCCAAAATATCCACAAAGGTACTCACTATTATACACATTTGAAATTGAGATTGGGTCCTCTCTCCTATATACATAGAGTTAGTAGAGGATAGGAAATTATTATTATCATATCTTAATTGGTGTGGCACCTATTTTGATAATATTAAAAAGTAAATCGTATGAAACTTAATATAAATCTTGTATAGTAATAATGTATATATAATTGTAATAAATTGACTTAAATTTACTTTAAAGCTGTTTTCAATCCTTCTTAATTTAGCGTATTAGTTTATTTTTATTTTAAGTCTGTAGTCTCTCAGAGCCTGTGGTTGACTTTAAACTTAAAATATCTACAAAACGCAACCCAAATAATATTTAATTTTCGTGACTAAAAGAAATAAACAACCACTATAAATTTGATCATAGGTGAATACCTAATTTTAAACGAGAGCTATACGACACAATATGAACCAACGAATTCTGTTTACGAAGTGCAACAAGCTATCATTAGGCCATCGTTCAGCTATTAAATCCTGGAACCCTTATGCTTTCATTTATTTGTTTTCTTGCATTATTGATATTTTTATTCGCATTTTTGAAGAAGTAATAAACAACGGTTTACTTATTCAAAAAGAAAATACTTTCTGTTAACCAAAATACCTTGTAAACAAGAACGGTTTATGAGTATTAAAAATGCACTAAGAAGTCCACAGTTATGAAATTTTAAAATGAGAAGAAAAATTATGAAATACACAAAATGATATTCATTATATCAATAAAAGTAATTTTTTTTATTTCCAGGAAATGAAATTAAATTCCTTTAATTTTCTTCAAAATGCTGGGGACATTTTTAATAATTCGTTTTCATAGAAAATTTATTGCAATTCTTTAAATTCCTTTTCAATATAAATAATTTTTCAATTAAATGTTGGTGAAATCTGTTATCACAAAAGGAATATTATCATGCAATTAAATTTTAAATATTTTAAATCAAAAGATATTTCTGTATTATAATGCATTTGTTTTCTACATAGAAGATAATTTCTGTTTATAAGTATATGCTTTATGTTATTAAAATTAATTCTAATGAGACTAGAAAAAAGAAAATTTGTTTGAATATCACTTGTCTCGCTTTAAATATATGAAGTTTATTTACAAAGAAATGAATTTTATTTTTCCAAATTTCATATATATTATTACTTTAAATAAAACATGTCTTATATTTTACACAAACACATGCACACACCCGCATATATATATATATATATATATATATATATATATATATATACATATATATATATATATATATATATATATATATATATATATATATATATATATATATATATATATATATATATATATATATATATACATATACACTTTATTACTTCAAATAGAATATAAAAATGAAATATATCAAAATAATTATCTCGGTTTATAAATTTATATTTCGAAACGAGAAAAATGTATTCAAAACATATTTAGCTCCTAAATATTAATGTAATTCTAACTATAACTTCTAATAAAAATGCTAAACATAATTTCCATATATAATTATTAATTTTGCATCGTACAATTTTAAATTTTAAGATGTTAAACTAAAAATCCGGATTTCAGATAAATTTTGAAAAAGAATGCAGATAAAGTTTGAGATTTTTGCTATTAATCTTTTTAGCTTTATAATTACCGAATAATATATAGTTTAAAACCTCTCAATAAAGAAATGCAATTTATTTCAAAAGGCATTATCTATAATTAGGCAATAAAGAAATATATAATATCTCAAATGTAATATTGATTTTGATTTCCGTACTGTAATTTTATAGAAAATTTTTATTTTTACTTTTTTTATTGTGCTCGTTTATAAAAGTAAAATTCTATCTAGGTGGAATTTTATATCTCTTTTTTATATATGGGCAATGAATCTGTAATAAATATTGTTGCTTTACTAAGTTAAAAATAAAATTTGTATTTTAGTTAAAGATTCAGTAATGTCAGTTTAATGCCTTGTCTGTTTTTATGTAATAGCATTATTTATGCTTATAATAAAGATGCAATTAAAGATTGAATAGTTAAAAAATAATGTTTATGGTCTCCTTAAATCTCATTATAACAATCTTTATCCCTTATGCATATGAATGACACTGCGGGATGGATGATCGTAGCCGTTCGCAATCGGCTTTAAGCAGTAGGTCCCGGTATCATTAGCCGTCGTGTTGCAAAAAAAATAATAAATAAATAAATAAATAAAATAGACCGTAAAGCTCAAACCAAACGAGACAAACCCTTGAACATATGATAATCTACTACGTAATTTCTTTATTCGTCAAATCTCACTAACGTAGTAGTAGAATTCCTTTTGTTTTTGTGAAACGTGTATATCAATAAATCATGTTTATCTATGATGACCATAAAGAGGAATATTCAATCTACCTTTTGACGTTTTTGACTGTAACCATCATGAGTAACTATCAAAAACGTCAAAAGGTATATTGAATAATCCTCTTTTATATCGATGACTATTTTGCATTACACTTTTATAATTTAATATTATGTAAATCAACTGATTTCCTGAAGGAATTGTTGTTCTATATTGTAACTTATTTTGACTTTTAATCGGTTGAAAAATTCTACGGTGGCAAAATCGTTAAACAAGCGTACTTTATTAGTAAGTACAATTGAAAACAATATACTACTTCTTTATACAGTTTAGGAAAAATGAATAGTACAAAGATATATTATAGTTAAAACAAAAAATGAATATTTAATTTGTTGAAAACTATGAAAATTACATATTTGGTTAATCAAAGTTTAACAAGTTTTATTCGAAGAACTAAATTGTATGCTTAAATATATTTTGATTTAGGTATCAATAATCAAAATCATAGTTGTTCTATGGTGTGACAGAAACGCCTCGAAAAGAAAAAAAATGGCATTCCCCAAAACAAAAACAAACTAGAGAATATTATGAGAGTGCGTCGAAGTCAAAGTAGATACTTTTACAAAAGTATATTGGGTCATCTATTAAAATATCCCCATAACTATACCATTGAAAATATACTGTACATATTTATCAGTCTTGCTTTTATGTGACAACCTTATTTTATCTACTTTTAAATGTAAAATATACCATTTAATGTATTCTGTATCCTGATAATTTGGGTTTCACAGCAGATAACAGCTTACATCGAAATTTCTTTACTTGCCTAAACTCACAGACCTCAGCAATTGCATTCCCTTTGTTTTCGTATAACGGGTTTATCGATAAAGCACGTTCATCTACCAAAACCGTCTGATGTAACAGAAGGAAACGTCGCTAAGCAAATTGAATGCTATTTTTCGATGACTATTTCGCATTACATTTTCATAATATAGTCATATGTACATCTCTTGATTTTTTTATTGCTTGATGGAATGGCTTTTTCCTGATACAACATGATTTAATTTTTAACCAGCGAGGATACGCTCTGGGACTCTGAGGCCCGAGCATGATAAAACATTCCACACCAGATCACCCAATGGATATAAAAGTCCTACATTTTCAGTAACTCTCGGACTGGTCTTCTAGACCCCATTAACATGCATTTTCGCAATTTCGAAATTTGGAAGGTCATACTGCCGAGCCCCAAAACAATCGAATTTTTTTTCATCATTGACGATACTACATATTAAACTAGATTATTATTGATGAATTCTTGATTATCCGAAAATTTCGATTATTCGAAATGGGTTCGGTCCCAATTACTTCGGATAATCGAGGTTTACTGTAATTCTGTATTTATTATGCGTTCCTTATAATTATGTGTTAAAATAATTTAAATGGTTTCAGTAATTTAATTTCTCATATAGGATTTGAAATGTTTTTTATAATTATACCTTAATTATATGTTAAAATAATTTAGATGCTTTAACTCTCTGACTGCTCAATTTGTAAACCGGAACCTCTTCCAAAATTGCGTATTTTTTTCTTTCCTATTTTAGTCTATATATATATATATATATATATATATATATATATATATATATATATATATATATATATATATATATATATATATATATATATATATATATATATATATATATATATATATATATATATATATATATATATATATATATATATATATATATATATATATATATATATATATATATATATATATATATATATATATATATATATATATATATATATATATATATATATATATATATATATATATATATATATATATATACATACATATATATACATATATATACATATATATATATGTACATATATATATACATATATATATATAATATATATATATATATATATATGTATATGTATATATATATAATATGCATATATATATATATATATATATATATATATATATATATATATAATATATATATATATATATATATATATATATATATATATATATATATATATATGTATATATATATAATATGCATATATATATATATATATATATATATATATATATATATATATATATATATACATATATATATATATATATATATATATATATATATATATATATATATATATATATATATATATATATATATATATATATATATATATATATGCATATATATATATATATATATATATATATATATATATATATATATATATATATATATATATATATATATATATATATATATATATATATATATATATATATATATATATATATATATATATATATATATATATATATATATATATATATATATATATATATATATATATATATATATATATATATATATATATATATATATATATATATATATATATATATATATATATATATATATATATATATATATATATATATATATATATATATATATATATATATATATATATATATATATATATATATATATATATATATATATATATATATATATATATATATATATATATTGCAGAATTGAAATAAGCATTTTTTTCTAAAAATGATTTTTTATATTGATTTGTATTATGAAAAACTAAGCTGGCAGAAAAACTAAATTCAGATGTTATCTCATACAACATTTATTTTTTAATAAATTACTTTTAATTTCTGTTTATAAAATAAATCTGTAATTCTATTATTTAATATAAGTATAGTTCTCGTCATATTATTCTATTTATTACATAATTAAACGTCTAATACTGTATATAATTTACTTCCCTGGTTAAACAGTGAAAAGGCGAGATGTGCTCTTTTATAAAGGAAGAATAACGTATGCCCGCGAAAATCGCGGGATGGGCAAATTTTGCTACATTTGAATCGCCCGTGAAAATCCCGGGATGAGCAGCCAGAGGGTTAAGTAATTTAATTTCAACTGTAGGATTAGGATCCACAAAATCTGGAAAAGGAGTACCTAAGCTTTTGGCCATTGTTCAGTTTTATTTGGTTTCGAGTGCTACGATCTACTCTTTTGCTGATGGGGGATAATGAGACCGAGACCTACTGCTTAAAGCCGATTCCTAACGGCTACGAAAATCCTCGTGATAAACTTCCTAGATTTTCAATAGCTGTCGGATTGGTCTTCTAGACCTAAATAACATGCATTTTCGCAATTTCGAAATTTGGAAGGTCATACTGCCGAGCCCCAAAACAATCGAATGTTATTTCCCCAATGACGATACTACTTATTAAACTAAATGATTATTGATGAATTCTAGAATATCCGAAAATTTCGATTATCCGAAATGGGTTCGGTCCCAATTACTTCGGATAATCGAGGTTTACTGTAATTCTGTATTTATTATGCGTTCCTTATAATTATGTGTTAAAATAATTTAAATGGTTTCAGTAATTTAATTTCTCATATAGGATTTGAAATGTTTTTTATAATTATACCTTATTTATATGTTAAAATAATTTAGATACTTTAAGTAATTTAATTTCAGGATTAGGATCCACAAAATCTGGAAAAGGAGTACCTAAGCTTTTGGCCATTGTTCAGTTTTATTTGGTTTCGAGTGCTACGATCTACTCTTTTGCTGATGGGGGATAATGAGACCGAGACCTACTGCTTAAAGCCGATTCCTAACGGCTACGAAAATCCTCGTGATAAACTTCCTAGATTTTCAATAGCTGTCGGATTGGTCTTCTAGACCTAAATAACATGCATTTTCACAATAATTTTTGAATATTTTTCATAGAAAGAGATACTTTTAATTTATTCTGACTACACAGAGCCAGTGCATCCGTATATACTTTTGCATTTTTATTTACTATTTGTGATTGGAGGAAAGATGATGTAAAAAATGTATCTTTATTTGATTGATACTATGAAATATGAAGAAGAAATATAAGACTGTGATTTAAGTTTTTAACTTGTTTGTGTCTTATGTTTGTGCTTTCGGTATAATAATTAAAAAAAATTTAAGGTTCAAAATACTTTTTAATTTTAAATAATCAGAAATATATTTTGCATTTCTAATAAAGTATTTTGGTAACATATATTTTCTGTCACATCATCAAAAGCAAATTTGTTGGTGTATAACTCAAAAAAGTTGCACCGGGCCTCAGAGACCTTTCTCGCTTTCTCGTGCAACTGCGGGTAATGCGCTTTCTCGACGATTAATCGGCTACCAACTTAAAATTAATGCATTTGATGTAATGTACTTACAGAATACGTTGTAGAATTAAAGGTAAATGCCTTATATATAAACTAATACATTTATTATATACGTTATTTACAGATTAATACATGACAGATTAATACATGGTCTGCTTTATTTGGTTTTGATATTCATCAATATTTTTAAAATGGTATTAAATGCGAGATTATTAAATGAGACCCAGGTAACAATCTTGAAGAATAAGTCTATTTACTTCCTGAAAAATATATAGAAGTAGGATGGATCTCTAAACAAGCTGAAAGTTGGTGCTTGGTTTGGTTTGGTTTTGGAGCGCTGCGGTCTACTGCTTTGCACACGACGGCTAATGAGACCGGGACCTACTGCTTAAAGCCGATTCCGAATGGCTACGAACATCCATGCCAAAGTGGGATTCGAACCCACGCATTCAGGTACCGACGATCAGCGCCCTAACCAATCGGCCATCGTTCGGCGAAAAGTCGGTGCTGGAGTAAAGGTCGTCACTGTGCTAGACTTCGAAATCGGGAAAATATTGATGGCCCGGACTCTCTGCTGACGGGATCTGAAAGCACACGTTCCCTCTGGTTTCAGACTTCCACCCTTTTTGAACCTTTTTTTCTCTTTTCCAATCCCTTGTTAGTGAAATGTTTCTGCACAACCATCGGGAGTGTAGGTAGGCCTATAAAAATGGCTCCTTTTGTGGAAATTGACATTATCGCCTAGCCCTTGCCTCCTTATCTCACGTCTGCATCCCTGCCTTAGTTTGACCATTACATTTGTGCCACTCCATCAGCTATAGCTCCTCCACAAGGGTCCCCTATTAAAAATCGAAGTAAACAGCTGCGTCTATATTCTTCTTAGAAATTTAGTCCACAGCTGTGTGTGTACGTGCTGACCATTGAAGCAGATCAGTAGAAAGTACATCAGGACAGACGTATTGTATTTTATCAGTTTCAAATGTCTTTTATATGAAAGTATGTAGTTTTACTTATTTTTTAACTATGAATACTAATTATTAATGTCTTTTTCGAAATGTAAAATCTGCTTGTAAATTTAACCTCCCAAGAAATCTTCTCTCTTGCTACAAACTGACTGTACGCTTGGTTGTGTTTTTCTTAGTTAAAATTTCCGATTCACCAGTGGGAGAAAAAATTCTTCGGTAATTTAGTTGCCTTACCATAATTCAATATAAAAACACATCTTTAAACTTTAAAATAGGCTGGAAATTGAAAATTTTCAATGACGACGGTTTGTGTACAAAAAAGATTCTTATAAAAAAATCTTATTGGGGGTGGAACTCAAAATATGTTTTTAATGTGTCAATTCATTATTCATTACAGTAAATGAAGATTCAAAGCAGATTGTTTCTTTTACGGTGAAAAAATGTCCTTTGTTTTCCAATATTATAGTTAATAAATATTGAAACTTATGGGTAGAATCCTAACACAGAAAATTTTACTATTCTAATTTATTGAGCTATTTCCTATGGTACTTTGTGAAAATTTAGATATTTTCTTATTTTGGGGGGGTTTGATTAAAGATTCATTACAGTATATTGAAACTGAGAGCAGGTTTTAACTAGCGTTTTATGGTGAAAAAGGCGAGATCCTCTCATTTCTATCATTATAGTAATTAAGAATTAGTTTGGTTTGGTTTGGAGCGCTACGGTCTACTGCTTTGCACACGAGGGCTAATGAGACCGGGACCTACTGCTTAAAGCCGATACCGAACGGCCATGAACATTCATGCCACAGTGGGATTCGAACCCACGAACTGCGGTAGCGGCAATCAGAGCCCTAACCAATCGGCCAGCATTCGGCAAATTAAGAATTAAAACTGATCGATAGAATCGTAAAGTAGAAAAAAAATATTGTTTTTTTTTTCAAATGGAAATTTGTAAAGATTTAAAGACTTATTGAAACTCACCAACAGAACCGTAACGCAGTACATTCTACTTTTCTGCGGGAAAAAAAAATTATTGAGCTTTTTCAAATGAAATTTTACAAAAATTTAAAGATTTTTCTTTCTTTTTCGGGGGGGGGTGCATTAAAGATGCATCAGAGTAAATTGAGATTGAAAGCATATTGTAATGAGAAGTTTACGGGAAAAAGGGATATAGTCTCATTTTCTATCATCATCGTAAGCAAGAATTGAAACTGATCGATAGAACTGTAACACAGAAAATTCTACTTTTCTGCGGGAAAATATTATTGAGCTTTTTTTGAAATGAAATTTTTTATTGATTTAAGGATTTTTATTTTTTATATTTTGGGGGATTCATTAAAGATCCCTTACAGCAAATTGACATTGAAAGCAGATTTCAACGAACCATTTTCGATGAAAAATGGGTGATTCTTCTGATTTTTACCATCGTAGTATGGTTTGGTTTAATTTGGAGTGCTACGGCCTAATTATTTGCAATATGAGGGCTAAATCATCGTAATAAGTGACAATTGAAACTCATCCGAAGAATCAAAACACAGGAAATTTTATTTCTCATACAGTTTCATCAATTAAGATTGAAAGCAGATTGCAGCGTTCTTTTTATGATGAAAAAAGAGAGATCCTATGTTTTCTCTCATTATAGAATAATTTCAGAAACATTGAATTATATTATTTACTAATTTTTTGTGTTTCTATACTTTAAAATAAATCCTTTCCGATTCTTTGACGAAAATTCTATTACGGTATCCGTTTACGTTCGGAGAACTTTTTTCTTTAAACGAAGAAACTAGTTCATGTTTTTACATTTTTAGATTTATTTTTTATGTTATCATAGAGAACTGCACTTAAAAAATTTATTCCTGGAGAAGTTTTTGTAAAATTTCTAATAAATGAAGAAAATTTAATAAAAAACCGGTTTTTTTCAAAACGTCTAATTTTTTAATAAATTAAATTATTTTATTTTTTTTTGATGCAACACATTTCTTATACACTGGACTAGTGAATCACCTAAAATCTTCGCTTAATTTATATTCGGTAAAAAAAATTTGGTCCTTCAAAATCATACACATTGAATTTAAGGAATTTTCATTACCTTTATATCTAACTATGAGTGAAACATCATTAAAAATTGTACAAATTTAAAGCTTTTAGGTCATTCACTATTATATACTATAAAGAGCAATCAACAATTTTCAACAAAATATTTTTTGAATAATAGTCTTATGATATATCACACCCGTAACAATGGAATGGCCGATATATATATATATATATATATATATATATATATATATATATATATATATATATATATAAGTTTGCGAGGTGCGCATGTGTGTATAAAATGTTTTACAGTTACAAATTTTATGTTCTAATCTTTTGTTAAAATTCTTTCTTAGAGAATATATCTATAGTTAAATTATTAGATGGTACATAAACATAGTTTAAAAATGTTAATGTGCCATACTGCAATATATTTCCTGTAATAGCAGTGTCCATCTTTGGGCGTACGTCCTCTACCTAGCTGTTAAATAAAGCCACATAATTTATTTCTTAACACATTGTATGCGGGACACGAAAAAGTACGTTTTCCTACGATTGATCCTTGAGCGCGGGATACATACTAGTACGTTTTCTCACCATTTATACTTGAGCGTGGATCACGTACTAGTAAGGGTTAGTGTAGCAACATGGTTTGTTTGTGGATACAAAAATAACATTATATACCGAAAAAAGAAGCCGAATGTTCTTGTCTACTACATAGATTCTGGAAAAATTTACACAAATAAAAACTAGTTTTTACATTAGTCGATGCGTAACCACAGAACAGGAAGGTTGATTAAAAAATTAATTTATATTTAAAATTAACTTTTTATTTATCCTTACGGAAATGATATAGTATATATAAATGAATATTTATATATTATATATATGTGTATATATATATATATATATATATATATATATATATATATATATATATATATATATATATATATATATATATATATATATGTATATATATATATATATATATATATATATATATATATATATATATATATATATATATGTATATATATATATATATATATATATATATATATATATATATATATATATATATATATATATATATATATATATATATATATATATATATATATATATATATATATATATATATTTGTATTTTTATATATGTTTATTTGTCTATTTATATATTTGTTTATATATTTCAACAGAAAATACAAAAAGTTGGTTCAAAAATTAAATATTTTTTTATCTATTCAGATATAACTGAATAACTAAATATACGCACCAAACGCCCGCTCTAAATACAATTCCGCTGCGAAATGTAGCCACACACAAAGCGGTAATAAAAACATTGCTAAATCAAAATTCCTACATAAAAATGATTTAATGTCATATTAAAATTGCCGTACTGCAAATCATAAATATGTTCCCTTTCGAACGGTGTTGAAATGAAAAATGTATATTGCGATTGTTAGAAAAATAAAGTAAATTAGTTATCAGAACTGCGCTCAGGTAGAAGGATTCATGATTGTATCAATGTAAAATATAATATTTTCAGTAAAATTTTAATATAATGCCAAAAATATCTATCCTTTTGTAATAACAGAGATAATTTAGGCTGTAAAAATTTATAGTCTCTTTCTCTACGAACTTTCACTAAACAATCAATTACAAAACTTTTTTTGAATAAATATTTTAATAACTCTACCTACATTAACTTGATTTTGTTTCATTACTTAAAATTTATCATTGCATTCATCATAAAATTAATTAAATTTCATTAAAATTATCATTCATCATAAAATTTATCCTTTATCATAAAATTTATCAAAGTATAAAAGTTGAACTAAACATTTCAGATGTATTTATCATTTTAAACATTTTATAAGAAAGCCTTTATATGAAATAACACAACCTCTAAAATTTACTTGTCCGATTATAATAAATGTTCTTAGTAATATATAATGTTATATTTCTTTTAGTTTTATTTGTTTAACAATTTATCAGGAAAGAGATTTTTAAAACGTTGTTCGCGTATATTGCATAGTATAAATGTCAATTTTAATATTTATTATCATAGTCTGAATAAATATGCTTTTCATAAAAAAATCTATTATTTACATTTATCAAATACGATCTTTCTCTATTTTTAGTATTTCATAAATCATTTCAATATTTTTATAGAATTGTATTACAAATGTCTTATACAATTCTACAAATTCAAATAAACGTATGCATTTACTCTTTATACACTGTTGAAAGATGTAATACTAGAGAAAAGTTTTATTTTAGTGCGATTTTATATTTAAAGCATTGAAAATATAATATAAAAATATTTTAAACAACTAAAAGCCAGAGTGTAAAGACTAAGCAGATTTTTCTTTTTCCGAGAATTTAAAAATGCATTAAATCTTGTTTATTTAATAGAAGGACAAACTCATATGAAGCTGAGGTTAAATTTAATGAAAAAGAAATGTGAGGCTTTATTTAAATTTAATTAAGTCCATTTAAATGTGTTTAACTCAAAGGTCGCTTCTTAAGATTATAATCTGATTAAATATATCCCGATCCAACTTGGAGGAATTGTACCTTTATTTTCTTTTTTTTTAACATGCATTACTAAATCTGGTTAAAATTTTGCTTTGGTTAGTATTTAAAAAAGAAACGTCAACTTGAAAATCTTCTTTGTGATGTAATATATTTTTACACCGCGAATTCTTTCTGTTTTCTTTTGAATAATGAAAAAAGTAATGTTGCAACTACAATACAGCTGTTGAAAAATCTATTAGTTTCACACAGGAATATGAAATTGAATTAATGCCGCATATATAAAGAAGAAAAAAAAATAAACGCAGTAACCCCGAATCAAGGATGTTTTTTTCTTTCTTTTTCTTATCGATTGTTAATAAGATTTGTGATACGTAATTTGAACAGGAAGTTGGTTATTATACTTGAAAAAACTCTTTTCATCTACGTATTTCTTTTTAAAGCATTACTTTTAACACATACCATACTATCTGGTTTTTCTAAAACTAGAAATAACCCTTCATGCGCGTAATTTATGCAGTATTTTCTCATATTGTAATCATTGTTGTTATCACTGAATATTAAAAAACGAAAAAGTTTCCTTCATTCATGCGCTTATATTAATTTTTTTCATGCATTAAGCTTTAGTTCTCAAAGTGATTACATTCAATAAAAATAATCTCGAAAGTAAAAAAAAAATGTATAATTCATATTAAAACATCATTTCATTTTCTAAGATTTTGTTATGTTAGTGATTATTATTAGAAAAATAAATAAGTCATCATGCGTTATTAATATTAAATATTTTCATGCTTTAAGCATTCGTGCAAGTGATCATATTAAATAAAAGCTAAAAATAAAAATTAATCGTTTAACTCATTTTAACTCTTAATTTGACAAGATATTTTTTCAAATATTTTTTAATTTCTGTTATTTTCACATGTTTATATAGTCATGATCTCTGTAAAATAAACAAAAAGAAATATATCATTTTCCATTTTTGAGATAATTAATGTCCGCTGTGGCGAATACTGACAATTATTTTACATAGTAGTTATAAATATACATGTCCGGCGTAGCGGTCAGACTTAGCCAAATTAAGGGGTAAAGCACTTTTTCATGTTACAATCCCTGGGTACTTTTATAAGCGACTTTTATAATTAAAATAAATCTTCATTCATGTGCATAATTTATTTTGAACTATTTCCCGCTTTAATCATTCGTGCTCTAAATAATTATACTACATTAAAAACAACTCCAAACTAAAAGAAATCATATAATTCATATTAAAACTTTCTTTTGTGTTCTAAGACTTCATTATCTGAGCGATTACACAGGCCTGCGATGAAAAAAATACAAGAGATGTGACATCTAAACTGAACGTATTTTTTAGTACTGATTTTGAAATGAATCATTAAAAATGTCAATCACGTCACATTTTTTTGAAAAATTGAATTTTATGTGGTTTTTTATGAATATTTCTCACGTATTTTGCTTTCATACTTCCCTTCGTGTTTTGACATTTTACTGTGATGAAACCCTCAAAATTACCCTTCTGTGGTAAACTACAACAGCGTAGTTAGTATTTTAGGGCTTTTAAAGCTTCAATGTTGATCCAGATCACCAATTAGACAGATTTCTGGAAGCGCGCGAGCCTGGGAAGAGCCTAGGAACGCGCAATGTCCCTCTTCATCATCCCTCACTTCCGTCGCAATCGCTGTTAACCTATAGCGAAGCTCGAATCCTTATCAGTGACCTCATGTAAGCACCAGTACTTAGTCTGTGACAGAGGCAGTTCAATTATTAGGTTCCAGATTGAAAGAAAAATACTTATTGGCCAAAGGAACCACTCTTTATTGGTACAGGAACGTGAAAAGGAATTTATTCAGTATTTTGACGAAGACGAGAACCTCATTTATTGCTCAGATGTTGATAAGCTCAGATGGATTGATAAGAAAATTTAAGATTCCCTACAATAAAGATAAATGGAGGCTTTTTATAGATTCGTCAAAAAGGAACCTTAAAGCTGTCCTACTTCATCAAGGAAACGAATGGGTGTCTGTACCAGTTGAATACTTGGTGCATTTAAAAGAAAGGTATGAAAACCTAGCTCTCGTTCTCAACAAAATAAAATATGACAACCACGGCTGGATCATTTGCGGTGATTTAAAAATCATCACCATGCTTCTCGATCAACAAAACGGGTATACAAAATTTCCGTGTTTCATTTGTGAGTGAGACAGCCGTGACAAAACACAATATTGGGTCAGAAAAGATTGGCTCAAAAGGCAGAATCTTGTGCCAGGCACCAAAAATGTAATTCGAGAAAGCTTAATTGATCAAAAAAAAAATTACTACCCCTCTGCACATAAAATTAGGTGTTATGAAGCAGTTTGTTAAGGCTCTTCCAAAAGATGGTGATTGCTTAAAATATATGTCTAAAAAGTTTCCTGGATTTTTTGAAGTCAAATTGAAAGAGGGAGTCTTCGTACGACCAGACATCCGAAAACTTATTAGGAATAACAAATTTGAGACAACTATGACATTAAAGGAAAGAGAAGCTTGGGTTGCCTTCAAAGATGTTGTGGAAAAATTTCTGGGCAATCACAAAGATCCCAAATTTAAAACAATTGTTGGCAACAGGCTAGACAAATTTCAACTGTTGGGCTGCTTCATGAATGTAAAATTGCATTTCCTCCAATCGCATTTGTACTTTTTTCCCGAAAATTTAGGATCCGTCAGCGAAGAACAGGGAGAAGGTTCCACCAAGACATGAAGGAGTTTTGTTGGATGTTAGCAAGAGATGAAGATAATATTGAACGTAAAAGAAGAACGTCAAAAAGAAATTTTAACGGAAAAAATGTACGTAACTAAATTTAAATGTCTTTGTTTCGTATTGAGTTTCAAATATATTTCAAACTTACATTTATTATATATATAAACCTTAATAAAACGTAAAAACAGGTAGTTGGTTTTTCTAGGAGTGTTTTTCTTATAAAATTAATGTAAAAAATTTAATAACGAGGGAACTTTTTGTCTCACCCTGGTGCAGCTCATGCGTTCTGGTTGCGATGGTTTTCATTCTTTATATACAGAATGTATACATTTTAAATTTTAATTGTTGTTTAAAAATTAATATGCCTAATCATAAACAGATTAAATAAACTCACATGAGTAGATAAAACCCACAGTTGCCAGTCAGTACAAGCTAACAGTTCGAGAGCATTTTTTTCCATATAGGATATTACCAGTAATATGTATGTCAATTTTACAAAAAATCCTGACGTGATGGAAAAAAATGGAGGTCATTTTCGAAATCAGCATACCAAATAACTTAAAAATAAGAAAAAACTTCTCTTGTATTTTTCAAAAATTTCAATTTCGCAGGCCTGTGTTATTATTACAAAATTAAATAAACTTCTAATGATGTATTTTATTAATATTAAATGTTTTCATGCTTTAAGCCAGCGTGTTCCAAGTGATAAAATAAAGAAAAAAATCAAAAAAATATTAATCGTTTCACTCATATTTAAACACTTTTATCTGTTTCAATCCTTGAGTATCTTATCGACTATAAGAATTATAAACAGTCTTCATCCATGGGCACAATTTCTTTTAAAATATTTCATTCGTGTTCTAAGTAATTATATTAAATAAAAAAAAATCTCCAAACTAAAATAAAACCTATAATTAATACTAAAATTTTATTTCATGTTCTAAGTCATGATAATTGAATAATTATTATTACAAAATTAAATAAATCACTGTTCATGTCCATTATTAATATTAAATATTTTCATGCTTTAAGCATTCGTGCAAGTGATCATATTAAATAAAATCTAAAAGTAAAAATTAATTAACTCATTTGAAAGCACATTTTTATATTTCAATCCCTGGCTATCTTAGCGATTTTTATATTTAAAATAAATCTTCATTCATGTGCATAATTTATTTTAAACTATTTCACGCTTTAATCATCCGTGCTCTATTTTATCATATTAAATAAAATCTAAAAATTAAAATTAATCGTTTAACTCATTTGAAAGCACGTTTTCATGTTTCAATCCCTAGGTATATTAGTGACTTTTATAATTAAAATAAATCTTCATTCATGTGCATAATTTATTTTGAACTATTTCCCGCTTTAATCATTCGTGCTCTGATTCATTATACTAAATTTTTAAAAAATCTCCAATCTAAAATAAATTATATAATTCATATTAAAACTTTATTTTGTGTTCTATGCCTTCATTATCTGAGTAATTATTATTACAAAATTAAATAAACTTCTATCCATGTCCGTTTTTAATATTAAATATTTATTTTCATGCTTAACCCCCTCGTGTCCAAGCGATAAAATTAAATAAAATCAGCAAATAAATATTAATCGTTTCATTCATAATAAAAAAATAAATCGTATTATTAATATTGAAACTTTATTTCACGCTCTAAGTCATGATTATTCAGTAATTTTTATTAAAAAGTTAAATAGATCACTGTTCATTTCGATTATTAATATTAAATTTTTTCATGCTTTAAGCATACATGCAAGTGATCATATTAAATAAAATCTAAAAATAAAAATTAATCGTTTAACTCATTTTAACTTACTTTTTCATGTTTCAATCCCTAGGTATCTTAGTAACTTTTATAATTAAAATAAATCTTCATTCATGTGCATAATTTATTTTGAAATATTTCACGCTTTAATCACTCGTGCTCTAAGTAATTTTACTAAATTAAAAAAAAATCTGCAATCTAAAATAAATCTCTTAATTAATATTAAAACTTTATTTTGTGTTCTAAGCCTTCATTATCTGAGTGATTATTTATTACAAAATTAAATAAACTTCTATCCATGTCAGTTATTAATATTAAATATTTCCATACTTTAAGCCCTCCTGTTCCAAGCGATAAAATAAAAATTAATCAACAAATAAATTATAATCGCTTCACTCACATTCAAACATTTTTTCCTATTTCAATCCTTGAGTATCTTATCGACTACAAGATTTATGAACAGTCTTCATCCATGTGCATAATTTCTTTTAAAATATTTCATTCGTGCTCTAAGTAATTATACTAAATAAAAAAATCTCCAAACTAAAATAAATCCTATAATTAATACTAAAACTCTATTTCGTGTTTTAAGTCATGATTATTGAGTAATTATTATTTCAAAATTAAATAAATCACTGTTCATATCCATTATTAATATTAAATATTTTTATACTTTAAGCAATCGTGAAAGTGATCATATTAAATAAAATCTGAAAATTAAAATTAATCGTTTAACTCATTTTAAAGCACATTTTCATATTTCAATCAATGGCTATCTTAGCAACTTTTATAATTAAAATAAATCTTCATTCATGTGCATAATTTGTTTTGAACTATTTCCCGGTTTTAATCATTCGTGCTCTAAGTAATTATACTAAATTTTAAAAAAAAACTCCAATCTAAAATAAATCATACAATTCATATTACAACTTTGTGTTCTAAACCTTCATTATCTGAGTAATTATTATTACAAAATTAAATAAAATTCTATCCATGTCAGTTATTAATTTTAAATATTTTCATGTTTTAAGCCCTCGTGTTCCAAGCGATAAAATAAAAAAATAATCAACAGATAAGTTATAATCACTTCACTCACATTCAAACATTTTTTCCTGTTTCACTCCTTGAGTATCTTATCGACTATATGAATTAAGAACAGTCTTCATCCATGTGCATAATTTCTTTTAAAATATTTCATTCGTTCTCTAAGTAATTATACTAAATAAAAAAATCTCCAAACTAAAATAGATCTTATAATTAATACTAAAACTTTATTTCGTGTTTTAAGTCACGATTATTGAGTAACTTTTATTAAAAAATTAAATAAATCACTGTTCTTGTCCATTATTAACATTAAATATTTTCCTGCTTTAAGCGTACGTGCAAGTTATCATATTAAATAAAATCTAAAAACAAAAATCAATCGTTTCACACACTTTAAATCCTTTTATCATCTTTCAATCCCTGGGTATCTTAGTGACTTTTATAATTAAAATAAATCTTCATTCATGTGCATAATTTATTTTGAACTATTTCCCGTTTTAATCATTCGTGCTCTAAATAATTACACTAAATTTAAAAAAAAATCTCCAATCTAAAATAAATTATATAATTCATATTAAAACTTTATTTTGTATTCTAAGCCATCATTATCTGAGTAATTTTTATTACAAAATTAAATAAACTTCTATACACGTCCGTTATTAATATTAAATATTTATTTTCATTCTTTACGCCTTCGTGTCTAAGTGATAAAATTAAATAAAGTCAGCAAATAAATATAAATCGTTTCATTCATAATAAATAAATAAATCGTATAATTAATACTGAATCTTTATTTCCTGCTCTAAGTCATGACTATTGAACAATTATTATTACAAAATTAAATATATCACTGTTCATGTCCATTATTAATTATTTTCATGATTTAAGCATACGTGCGAGTGATTATATTAAATAAAATCAAAAAATAAAAATTAATCGTTTCACACATTTAAAAGCACTTTTTCATGTTTCAATCCTTGGGTATCTTAGCGACTTTAATAATTAAAATAAATCTTCATACATGTGCATAATTTATTGTAAAATATTTCAAGCTTTAATCATTCGTGCTCTGAGTAATTATACTACATTAAAAAAATCTCCAAACTAAAATAAATCATATAATTCATATTAAAACTTTATTTTGTGTTCTAAGCCTCCGCTATCTGAGTGATTATTATTACAAAATTAAATAAACTTCTACCGATGTCCGTTATTAATATTAAATATTTTCATGCTTTAATCATTCGTGCAAGTGATCATATTAAATAAAATTTAAAAATAAAAATCAATAGTGCAACTCATTTTAAAGTACTTTTTATATTCCAATCCCTACTTATATTAGTGACTTTTATAATTAAAATAAATCTTCATTCATGTGCATAATTTATTTTGAACTATTTCCCGCTTTAACCATTCGTTCTCTAATTAATTATACTATTTTGTTTTTAAAAATCTCCAATCTAAAATAAATCATATAATTCATATTAAAACTTTATTTTGTGTTCTATGCCTTTATTATATGAGTAATTATTATTACAAAATTAAATAAACTTCTATCCATGTCCGTTATTAATATTAAATATTTATTTTCATGCTTTACGCCCTCGTGTCCAAGTGATAAAATTAAACATTATCAGCAAATAAATATTAATCGTTTCACACATAATAAACAAATAAATCCTATAATTATTATTAAAACTTTCCTTCATGCACTAAGTCATGATTATTGAGTAATTAATAATATAAAATTAAATAAATCACTGTTCATGTCCATTATTAATATTAAATATTTTCATGCTCTAGGCGTACGTGCAAGTTATCCTATTAAATAAAATCTAAAAATAAAAATTAATCGTTTCACACATTTTAAAGCACTTTTTCATGTTTCAACTCTTGGAATCTTAGCGACTTTTATAATTAAAATTAATCTTCATTCATGCGTATAATTTATTTTAAAATATTTCACGCTTTAATCATCCGTGCTCGAAGTAATTATGATAAATTTAAAACACAATCTCCAAATAATTGATATAATTCATATTAAAACATTATTTCGGATTCCAATTCTTGATTATCTGAGTGATTATTATTATGAAATTAAATAAACATTTATCCATGTCCTTCATTAATATTAAATATTTTCATGTTTTAAGCACTTGTGCTCCAAGTGATATAATAAATAAAATCATCAAATGAAAATTAATCGTTTCACTTATATTAAAACACTTTTTCATGCTTCAATCTTGGGTATCTTATCTACTATTATAATCAAAAACAATTTTCATTCATGTGCATAATTTCTTTTAAAATATATCATTCATTTAACATATTTCATTCGGGCTCAAATAATCATACTAAATAAATATAATTTCCAAACTAAAATAATTCATTTAATTCATACTAAAACTTTATTTCACTTCTAAGCT
>CM063511.1:85321098-85358598 GCA_032207245.1 Pardosa pseudoannulata
TTTTTATCTGCCTTATAGAGTACTTCACAATTCTGGAAAATTAAAAATTTTACTGATCCTGTCATATAACGGGCTATATGATAGCTCACATATAAAAAGCATCTTGTACAAGCAATTAACACGTTGAATACCACGGGAACTTTCAGATATCTGGCTTAAAATTCAATTTGATTTAGTCATATTATATTACTAAAACCTCTAATTTGTATACAGAAATTCCACAAAGTCTAGAATTATCTATTTTCCAAGAGCACTGATTTTTTGTTTTTTTACCAGAAGCCATCTATCGATATTAGCTCTGATATACTACGAATTTATTCATGGCTGCACAAAAATGGCAAGTAAACACAGTACGAGATAACTCGTAGTTGGCGTCTTTGAAAAGAACGCAATCTACGAGTTATTTAGTAGTTGGCAGTCAACGTGTTAAAATTATTCACTACCGCTTTCTTTTCAGTTCGTTCTAATTTGTAGATAGAAATTCTCCAAAGTCCGGAATTATTTATTTTCCAAGAGAGTTGATTTTTTGTTTTTTCCCAGAACCCATCTATCGATATTAGCACTCATATACTACGAGTTTATTCGTAGCTACACAAAAATGGCAAGTAAACACAGTACGAGATAACTCGTAGTTGGTGTCTTAGAAAAGAACGCAATCTACGATTTATCTCGTAGTTTTCAATCAACGTGTTAAAATTATTCACTATCACTTTCTTTCCAGTTCGTTCTAAATTGTGGAAAGAATTTCAACAAAGTCCTGAATTATTAATTTTCCAAGAGCATTGAATTTTTGTTCTTTTCCCAGAAGCCATCTATCGATATTAGCACTTATATACTACGAATTTATTCATAGCTGCACAAAAATGGCAAGTAAACACAATACGAGATAACTCATAGCTGGCGTCTTAGAAAAGAACGCAATCTACCATTTATGTCGTAGTTGGCAGTAAACATGTTTAAATTATTTACTATCACTTCTTTTCCAGTTCTTAAAAACTCCTATTTAGAATCGTAATGTTTCAAAAATTTTAAGTAATAAATTTGATTTTAAATGTAAGCTTTGCATTCCTTTAGTCACTGTTCCAATAACTCAAGTGTACAATAATTTTTACTCTAATATTAAAGGGATATTAAATAAAATGAACTTTTATAATTATATTTATTCTTATGTTATTTTCTTCAATTTATTGATGCATTATTTTAAACAATTAACTATAGTTTATCTTTTTAAACTAAAGAAAATATGACATTGATATTTTCTACGATTTAAAAAATAACTCACACAAATCGTAAGTCTTAAGAATTTCATTTTTATATTGACAGTATTTTATGTCCTTCTTTTATAGAAGAATGAAAAATGCGTATACTTTCTCAAATTAAATGTCTTCATTTTAATGTTGTATAAAAAGCTAATAGTTAACTGATAAAATTTTATGAAACATTTTTACATTTTCGAACTAGCCAATTAGTGTGAGTAAGCGAAAATATATTACTCGAAAAATGGAAGAAGATAAAATTGCAGTTTTTTGAAGCATTTGTAAAAAAAATGAAAAACATTTAACTTTTTATTGCTAAATTTGAAACAAATCTGAAACATTTTTGGGGTAACTTACTTTCGCAAATCAAATAATGGCTGTGAAATGGTTAATCATTTAAAAACATTTACTAAAAGCAACTAAAATTAATCATTATCACTTTCTTTAAAAACTCCAGTTTATAATGGTAAATACTTAAAAAATTTAAGAAGTAAATTTTAATTTAAATACATGCACTAAGTTCTGTTTTTTATTACTCACTATTTGAATTCTCACTAATGACTTGTAAAATATTATTCACTCGAGTTTTTTGTTATAAATACATGCACTACATTCTGTTTTTTATTACTCAGTATTTCAATTCTCACTAATGACTTGTAAAATACTATTCACTCGAAGTTTTTATTTTAAATACATGTCCTACGTTCTGTATTTTAATACTCACAATTTCAATTCTTTATAATGACTTGTAAAATGCTGTTCACTCGAGTTTTTTGTTATAAATACATGCACTAAGTTCCTTTTTTTATTTTTCACTAATGACTTGTAAAATACTATTCACCCGAGTTTTTTTTATTTTAAATACATGCCCTACGTTCTGTTTTTTGTTACACACTATTTCAATTCTCACTAATGACTTGTTAATTACTATTCACTCGAGTTTTTTATTTTAAATACATGCACTACGTTCTGTTTTTTATTATTCACTTTTTCAATTCTCACTAAGACTTGTAAAATACCATTCACTCGAGTTTTTTGTTTTAAATACATCCACTACGTTCTGTTTCTTATTACTCACTATTTCAATTCTCACTAATGACTTGTAAAATACTATTCACTCGAGTTTTTTATTTTAAATACATGTCCTACTTTCTGTATTTTAATACTCACAATTTCAATTCTCACTAATGATTTGTAAAATACTATTCAGTCGAGTTTTTATTTTAAATACACTCACTACGTTCGGTTTTTTATTACTCACTAGTTCAGTTCTCACTAATGTCTTGTAAAATACTATTCACTCGAGTTTTTTTATTTTAAATACATGTCCTACGTTCTGTATTTTAATACTCACAATTTCAATTCTTTTTAATGACTTGTAAAATGCTGTTCACACGAGTGTTTTGTTATAAATACATGCACTAAGTTCTGTTTTTTATTACTCAATATTTCAATTCTCACTAATGATTTGTAAAATAATATTCACTAATTTTTTTTTAAATACATGCCCTATGTTCTCTATTTTAATAATCACAATTTCAACTCTCACTAATGACTTGTAAATACTATTCACTCGAGTTTTAAAGTGATATTTAATAAAACAAATTTTTATATTTATAATTATTATCATGTTTATTTTAGGCAGTATAATGGTGCATTGAACTATAGTTTATATTTCTAATCCACTGATTCTTAAAATGCTGCCCACCCATCTTCTTGTGATGGGTGCCGCAGTGAATTAGTGGGCGGTGATGGCCACAGGTGCATTTGGCTGGCGGTGAATAACTGTAAGGGGGTGGTGATAGTATAAAAGAAAGAGGAGAATATTTAGAAAAAATGATCTACGCGTTCCGCTTACAAAGCTTAATTTTTCTTTGAACAAAGTACTGGGCATTGGGTAGGTTCACTCATAGTCCTTCAATTGCATTGACGTATGTGCAATCGCTCACTACTACTGTTCATGTGTTGCCATTGAATTGCAGTTCCAAAACACGTGAGCACTACAAGCATTGCTGTGGGTAACTGCCACTCCTGTAATTGGTCGTGGCCAAAGCCTGGAACTGCAGCAGTAGTACTGACTACTTAGTGGAACATGTATTTAGTGCAATAACCAATTTATTAACAGCAAAAAAAAAATAAAGAAACCAATTGCAAATTGTCAATTGCTGTGATTTAAGAAATTACTACTGAGGAAAATAGAACCAAGGATTACTAAATTGGTAGCTGCAGACCAGGTTCATTCTTTTCATTAAGAGGATTTTGAATGTTAATTTGTTTTGTATTACATTCTCTTCTGAGTTCAAGAAATAGTTTCTAAATTTCAAAGTTCAATGTTTATAATTTACACCTTTTTTGGTTTGACTAACGAACAGGGTACCAAAACCAACTTGGCAATAAAGCTCTGAGCAGTGTAGCCTAATAATATTTTCTCCTCATATTGCTTGTCTAAACAATCTGTATCTATATTTTAATTTATATTATATTTGTATTCATCTCTCCTTGTGTAACTCTTTTCTTATACATTAAATGCTTAAATGCTCGAATGTTTAGTTTTTTGTGTTACATTCTCTTCTGAGTTCAAGAAATAGTTTCATAATTTCAAAGTTCAATGTTTCTAATTGATACCTTTTTTGGTTTGACTAAAGAACAGGGTACCCCCGCTAACTCGCTAACTAAGCTCTGAGCAGGGTGATCTAACACTTTCTCCTGATCTTGCCTTGTCTAAACAAGCTATATCTATATTTTAATTTATATATTATATTTGTATTTATCTCTCCTTGTGCAACTCTTTTCTTATACATTAAATGCGTAAATGCGTGAGTGTTTAATTTTTTTTGTATTGCATTCTCTCTTAAGGTCAAGAAATAGTTTCATAATTTTAAAGTTCAAAGTTTCTAATTTACATCTTTTTTTGGTGTGACTAAACGGCAGGGTATCCCCGCCAACTTGGCGATAAAGTTCTAAGTATAGTAGCCTAATATTTTCACCTGATCTTGCCTATCTAAACAATCTGTATCTATTTTTTAATTGATATTATATTTGTAATCATCTCTCCTTGTGCAACCCTTTTCTTATACATTAAATGCGTAAATGCGTAAATGTTTAATTTTTTTTGTATTACATTCTCTTCTGAGTTCAAGAAATAGTTTCATAATTTCATAGTTCAATGTTTATAATTTATACCTTTTTTGGATTGACCGAAGAACAGGGTACCCTGTCTAAACAAGCTGTATCTATATTTTAATTTATATATTATATTTGTATCCATCTCTCCTTGTGTAACCATTTTCTTAATAATTAAATACGCGTAATGCTTAGAAAAATAAGATATAGTGATCCATTGGTTCATTTTAAATAATTTGGATCTGTAGACTTTGAAACCGTTGAGGGATTAATAACCCATAAATATAAATGTCTGATATCTAAGTGGTTTTGGTTAATTAAGTAAAATTATATATTTCTATTACAATGGTGCATTCTGCATCAATTAATTAAAGTCGAAAAAATGGAAGAGATATAATGAATGGAATATATTTGTGCTTAGTAAACATCTCCAATAATTTCGCCAAATTTGCCAAGGGGTACATTGATATTAAGTATTACCCCTTTTTTTACTATATTTAAGAAAAAGGTAGAAACATTAATATATATATATATATATATATATATATATATATATATATATATATATATTATACTAATTGCTATTTAAATTTTAAAAATCATTTCCAGGGGTCGTCAAGTAATACTTTTTCTGGAAAGGGGACGGTAGAAAAAAAAAGTTTGAAAACCACTGTTCCAAGCTAACGAATATATCGCATTAACATTCTCTTCAATTCAATAGTTAACTCAGATAACAGATAAAATATTAATAAAAAGTCTATAAATTTTGAGAATTACTCAGTATGTGCAAAAAAATAAGAGGAACTTTTTAGATGGGGAAAAGACAGCAGATAAAATTGCAGTTTTTTGAAAATATGAGGCTAATTTTATATGTTTATTGCTTCATTTATCTATAGTTGATCGTATGACAATTTATTTGGGAAACTTAATTTCCTAGACCAAAAATTGGGTGCGATATAGCTAGTCTCATATAAAAGATATATGTTACAAGTGATTCAAATGATCATTTATCAGTTTATTTCTAAAATTTTCTAAATATACTCAATACATTCTGTCAAGCATTTATTAATACCAATTTCAATAAATTACACTTCAAATATTATTAACTCAAGTTTTAAATGGATATTTAATAAAACGTACTTTAATTTTAAGTAGTGAATTTTATTTTAAATACATGCACTACATTCTTCTTTTCATTACTCACTATTTTAAATCTCTCTAATCATTTGTAAAATTCTTTTTTACTCGAGTTTTAAAGTAATATTTAATAAAAGAAATTTTTATATTTATAATAACTCTCATGTTTATTTTAATCAGTTTAATCACGAATTATTTTCAAATTTAATGACAGATTATCTTTCTGAGCTAAAGAAAATATGGCACTGATATTTTTTTCCATTCAATAAATAACTAGGTCAAATTTCAAGTCTTAAATTTGATTTTTAAATTGGCAGTTTTTTATAACTTTTCTTTGATCTTGTGAATGAAGAATGCACATACTTTCTTGATGTAAATGTCTTCATTTTTTACAACTTGTAAAATGATGATAGTTAACAGATAAAATCTTACAAAAAAGAAGTCTATACATTTTGAGAACTAGTCAATTAGAGCATGAAAGTAAGCGAAAAATTGTTACTCGGGGAAATGATAGCAGATAAAATTGCAGTTTTCAGAAAGAACTTTTTTTTTCGGATTTGGGATTCTGCTTTTCATTTTTAATCTTTTTGCAAAAAGACTTAGGAAGAAAAGTTTAAAATAAAATTTTAAATGTTATTGTTTTTTAATATGTTGATTCCCACATTATTCTACTTACTATATCATTGTTAGGAAACTAGTAGGAGAAATATTACAAAATTTATTACGACTTCCAAGTAACATGTTTACCAGTTTGTTGTTTGGAATATAGTTTTAGCAGTAATAGATCGATGATACAATTTTCTCTGTCAATTGCTTGTATAAATTAGATAATCAGTTCAAATAGATTTTAAAATAAATTATTGCTTTGCTTTAACCCTCCGAGTGGAACGCACCGAGTAAAAAAAGTCTCCAAAAAATACGCTAAAGTTTTATTGTGTCAGTGACCAAAGGGTTCTATGATTTTTTACTTCACCCTTTGTCGACTAAATTGGAATTCAGGAAACCCACCCTCATTATTGTCTCTTTACTTCCGGTTATAAATAGATATATAAATAGCCATTATAGATTATTAATTTTTAATACACATAAAACTCGTCGAGTGTCGAAGATCATTCCATAAGAAATAATGGATTCTAAAAGTACAAATAAAAATATTCTTTTAAAAACTTATTTATATTTTTACGAAAGTTCTCCAAGACATTTAAGTGGTGCAATTAGAGATACATCTGTTACCGCAAATGAAATACTTCGAAATAGAAATTTACAGAGCCATGAAAAGCTATCAGCGTTTTTGTGCCTCGGGGAGTAGGGGTGCAGTTCCTAAACAATCGACCTAACCCTCATATCTCAAAACTCCATGATGGAAAACACTGGCAGAAATGTACAAATACATCCATTTTCGGAACGGTTTTGAAGGTCGAAAATTGTACGTGACAACCACTCTGAAGACATCATCGGTTTGGCGGAATTGTACGAGCGAACCGCTTAGAGGGTTAAGATGTTAATTGCTTCATATTGCTATCTACTAGCCATTTCATTGACACATGGTGCATCCAGAAAGTAATTTTCCTGATGTTTTCCCTATTAAAGTAAACGTAATTAGCCGTATTAATTGTGAGTGCGTAACAGATCTATGGCGTAATAATCATATGCCAGCTGTACAAGACCCAATTCGTGCCAGTATCAGGATAGCAGTGGTCCGAAATGGAAACTCTAATTGCTTTCCCATGCAAAGTTCTGTCGGTGATCTTGAATACACAAAGCATTGCGCCAATTGAAATTCATCGTCAGCTCTATCAGGTCTATGAGCTGAAACTGACATCCAAACACAAAATTCAACGCTTAGGAACAGCACTGACATTTCTGCTACGGTATCACGATGATGGCGACGAGTTCCTCTACAGGATGGTCACGGGCAATGAGACTTGGATTTCTCAGTTTACCCAGGAAACCAAGCAGCAGTCAATGCACTGACATCATTGTGGATCTTTGGTCAGGACCAAATTCAAACAGACGCTGTCGGTACTGAAAGGGATGTGCAAGGTGTTCTGGGCAGGAAGTCTGGTGCCATTCACAGGCGGTATAGTTCTACTATAGAGGTATACAAAAATTGATACCACAATACAAGTGTCTCAATTCTGATGGTGGCTATGTTGAAAAATAGCTGAAATATTGCTGTACTTGTTGCCAATAAATATGTCCGTGTGAGTACTTTTTTTTCTTTTAAATAGGGAAATTTAGTTTCTGGATGAGCCTAGTATATAGTAAGATAAAAATTATGCAATTGAATTATTGCTCTCTTTTTCTATGTTAACTTCTGCATTATTCTGCTTACTAGAAAACTGTTCAGAATCTAACAGGATAAAAGTTATGCAACTGAATTGAGAATTTAAGTAACGTATTCCATTGTTTATTTACGAAATATTGTGCTGGTAGTGTTAATACTTTAGAAGAAATATTTTACTCACCAATACAGACTATGCATTTTGTATGGAATTAATTAATTTTTTCATTTAATTAATTCCATACAAACTTTTATTTCAATTAATTAAATTATTCATTTTTTTCGTATGATACTTTGTACCTTTTTTCACGTATTAGATTATTGTTGGAGAATTATATAAAAAATAATTACAAAATTTAATTGTGGTCTCCAGTTGCCAATTAGATTTCGATGTATAGTAATTAGCAGCTCTTATATCCATTACCTGCCAACTACTTGAATTTATTAGAATGTTCATTTCAAATGTAATATTAATTAAAATATTGCTTTCTTTTATGGTGTTTGTTTTTGCATTACTTTATTTATTCTCCTATTCTTCAACAGGTAGTAGGATAAACATTAAAAAACTAGATTATTGTTTCCAAGTGAAGTTTTCTCCAGTATGTTTTCAAGTATTTGTTTAGCACAGTAAGCAATTATAGTGAAATATTTCCTTATATGATATTCATACATATTATATTACTCATTACTTAATAAAAGAGTTAATCTATTCTATATTTTTAGACATACCCTCTATTTATAACGAATAGACATACATACGAATAGTGAAGTTTTCTCCAGTATTTTTTCAAGTGTTTGTTTAGCAGAGTAAGCAATTATGGTGAAATATATCCTTATATGATATTCATACATATTATATTATTCATTACTTAATAAAAGAGTCAATCTATTTATATTTCAGACATATTCTCTATTTATAAGGAATAGACAAACATACCAATAGTGAAGTTTTCTCCAGTATTTTTTCAAGTGTTTGTTTAGCAGAGTAAGCAGTTATGGTGAAATATTTCCTTATATGATATTCATACATATTATATTATTCATTACTTAATAAAAGAGTCAATCTATTTTATATATCAGACATATTCTCTATTTATAACGAATAGACAAACATACGAATAGTGAAGTTTTCTCCAGTATTTGTTCAAGTATTTGTTTGCAGAGTAAGCAATTATGGTGAAATATTTCCTTATATGATATTCATACATATTATATTACTCATTACTTAATAAAAGAGTCAATCTATTTTATATTTCAGACATATTCTCTATTTATAAGGAATAGACAGACATACGAATAGTGAAGTTTTCTCCAGTATTTTTTCAAGTATTTGTTTAGCAGAGTAAGCAATTATGGTGAAATATTTCCTTATATGGTATTCATACATATTACATTACTCATTTTTTATGAACATTAATATAAATTATTACTTTCGTTTACTGTTCAAATACGATATTCAACGAGGGCTGCAGTGAATTTCTTTAAAAATGTAAGTTAATGAATATTATATAAATTAATAAAAGAGTCATTTCTTTTTATATTTCAGACATACTCTCCATTTATAACGAATAGACAGACATGGGTATTTACTTAACTGCTTCTGTAATGAAAATTGGGGTAAAAAATAAACCTAGAATAACGTCTTGAGTAAAGTATACTATGGTCATTAAACAAGAGTGAAAGTAAAATGAATCCCAGTAGATTAATGAAACCACATGTTTGTCGTAAATAATAATATACGGCTAATAATTGGTGTATTTACTTTTTTGGATATTTTAATACATCAAGCCCATAATCAGTAATAAATTGTATTTATTTTAAGGTGAATGAATATGAATAAAACATCTTCTAGACAAAACTTGGTTCTCAAAAATCAATACCCGTATACCTTAATAGCTGTTACATTTGCCGTAAAGACCAGGAAAGCAATATCCGGTGTTTTTCCCCATTAAAACTTTCTACTACATGAAAACCAAAAGAAAATGCTGCCTTTGGAAGTAAGCAGTACTTTTATTTTAAATTACGTAAAATTAAAAAAGAATTAAATATGTGATATAGAAAGACTATAAACATTTCTTATCATCTTTTAAGCAAAAATATATTTAACAAACATAAAACCACTAAACTTAATCTAAAATAAACTTTGGATACCAAAAAAAACAATAGATAAGGATTCGTTGAATTAAGAAAATTGTTAAACATTAAACGTTTTAAACAGTACATTTTTTATTTAATAAAAAATTATGATTATAATGACGAATGTTTAGAATAATGAATTAAAAGGATGACTGTTTCAATATCAGATGAGGTAAGACCAATTATTTTCAATACATTTATTTTCAATATTGATTTTAACAGATTTATTTCTATCATTCCTGCAAGGAAAGTTCGTAAAAAGTATCCATTTATTTTTTTTTTTTGGAGGAAATAATTTTTAGGACAACTAAAGTGTCAACACTTTTTAATTTCCAACAAATTTGAGCATAAACAAATGTTGTTTATTGCTTTTCTTTTATTATTATTAAATTATTCCAGAAAATATCTTTTGTATGTTTGTTCAACAATAAAATATCAAAAAAGTCTCAGAAGAAAATGAAGGTCAAAATACTTCTTAAGCAGGATATTATTTTAAAAACAAAACATTTTTCAAGGGACATTTTACTATTATAGATTTACGAATAAAATGCGGACAATAAAAATAGTACGTTTTATGCAGACAGATGTCTTACACGGGAATTTATTATGCGAGATCCCTTTTCAAACACACATACATGTATATATGAATGCTTATAATTCTTTGTATTCAGTTGCACACCAGGTTCATTCTTATCATTACGATGATTTTGAATGTTTAATTTTTTTCGTATTACATTCTCTTCTGAGTTCAAGAAGTAGTTTCATAATTTATAAATATTAAATGCAGAATGTTTTTCCTGAATAGTATATATGGCTAATGCTTGATGTAACTGTTTTTTTGGCTATTTTAATTCACCAAGCCCATAATCAGTAACAAATTTTATTTATTTTAAGGTAAATGAATATGAATAAAACATCTTCCAAACAAAACTAACTTGGTTATCAAAAATCAATATCCGTATACCTTAATAGCTGTTACTTTTACCGTAAAGACCAGAAAAGCAATATCCCGTGTTATTCCCCATTAAAACTTTCTACTAAATGAAAACCAAAAGAAAATGCTGACTTTGGAATGTAAGTAGTAGTTTTATTTCAAATTATATAAAACAAAAAAAAACCGAATATGTAATATACAATGGCATTAAACATTCTTAACTTCTTTTAATCAAAAATATATTTAACAACTAAGAAACCACTAAACTTAATCTAAAATAAACTTCGCATACCTAAAAAAACAATAACAATTCTTTGAATTAAGAAAATTATCAAAAATTAAAAGACTTAAACAGTACATATTTTATTTAATAAAAAATGAGGATTATAAGGAGTAATGTTTAGAATGATGAATTAGAAGGATGACTCTTTTAATATCAGGGGAGGTAAGACCAATTATTTTCAATATAATTATTTTCAATATTGGTTTCTATATAACAGATTTATTACTATCATTCCTGAAAGGAAAGTTCGTAAAAAGTATCCATTTAATTTTTTCTATAAAAGGTAATAATTCTTAGGACCACTAAACTTTCAAAACTTTTTAATTTCTAACAGTTTTCAGTATAACCAAATGTTGTTTATTGCATTTATTTTATTATAATTCAAATATTTAAGAAAAATATCTTATGTATGTTTGTTCAACAATAAAATATCAAAAACGTCTTTGAATAAAAGAAATGCCAAAACACTTCATAAGCGGGATATTTTTAAAAAATAAAACTTATATCAAGAAACAGTTTGCTATTATATATATACGAATAAAATAAGGACAATGGAAATAGAACGTTTTATGCCGAATATGTCTTAAACAGAAACTTAATTAAGTGAGCTTCCCTGTACACGCATATACATATATGTATATATGAATGTTTATATTTTTTTGTATTTATATGTGGTATAATCAAAATTAACATCTTTAAAATATTTATCAAAAATTCTAGTTTTACCCCTTCTCATCCTTTAATATCTAATTTTCCAGCCGTATATTGTCATATTTAGCAGACTATATTTAGTGTTAACCAACTTAAATTCTTTTTAAAAGTCTCGAAAAGTAATGTTCGTCATCTGTAAACTGAAGACATTTTCCTACTGTCCAAGGAAATGGAATGTTGCAGCAGGACAACGTTCCGTGTCACGTGTCACAAGGCTAAAATTGTGTTGGAATGGTTCTAGGAACTTGATGCTGAATTAGAGTTAATATCCTAGCCGCCTAACTCACCGGATCTTAATCCGATATAACACATTTGGGATGTCATGGGACGGCAGCTCAAATTTCAAAGACCACCAATTTGCAATATCTCGGATTTGCCTAATCGTTGCTTAAGCATCTGGTACAATCTGTCTCCGGGCATCTACCAAGATCTTGTGGCATCCATGTCAAGGCGGGTTGAAGCTGTGTTGATCGTGAAAGGTGGGCCAACTCGTTATTGACAGGTGATCATAATGTTTTGGCTCTTGATAATATATATATATATATATATATATATATATATATATATATATATATATATATATATATATATATATACATTTATATATATATATATATATACATATATATATATATATATATAAATAAATATATATATATATATATATATATATATATATATATATATATATATATATATATATATATATATATATATATATATATATATATATATATATATATATATATATATATATATATATATATATATAATATATATCTATATACATATATATAATGTATACATATATATATATTTATATATATAATATATATACATATGTATGTATATATATATATATATATATATATATATACATATATATATACATATATACATATATATATATATATATATATATATATATATATATATATATATATATACATATATATATACATATATATATATATATATACATATATATATACATGTATATATATATATATATATATATATATATATATATGTATGTGAGGATTTAAAATATAGATTAAGAATATAGATTTAAAAGATTTTAAGTAGGAATTCTTTACTGAGCGTGAGCGTGAGGAGTTAGCCACATAAATACGGCTCACGCGCAGTGATCTGGGCAGAGAGAGCGGTGTGCACATTCCACAGACAGAGCTGTGGCTACCCGAGGCAGCTAAGCCTACTTTTGCTAAAAGTTAAGCTCCAATGTATGACGTCATTGAAGAGGATTGATGAGTAGTGTGCTCTGAGTAAAGTACACATACATACACTTATATACATATATATACATATATATATGGATATATATATATATATATATATATATATATATATATATATATATATATATATATATATATATATATATATATATATATATATATATATATATATGTATATATATATATGTATATATATATATATATATATACATATATATATATATATATGTATATATATATATATATATATATATATATATATATATATATATATATATATATATATATATATATATATATATATATATATATATATATATATATATATATATATATATATATATATATATATATATATATATATATATATATATATATATATATATATATATTAGCCCTTATTGTTTTAGTATTTAGTATTATATAACATTATGTATTGAAAAAGGATGGGATGAAGTACCGCATCGTGGATGGTAAATGTGGCTACAGCTATCGAATATTTTGTTCTTGTGGTGCTCCACATTCCGCAGCCGTTTATTTCGTCTTCAATCTTCACTTGTCTCCGAAGAGTCAAATTAAATGTTATTATGGCCTCTAGTTCGAGAAGTGATCGAAAGATTTACTTAATTGTCGGTCGATGTCATGAAATTACACAGAGAATACATTCATCTAACCAGTAAGCTCTCTTTGGGATATTTTAAACATTTATTGTGAATTATTGTTGTTATTATTGTTTAATTTTGTTGTATGCAAATAATGCAAATACTACATTTTTGGGACTTGTTTCAGATTCCTGGGCAATATCTGTGTAAAAATATTTTACATAATTTCTGAAAATGTTGTTGACGCAATCATTAAAAATTTGAGTTTTTAAGTAAAATTTACAGAAGGATTTTGATGACAATAAATATTTTATCAGTCAATTTTCAATCATGCATCAAATTTTTAACAATGTTTTCTAAAGAATATTTTTAAATTAAATCATGTAAAAATTATACATAACAAATAATTATTTCATAGTACGATTTTTTGTAGAAAAAATAATATCAGCGTTTTGTTCTGGGAAAAATAAAATTTGTTTAATAAATTGTATGTGGGCAATAGTTTTCTGTATCCCAGTTTATCGCATCGAATAAAAAATAAATAATAATACAAGAGTATAAAAAATAATAGATAAATTAATTTCTGATAAAAAAAATAACTTTATATAATAAAATGTCTGTTCATAATAGTTTTTGAATCTCAATTTATCTCGGTCAATCTGTATAATTTTTCAGGATATAGATTGTTTGTACTTAAAAGCAAAAAAATACATCAGGAATTTTAGTGTTGTTATTGGTAAAATCGCAAAAAAGGATTTGAATTAATATAGTTTTTTATTGGTTTTAACACATTGTGCGCGGGTACATTTAACAGCGGAATTGTACCGGGAGCGGTCGTTTTGCGCGTAAATTTAGTTATTCAGTTAAATCACAATAAGTCGGAAATTACTTAATGTTTTAACCAAATTTTCATATTTTGTATTGAAATATATAAATATATAATTAGACAAATAAACAAATATATATATAAATACAAATATTTATATAATCCCCTATATAATAATAGCCTAAGTTATCTGTCCGTCTGTCCTCCAATTTATGAAGCGGTTGGACCTGGAATGGATAGAGGCATCCATTCAAAGCGAATAAAGTTTATCTTCTCCTAAACTATCGATCTGATTCTAAAATAAATTTGTATAAATATGCTTCATATCACAGCAAAAAATACTGTCGTCTTTAAAACGTTCGAAATCCAACCCTTCCCTCCTTTTCGAGAGTTTAATGCCATTATTTCAAACACTATTTTCCCCGATTAAGAGCAGGTGATTAAATTTATCCATTTTTACTTAATAAAGAGGTAAAAATAACATTTTTTTCTAGCATTGTGACGTCATTCCTTTAAACATCTCATTTAATCCTTTCATATTTTAAACTACTTAAATATCGTCTACACTATTTTAATATCTTTTATCACTGAACTTAGATATTACGTAAATGATTTTCTTTTATATTTGGCTTAAATAATAGATTAGGTACGTACGTGATAATTTTAAATTTAATCATCGATTATTTTTTGTTGCAATGAAACTTTTATCATCGGTATTAACAATAAATTCTTTTCATATAAGTCTAGGAGTCTATTTCACGGACTAATAAATATCTAACTTTTAATTTACATATATATTTGGAAATTAAGAAGTTTGTTCTTTTATGTGTTTGTTTATTATACATAACCACACGGTTTGACTAAATGAATTCAATATGATTCTAAACTGCATTACAGGATCAGGAGACTCTAGAGGAGTATGACGATAAATAAATTGAGAGTGAACTAGATAGTTCTCAGCCAAAAAACAAACCATATTTTACCTTCCTCATTGGGCACTTAACAGTTCTGGAATATTAAAAATTTTACTATTCCCGTCATATGATGGGCTATATGCTAGTATATAAATATACATATATATATATATATATATATATATATATATATATAAATATATATATATATATATATATATATATATATATATATATATATATATATATATATATATATATATATATATATATATATATATATATATATTATATATATATATATATATATATATATATATATTTATATATATATATATATATATATATATATATATATATATATATATATATATATATATATATATATATATATATATATATATATATATAAATATATATATATACATATATATATATATATATATATATATATATATATATATATATATATATATATATATATATATATATAAATATACATATATATATATATATATATATATATATAATTTTCGCAAAGATAAATAAAAAGTTAATTTTAAATCTAAATTGATATACTATCCTGTATTTTTCATGTGCTATACCAAATTAAGATAATTTTTCTTCAAAAAATAATGAAATAGGTGCATAATAAATGCCAGGTCTTTCATACCCTATTTAGGTATAACAATTA
This sequence comes from Pardosa pseudoannulata, assembly GCA_032207245.1. Taxonomy (NCBI): domain Eukaryota; kingdom Metazoa; phylum Arthropoda; class Arachnida; order Araneae; family Lycosidae; genus Pardosa; species Pardosa pseudoannulata. The sequence continues at coordinate 85,337,255 of CM063511.1, forward strand.
AAATTTCTCCTAACTGAATGAAAGCCTGAATATAAACTTGCATTAACACATTGTATGCGGGTACATTTTGCAGCGGAATTGTAGCGGGAGCAGGCGTTTTGCGCGTAAATTTAACTACTTAGCTAAATCTCAATAGATAAAAAAATATTAAATTTTACATCTGTCACATCGACTGATGTAAAAATTAGTTTTTATTCGTCTAAATATTTCCAGAATCTATGTAGTAGACAATAACATTCTTCTTCGTTTTCTTGTATATACCATTATTTTTGTACCCACAAACAAACCATGTTGTTACACTAATCCGTACTAGTAAGTGAACCGTGCTCAAGTATCAATCGTCAGAATACGTACTAGAACGTGTCCCTCATACAATGTAAGTGTGGATGGAGAACAAAAAGAAAATTTCTACAACGCGTGGAGGACTGCAGAAAACAACACCGTAACTAAAATAATGCACTACTTGAAGTACAGAATATGTTCATTAAAAAATAAAATTGTTGATTAAAAATGAATTTGTAATTCCCTTTAAATACTTTTAATAGATAATTAGTCTTTGAATTGTGCAGTTTTATATACCTCTTTACAAATTTAAAAAAATCTTTTTGATTTGTGAATGTAAGCAAGATTTATGTTTTTTGATGTTTAATATTTAGCCCATTTGTTTCTCCTATAGCTATTATTATTTTAGCTCAAAGCGGCATGGTTTCATATTTGTATGTTCAAAGAAATGTTTCGAACATTTTCTATATTATTGTAAAATAAAATAGAATTACAGGGTGGGCATACAAAAATATTTATCATTACAATAAGGGCCACTCTAACATATATAAGGGTTAGAATTTTAATAGTGGAAAGAATTTATTTACATGGGATACAAAAGTGATTCATGTCCCCATGTTTTACAGTCTTTCTATATAGTTGTCAGTATTGTATATAACTCATTTCCAACGATGTGGAAGTCGCAGAAATCCTGTAGAAGAGCCTGTTCTGTTGATAGTGCAATGGACGGGTCTATTGCCTCAAGGATCTCTGGAACAGTCCTGAAGTGAATGCCTCGCAGTGGTTTCTTCATCATACGAATTAAGTCACAAGAGCTTAGATCTGCGGAATATGTTGGATGGTAAAGTACTTCCGAGCCCCCATGATCACAAATCAGTCACAGCTTGCGCTGAATGTGGCTGAGCACTGTCATGCAGAATGATAGGACGATTCTGCAGAAAGTGCAAAATTTTTCTCATGCTCAGGTGTTCCTTCATAATGTTCAGCACAGTTGTATGAGCAAATCCTGTCTTTCAGACCAGCTCATGTTTCGTTTGGAATTGATCACTGTCCTTTAGAGCGGAAACAGCATGCACTTCTGCAACGCTGACACTAGGACTATTGTCGGTGAATGTCTTCCATATTATGGCGTTCTTTATTGAAGACTTTTACACATCTTGCTACAGTTCTGTAACCAATGCAGATTTCCTTCAACCCTCTTGAAGCCCTAGATGACATTGTCGTGATGTACGACCTCTGGCACATTGGATTTTTATTCCTTGTCGTTGTTCTTGTTTTGAAAACATCCTGACAACACTTACTTTAGACCGCAAGCTAATACAAGGATCAGTTCTTCGCTTCACTCCACATTTGTATGACGTAGGAAGAACGAGTCTTTTTGCTGAGAGTTAAGGTAGGTATGTAGCTTACGTGTGGTATATGCGACATTCTTTGGTTTTGTTGCCTAGTGTTTTTACAGCAAAGTTGCTACTATTACAGTTTCAACCCTCGTATATATATGCATGTATGTATGTATGTTCCAATCCTCGTACATATGTTATTTTTTATATTATAAGTATGAAATATCAGCAAAATACTAAAACTTGAAAAGCAAAGAAACTTTTATGAAACGTATTAGAAAAATGATTATCCTAGGAAATATTCTTTACTTTTCTTCTTTATCTTTATTAATGAAATAAATATACTTTGACCATACCATAGCAATACTATATTCTTCCCGAGGGTGATTTCTACCTTATGAAATTATTGGAGATATTCTTTACTTTTCTTCTTTATCTTTATTAATGAAATAAATATACTTTGACCATACCATTGCAGTACCATATTCTTCATAAGGGGGATTTCTACCTTATGAGATTACTGGCGATATTCTTTACTTTTCTTCTTTATCTTTATTAAGGAAATAAATATACTTTGAGCATAAAAGTATACTTAGGAATTTGAAACAAAGTTATTAAACAATTCTTTGTCAAATTTTGCTTGCGTAATATATCATAATATGATAACAATAGTTAATTGGGAAGACAAGATAAATATTTATCATATATATGTTCATAATAAAAGATGCATAGCTTCTCTAATTGGATTAAACTTATGAGAGATGATTATCTAGAAAAGAATAAGTATGTATGCACATAAGCACAGAAATACTAAATTATTTAAAAATTTCTATTAAAAATAACATGAAAACATTTCATAATAGACTTTTTATATTAAATAAAACATGAATTCTCTAATAGCTATTTTAAATAAGTGAGAATTACTTAAGCATATTTTAAAGACGTTTGATATTTTTAATTTCAGATGTTAGTTTAAAAAATGATACAGTTATATGAGGTTTTATAAAATGTTGAGATTTATTTTAAATCCATTAAGGTTATTCAGAAAAAATTAACTATTTACTGCAAAAGATTTTAAAGACGTAAACAGCTTGGTATCTAAAGTTATATGTTCTACTCTCTGCTATATGAGATTAAAATAATTTCAGAATAATTTCAGAAATAATTTTAGAATTGCTTTCCCTTATTAATTCAACTACATATTGTACTTAAATATAAACATATTATTTTTCTAACTTAAAAACAAAAAATAAGAAAAATTTAAAATAAATTGGAATAGTAAAATGTTAAAATATAACTACTCACAGAGGCTAATCAGTCTAACTGTAAATAATTTTATATAATCGGATTAAAAAATATTCCTATAAAAATCATAACGCATGATCGGAGATGCAGAACAAATCGACTTACATAAAGTGACGATACATTGTTCTTTTAATTGCCAATAACATATTTTTTATCGTATTACTTTATAAGCAATAAAAATATGAAACAAGGTAATTTTTTTTTAAACAGGACCATTTTAATAATAACCTCGTATGGGTATTAATTTATTGACAATTACGAGAAGTTTCAAATATTAATATTTATGGTATTCTAACAATAACACAAATTATGAAATAAGTATAGTGCTAAAATAACTGAACTCTGCTGTAAGTGGTTAATTATTCATTTATGACAATTAAACATTTATGACAATTTTGGATGTTTAAATTCTGTAATGTAATCAAACTGACATGCATTAAAGGACTATTTCAAGAAAATGACTAACCCACGATTTTAATATCTTAAAGTTACAAAAAACATAATATTTTGATGGTATCTAAGTGAAAACTTTGAACAAACAAAATTAAGCTATTAATACAACCTACATTTTAAATCCATCTTGTGTATAGGATATTATCTTTACACACTAAACTAAAGCACAACGTGTCTTCTGCTTGATGACACTACTTGTATATCTACCCACTTCACTCAATGACAAATGATTGAATTTCGTTAGAATGGATATCTTAAAAGATTTAGGTAAAGTTTGTTCATCCTATATCTATTTTCAATAACCCTAAAAATCGTAAATTACCGTGATATTTACAAAGTTTAAAAATAAAATTTCAGTATAAGGGATTTCTTAAAAGATTTAGGGGAAATTTGTTCATCGTATATCTATTTTCAATATTCCTAGAAAAATCATACCATAATGTTTGTAAATTACATACTTCGCTCGAACTCGCGGAATGGTGGAGTAACAATATAATTTCTTACTTTATTCAATGACAAATGATAAATTTTCAGTATAAGGGATTTCTTAAAAGATTTAGGGGAAATTTGTTCATCGTATATCTATTTTCAATATTCCTAGAAAAATCATACCTTACCATAATATTTGCAAAAGTCATGATTCACTGGGATTCTCCGAATTGTGGAGTAGCAAATGTATTTTCTTACTTCACTCAATGACAAATGATAAAATTTCAGTAGAATGGATTTCTTAAATTCGTTATCTGTACATCGTATATCTATTTTCAATACTGCTAGAAAAATCGTACATTATCATAATGTTTATAAAGTTCATTCGTCACTCGGATTTTCGAAACGGTGGAGTAGCAAATATTTCTTGATTGGTCTGCCATCCACTCAAAAGTTATTTTAAAAATATTGTTGGTTATTTAATCTCAAAGATGATTACCTAGAAAAAATAAATATGAATGCATGTAAGCACAAAAAATATAATTTATTTAGGAATGCCTATTCAAAATAACATAAAAGGTTTTAACAATAAACTTTTTATATTAAATAAAACTGTAATTCTTTAACAGATATTTTAAATTAGTGCGAATCGCTTTGTCATATTGAAAAACAAGTTTGCTATCTTTAATTCCAGATAATAGTTTAAGAAACAACAAGATTTATCTGGTGTTTTATAAGTTGAGATTTATTTTAAACTCATTAAGATTATTCTAAAAAATTTAAGCATTTTATGCAACAGATTTTAAAGAAGTATATAGTTTAGTATATAAAGTTATATGTTATCATATTGAAAAAAAGTTTGCTATCTTTAATTCCAGATAATAGTTTAAGAAACAACAAGAGTTATCTGATTATTTATAAGTTGAGATTTATTTTAAACTCATTAAGATTATTCTAAAAATTTTAAGCATTTTATGCAACAGATTTTAAAGAAGTATATAGTTTAGTATATAAAGTTATATGTTATCATATTGAAAAATAATTTGCTATCTTTAATTGCAGATAATAGTTTAAGAAACAACAAGAGTTATCTTATGTGTTATAAGTTGAGATTTATTTTAAATTCATTAAGATTATTCTAAAACTTTTAAGCATTTTATGCAACAGATTTTAAAGAAGTATATAGTTTAGTATATAAAGTTATATGTTATATTTGCTACTACCTGACCTTAAAATAATTTTAGAAATTATTATATTAATTCAATTAGATATTGTAGTTAAATATAAAAATATTATTTTTGGAATCATAAAAACATAAAAGGAGAAAAAATACAAAAAAAGATAGAAAGTTAAAATAAAACTGTTTACAGTGGTATATTAGAATGTAACTATAAAGAATTTATATAATTTCATTAAAAATGCTAGAAATAATCAAAAATGTATGCTTACATATGCAACATATGTTGACTCAAAAAAACTGAAGATAGACTATGTTTTCATTTGCAATGAGCATATTTTTACCGCATTACGTAACAAAAAGACAGCATCATTTTTAAAAGATTAATATTTTAAGTATAACTTCATATGGGTATTAAATTATTGACAAGTACGAGAAGTTTCAAATATTAATATCTATGATATTCTAACAAACTAAAATAAGAAATTCTGAAATAAGTATAGTGCTAAAATAAATGTACTGCATTGTATTCTACACTGTATTTTACTAACATAACTGTACTGTACTGCAGGTAGTTATTTATTCAATGCATTTATGACATTTTTTATACAGTTTATATTCTGGAGTGTAGTCAATCTGATCTTCATTATAGGACTATTTCAAGTCAAAGAGTGGGCCTCATTTCTAATCGCTTAAATCTACAAAAAACATAATATTTTGATGGTATCTAAGTGAAAACTTTGAACAAACAAAATTAAGCTATTAATACAACCTACATTTTAAATCCATCTTCTGTATAGGATATTATCTTTACACACTAAACTAAAGAACAACGTGCCTTCTGCTTGATGACACTACTTGTATATCTACCCACTTCACTCAATGACAAATGATTGAATTTCGTTAGAATGGATTTCTTAAAAGATTTAGGTAAAGTTTGTTCATCCTATATCTATTTTCAATAACCCTAAAAATCGTAAATTACCGTGATATTTACAAAGTTTAAAAATAAAATTTCAGTATAAGGGATTTCTTAAAAGATTTAGGGGAAATTTGTTCATCGTATATCTATTTTCAATATTCCTAGAAAAATCATACCTTACCATAATATTTGCAAAAGTCATGATTCACTGGGATTCTCCGAATTGGGGAGTAGCAAATGTATTTTCTTACTTCACTCAATGACAAATGATAAAATTTCAGTAGAATGGATTTGTTAAAAGATTTAGGTGAAATTTGTTCATCATATATTTATTTTTTTATATTCTTAGAAAAATCGTACATTATCATGATATCTATAAAGTTCATGCTCACTCGGATTTTCGAAACGGTGGAGTAGCAAATATTACTTTATTTGTATGCCATCCATATCAAAAGTTATTCTTAAAATATTGTTGGTTATTTAATATCAAAGATGATTACCTAGAAAAAATAAATATGAAAGCATGTAAGCACAGAAAATATAATTTATTTAGAAATGATTATTAAAAATAACATAAAAACTTTTCACTTTAGACTTTTTATATTAAATAAAACAGTAATTCTTTAATAGATATTTTAAATTAGTGCGAATCACTTTAGCATAATGAAAAAAGTTTGCTATCTTTAATTCTAGATAATAATTTAAGAAACAATAGAGTTATTTGATGCTTTATAAAAAGTTAGGATTTATTTTAAATCCATTAAGGTTATTCTAAAAAAATTAAGCATTTTCTGCAAAATATTTTAATGAATAATACAGCTTAGTATCTAAAGTTATGTTTCTATTCTCTGGTAACTAACCTTAAAATAATTTTAGAAATAATTATATTAATTCAATTACATATTGTAGTTAAATATAAAAATATTATTTTTTAAACATAAAAATATGAAAAAATAAAAAAAAGCAAAAGAATAGAAAAATTTAAAGTTAAGATGAAACTGTTTGCAGTGGTTAATCAGAATATAACTATAAAGAATTTATATAATCTGATTAAAAAATTTACTGCAAATGATCAGAAATATATGCTCAGATATGCAGCACATATTAACTAAAAAACCTGAAGAGGCACTATTTTTTCATTTGCAATCAGCATATTTTTATCGTGTTGAATTATAAGCAGTATTAATAAGACAACATAATTTTGTATAATTTCGTATGGGTATTAAATTATTGAAAATTACGAGAAGTTTCAAATATTAATATCTATGATATTCTGACAACGAAAAGTAAAATTATAAAATGCATACAGTACTAAAAAAATGTACTGTACTGTAACTGGTTATTTATTCAAAGCATTTATGACATTTTTGATACTGTTTATAGTCTAGAGTGTAGTCAATCTGATCTTCATTAGAGGACTATTTCAAGTCAATGAGTGGCCCACATTTCTTATCTCTTAAATCTACAATAAGCAGAATATTTTGATAATATCTGTGTGAAAATTTAGAAAAAACAAAAGTAAGCTATAATTTCAACCTACATTTTAAATCCATCTTACCAATAAGATATAATCTTTACTTGCTGAACTAAAAAACACACAGCTTTCTGCTTGATGAAACTTTCTATATCTACACACTTCACTCAATAACAAATGATTAAATTTCGGTAGAATAGATTTCTTAAAAGATTTAGGTGAAGTTTGTTCACCCTATATCGATTTTCAATGAACCTAAAAAATCGTAAATTACCGTGATATTTACAAAGTTTAAAAATAAAATTTCAGTAGAAGATTTTTTAAAAGATATCTATTTTCAATATTCCTAGAAAAATCGTACCCTAATGTTACCAGAATATTTGCAAAATTCATACTTCACTTGTATTCTCGGAATGGTGGAGTATCAAATATAATTTCACTCAAATTCACTCAATGACAAATGATAAAATTTCAGTACAAAAGATATAGGTGGAGTTTGGTCATTTTATATCTATTTTCAGTATTCCTAAAAAAATCGTACATTATCATGACATTTACAAAGCTCAAACTTCACTCGGATTCTCCATACGGTGGAGTAGCAAAATTATAATTTCTTCATTTATATATGTCATCCATCCCGAAAGTTATTTTTAAAATATTGTGGAGTATTTAATCTCAGAGCAAATTATCTAGAAAAAATAAATATACACGCACGGAAGCACAGAAAATCAAATTTATTTAGGAAAGCCTATTAAAAATAACATGGAAACTTTTCACAATAGTATATATATATATATATACACTCATGTTCATAAATTAAGGATAATGAAGTTCGGGCAATGAAAGAGACAAAAGCAAAACAAATTTGACTTATTTGTAAAGTCTATTTATTAAACAAAAGGTAAAGAGCAAAAAAGATGCTATATGTTTGACATAATTAATAAAAATTGTGATTTGTACTCCCTGGAGCAAATTTTAAAAAAGAACTTATTTACAGAAAACAGTATAAAATGGTTAGTATGATGGTTAATACGGAGTATGTCTCCCGGACGATGCAATACAAGCGTTAGCAATACAAACGAGCCATCCTGCACTACCGTAACGGTGTCGTTCAATGGTGTTCTCTTGGTGGTAACGGGTACCTGACGCTCTCCATATGAAAGTCCGGCGAGAATCAGAATGTAAACTGAACCTGGACTCGTCGGAAAACATCACACAAGACCACTGTTGAGGTGTCCACAATGCATGCTCTCTAGCCCAGCATAATCGCAGGCGACAGTGAGTTGCGGTAAGGGGAACACATCTGACAGGCCTACGAGCATATAGACCAATGTTCCCTCAGCGTCTGTACACGGTCTGCCTTAAACTGTCGTACTGGTAGCTGAAGAGAGCTGACGAGACAGGTCTGATGCTGTGCTCCGTCTGTTTCTTTTGGCAGTAACTGCCAAATACCGATCATCATTCGGCGTAGTAACTCGGGGACGATCTGTGCTGTAACATCTACTCGCATTACCATAATCTTTGAATCGTTGCCAAAGCCTGGAGATGACACTCTGGGCGATTCCAAGTTCTTCTGATACTTCCAGCTGGGTACATCCACATTGCAGTCATCCGATAATTCTACCACGTAAAAAATCCTCCAAATTCTTCCTTTGTGCCATAACTATGCGGTTATTGCACTGAAAGGCTTTTAAAGCGCTTGTGAACAATTTTACTTCTTTGCTACCATTCCTTATATTCCCCTTTCATACACTCTCGTCATTGTGACGTACTATCCGCGCCATCTGATGGTTTCCAGAAATTTGCATATTCTTCTTCAAGATGTGTGTGATAATTCTACAGGTGAAATTTTTATTTTAGAGCTCAATTTCTGTGTGGTTCTGAATTATCCTTAATTTATGGACATGAGTGTATATATATATATATATATATATATATATATATATATATATATATATATATATATATATATATATATATATATATATATATATATATATATATATATATATATATATATATATATATATATATATATATATATATATATATGTATATATATATATATATATGTATATATATATGTATATATATATATATATATATATATATATATATATATATATATATATATATATATATATATATATATATATATATATATATATATATATATATATATATATATATATATATATATATATATATATATATATATATATATATATATATATATATATATATATAATAAAACCGTAATTATTTAATAGCTTTTTTAAATTAGTGGGAATCACTTTAGCATATTAAAAAAAGCCTGCTATCTTTAATTCTAGATAATAGTTTAAGAAACAATAGAATTATCTGATGCTTTATAAAATGTTGAGATATATTTTAAATCCATTAAGATTTTGTCAAAAAAATTTAAGCATTTTCTGGAAAAGATTTTAAAGAAATATAGAGCTTAGTGTCTAAAATTATACTTCTATTCTTTGCTACCTGACTTTAAAATAATTTTAGATTAATTTTAGAAATAATTTTTGAAATTGCAATTACATACTGTAGTTAACTATAAAAATATTAGATTTTCAAAAATAAAATATAAAAAGAGAAAAAATAGAAACAAATAGAAAAATTGAAAGTTAAGATAAAGCTATTTACAGTAGCTAATTAGGATGGAACTATAAATAATTTATATAATCTCATTAAAAAATTGCTACAAATGCTCAAAAATGTATTCTCATATATGCATCACATGTCAACTCACAAAAACTGAAGATACACTATTTTTTCATTTGCAATGAACATATTTTTTACCGTGTTACATTATAAGCAGTAGTGATAAGACAACATAATTTTGAAAAAAAGAATATTTTAATTATAACTTCGTATGGGTATTAAATTATTGACAATTACAAGAAGTTTGAAATATTAATATGTATGATATTCCAACAACAGAAAGACAAATTCTGAAATGCATATAGTGCTAAAATAAATGTACTGTAATTGGTTATTTATTCAAAGCATTTATAATATGATTGATACTGTTTATATTCTGTAATGTAATCAAAATGATCTGCGTTAGAGGACTTTTTGAAGCCAAAGTGTGACCCAGAATTCTAATATCTTAAAGTTACAATGAACACAATAATTTGATAGTATCTGAGTGAAAATTTTAACAAACAAAATTAAGCTATTAATATAACCTATATTTTAAATCCACCTTACGAATAAGATATGGTCTTTCATTCGCTGAACTAAAGAAGACCGTGCCTTCTGGTTGAGGAAACTTTGGTTTATTTCTATGTCTATCCACTTCACTCAATGACAAATGATAAACTTTGAGTAGAATGGATATCTTAAAAGATTTAGGTAAAATTTGTTCATCGTATATCTATTTTCAATATTCCCAGAAAATTCGTACCTTACCATAAGGTTTGCTTCAGTCAGATTCTCGGAATGGTGGAGTAGCAAAATTAATTTTTTACTTCACTCAATGACAAATAATAAAATTTCAGTAGAATGAATTCCTTTAAAATGTTAGGTAAAGTTTGTTCATCGTATATCTATATTCAATATTCCTAGAAAAATAGTACTTTACATAATGTTTCCAAAATTCTTGCTTCACTCGGATTCCCGGAATGGTGGAATAAAAAATATAATTTTTTACTTCACTGAATGACAAATGATAAAATTTCGGTAGAATGGATTTCTTGGAAAGATTTAAGTGAAATTTTTTCATCGTATATATATTTTCAATATTCCTAAAAAAATCGTGCAGTACAAGATGTTTACAAATTTCATGCTTCACTCGGCTTCTCTAAACGATGGAGTAGCAAATATAATTTCTTGATTTTTGTGTCATCCTTCCCAAAAGTTAATTTAAAAATATTGTTTGCTATTTAATCTCAAAGATGATTATCTAGAAAAGATTAAATATGCACTCACGTAAGAACAGAAACTTATCTTATTTAGGAATGTGTATTAAACAGAACATGGAAACTTTTCACAATATCTTTTTATATTAAATAAAAATAAAATTCTTTAATAGATATTTTAAACTAGTGCGAATCACATAAGCATATTATAAAGAAGCTTACTAATTTTAATTACAGATACTAGTTTAAGAAACAATAGACTTGATTGATGTTTTATAAAAAGTTGAGATTTATTTTAAATCCATTAAGATTAATCCAAAAAAATTAAGCATTTTCTGCAAAAGTCTTTAGAGAAGTTTAACCCTCAGCATCTCAAGTTAAATGTTCTATTCTCTGCTACCTGACCTTAAAATGATTTTAGAAATAATATTAGAAATCAATATATTAATTCAATTGTATATTGTAGTTAATTAAAAAAATATTATTTTTTCAAACATAAAAACATAAAACGAGAAAAAATATAAAGAAATGGAAAAATAGAAAGTTAAAATAAAACTCTTTACATTGATAATTATAATCTAACTATAAAAAATTTATATAATCTGATTTAAAAAAAATTGTTAACAATTATCAAAAATATATGTTCAGATATGCATCACATGTTGACTCCAAAAACTGAAGATACACTATTTTATTTGCAATGAGCATATTTTTTACCGTATTACATTATAAATAGTAACAATAAGACCACATAATTTTGAAAAATTAAAGAATATTTTAAGTATAACTTCGTATTCAATTATCGACAATTACGAGAAGTTTCAAATATCAATATCTATGATATTCTAACAACAAAAGAAAAATTCTGATATGAGTCTAGTGCTATATAACTGTACTGTAGTATAAGTGGTTATTTATTCAAAGCATGTATGACATTTTTGATACTGTTTATATACTGGAGTGTAGTCAATCTGATCTTCATTTGAGGACTATTTCCAGTCAATGAGTGGCCCGCATTTCTAATCTCATAAATCTGTAATAAACATAATATTTTGATAACATCTGTGTGAAAATTTTGAACAAACTAAAGTACGTTATTAATACAACCTACATTTTATATCCATCTTAAGTATAAGATATAATCTTTACTCACTGAACTGAAGAATACCGTGCTTTCTAATTCCTGAAACTTTGTTTTATTCCTATTTTATTCACATCACTCTGTGAGACATGATTAAATTACAATAGATTGGATTTCTTAAAAGATTAGGTGAAGTTTGTTCATCATATATCTATTTTCAATATTCATATAAAAGTCGTACCTTACCATAATGTTTGTAAAATTCATGCTTCACTCGGATACTCGGAATGGTGCAGTAGACAATATATATTCTTACTTCACTCAATGACAAATGATAAAATTTCAGTAGAATGTATTTCTTAAATGATTTAGGCGAAGTTTGTTCATCCTATATCTATATTCAATATTCCTAGAAAAATCGTACCTTACCATAATGTTTGCAAAACTCATGCTTCACTCGATTCTCGGAATGGTGGTAAAGCAAATATAATTCTTCACTTCACTCAATGACAAATAATAAAATTTCAGCAGAACGGATTTCTTTTAAAATTTAGGTGAAGTTTGTTCCTTTCATATATATTTTCAATATTCGCAGAAAGATCTTAGATTATTATAATCTTTACAAAGTTCATCCTTCACTTGGAGTCTCACGGTGGATTAGCAAATATACTTCCTTCATTTCTGTGTCATTCTTCCCAAAAGTTATTTTAAAAATATTGTTGGTTATTTAATGTCAAATATGATTATCTAGAAAAGAATAAATATGTACGCACGTAAGCACAGAAACTCTGTTTTATTTAAGAATGCTCCTTAAAAATAACATAGAAACGTTTCATAATAGTCTTTTTTTATTAAATAAAATAGCATTTTTAATAGATATTTTAAAGTAGTAAAAATAACTTAAGCATATTGTAAAGAGGCTTACTATTTTTAATTCCAGATAACAGTTTAATAAACTATAGAGTTATCTGATGTTTTATCAAAAGTTGAGATTTATTTTACATTTCAGTCGAATGGATAACATTCCAGTAGATTACTTTTCAGTAGAATGGATTTCTCAAAATTGTAGATTAAGCTTGTTCGTCTTCTGTGTATTTTCAATATTCCTAGAAATATCGTACATTACCGTTATATTTCTAAAAGTTATGCTTCACGCAGCTTTTCAAAAAAATGGAGTAACAAACATAATTTCTTGATTTGTATGGTATGTTCAATGACAAATGATAACATTTCAGTGGAATAAATTTCTCAAAAGATGTAGATAAAGTTTGTTCTTCGCCTATCTAAATTTCAATATTCCTAGAAATATCGTAAATTACCTTAATATTTACAAAGTTCACTCTTCCCTCCGCTTCTAGAAACAATGGAGTAGCAAACATAATTTCTTGATTTGTATGGAATGCTTAATGACAAATGATAACATTTCAGTGGATTGGATATTTTTTAAAGATATAGATCAAGTTGTTCATCGTCTATCTATTTTCAATATTCCTAGAAATATCGTACATTACCGTGATATTTACATAGTTCAAGCTTCACTTGGCTTTTCGATACAATGGAGTAGCAAACATAACTTCTTAATTTGTATGGTATGCTTCCCAAAAGTTATTTTTTAATTATTATTGGTTATTTAATCTCATACTATTTTATATACAATCTATATACAGAAAATTTTGTGTTATAAATGACACAGCAAACATTTATACAGTAATATTTTATAAACGAACATTAATAAACAAAGGATTTACCATCTATACAGTTTTTAGATTAGCAGAGACTGTTTTAATAGGAAAGATAAAGATGGACTTAAGTATCCATGATATACTGATAGAAAGATTTGTACAAAACTCTCAACAATAGAGGAAATTCAAAACCTGCAGTCGTAAAAGGAAATTTAATTATCTTTAAGAAAGATTAAATTCACACTTGAGAAAGTCAATAATCCCTATTGGATACTTTATAGCACTTTAAAACAGATTATATAAATTGTCGCTCAATAAATTTGCTCTGAATACCATTGAAGCTTATTTCACTAACACTTCGTATTCTATATGCTTATATTTTATATTATAACGGCTGAAACAAACATTTATAAAGTATTATAAAAATTAGTATTAATGAATAAATGATTTTCCATCTATAATAGTTTTTTTAGGTCATGAGAAAATGATCTGAATATCCATAGTATACTTAAAAGACTATAAATGAGCCGTTTTTTTTAAAGTGGTGTAAATATATTTTATTTTATACTCAGATATTTAAGACTTTGCACTTGAATAATTTGAAAATATGGATATATGTTATTAAACTAGTTTTATATTTTATATAAAACTAGTAATTTTATATAAAACTTATTTTAATATAAAAGTCATAGTAAATTGTATTTAATTTTATCATTACCTATATTTTATCAAAATGGACTTACACCTTTTTCAAAGGAAACGACTCATATTTCAAAGCAGTCAAGAATAAAGTAAATTCAAAGTCTTAAAAGGAATTTTTATTATTTCCAACAAAGATTAAATTCGCAATTGTGATAATCAATATTCCTATATGATATACTTTATTGCACTTTAAAACAGTTTATGTAAAGTATTGCTCAATATATTTCCTTTAATATCAGTGAAGATCATATCACTAATAACTCTTGGTATCGTATATTTTTCAGCAAGACATATTGTTATTATAGTTATGTATCAATTCCTGTATTTAAGACAAAATTATCAAATTCCTACATTGTAACAACGATCTTTTCTCTATCGCTTATGTAATTTTCTCTGTCACAGCATAATTAATGCTCTTTTCGAAACTTCGTAAACAACATATCCAAAAAAGTATCATTTACGAACAGAAAACCTTGAATTTCTGTTATTCGTGTTTTGTTTTAATTAGTAATTATGTATGTTTTGTGAATCGGGTTAAATCATTCACATTTAGAAAAGAGATGTAACTAGACAAATGTTTTGAAGTGGAATTATTCTTTTCATATTTCAAATAATATTATTTAATACACGGACGTAAAATTAAATAATAATTGAGGTTATAAATTAGGTAATTTCCTATTCAAATTAAAAGTTAAGTTCCAGCAGTGTGAGCCTTTGTATTCCCAACAAAGTTTAAATTTACAATTGTGAAAATCAGTATTCCCATATGAGATACTTTATTGTAGTTTGAAACAGCTTATATAAAGTATTGCTCAATATATCTCCTTCAATATCAGTGAAGAGTATTTAACTAACAACTCTTGGTATTGTATATTTTTAAGCATGACATATTGTTATTATAGTTTTGTATGGATTCCTGTGTTTAAGACAAAATTATTTAATTCTTACATTGAACAACGATTATATCCCTATCGATTATGTAATTTTCTCTGTCACAGCCTAATTAATGATCTTTTTGAAATTTCGGATGTATGCATATATGGATATATGTTATTATACTACTTTTATATTTTTATATAAAACTAGTAATTTTATAAAAAACTTATTTTAATATATAGTTTATAGTAAATTGCATATATTTTTATCATTATCTAATTTTTTGTTAAAATGAATTTACACCGTTTTCAAAGGAAGCGTCTCATATTTCAAAGCACTCAAGTATAGAGCAAATTCAAAGTCATAAAGGGAATTTTTATTATTCCCAACAAATATTAAATTCGCACTTGTGAAAATCGATATTCGCATATGAGATACTCTACTGCACTTTAAATCAGTTTATATAAATTATTGCTCAATATATATCCTTCAATATCAGTAAAGAGTATATTACTAATAACTATTGGTGTCGTATATTTTTAAGCAAGACTTATTGTTATTATAGTTATGTATCAATTCCTGTGTTTAAGAGAAAATTATTCAATTCCTACATTGCAACAAAGATTATTTACCTATCGATTATGTAATTTTCTCTGTCACAGCCTAATTATTGTTCTTTTTGAAATTTCGTAAACAACATATCCAAAAAAGTATCATTTACGAACAGAAAACAGTAAATTCCTACTATTTGTGTTTTGTTTTAATTAGTAATTGTGTATGTTTTGTGAATCGGGTTAAATCATCCACATTTAGAACTTTGTTAAGTCTTACGAGAAGTAATTAGATACATGTTTTGAAGTGGCATCATTCTTTTCATATTTCAAATAATATAACTTAATCATGGATGTTAAATTAAATTATAATTGAGGTTATAAATTAGGTAATTTCCTATTTAAATTAAAAGTTAACTTCGAGCAGTGTGAGCCTTTGAGTTCCCAACAAAAATTAAACTCGCACTTGTGAAAATCAATAGTCCCTTATGAGATACTTCATTGCACTTTAAAACAGGTTATATAAATTATAGCTCAATATATCTCCTTCAATATCAGTGAAGAATATATCACTAACAACACTTGGTATCATTTATTTTTAAGCAAGACATATTGTCATTATCGTTATGTATCAATCCCTGTGTTTAAGACAAAATTATTAAATTCCTACATTGAACAACGATTATATCCCTATCGATTATGTTATTTTCTCTTTCACAGCCTAATTAATGCTCTTTTCGAAATTTCGGATATATGCATATATGGATATATGTTATTACACTACTTTTATATTTTAATATAAAACTAGTAATTTCATATAAAACTTATTTTAATATAAAGTTCTTCGTAAATTGTGTTTATTTTTATCATTATCTAATTTTTTGTGAAAATGGACTTACAATGTTTTCAAATGAAACGGCTCATATTTCAAAGCTCTCAAGAGTAGAGTAAATTCAAAGTCATAAAAGGAATATTTATTATTCCCAACAAAGATTAAATTCGTAATTGTGAAAATCAATATTCCCATATGAGATACTTTATTGCACTTTAAAACAGTTTATATAAAGTATTGCTCAATATATTTCCTTCATTATCTGTGAAGAGTATATCACTAATAACTCTTGGTATCCTATACTTTTAAGCAAGACATATTGTTATTATGTTTCTGTATCAAATGCTGTGTTTAAGACAAAATTATTAGATTCCTACATTGAAAGAACGATTATTTCCCTATCGATTATGTAATTTTCTCTGTCACAGCCTAATTAATGCTCTTTTCGAAATTTCGTAAACAACATATCCAAAAAAGTATCATTTACGAACAAAAAACAGGAAATTTTTATTATTCGTGTTTCGTTTTAATTAGTAAATGTGTATGGTTTGTGAATCAGGTTAAAGCATTAACATTTAGAAATTTGTTAAATTTTACGAGAATTAGTTAGACACATGTTTTGAAGTGGAATCATTCTTTTCATATATAAAATAATATTACTTAATCATGGATGTTAAATTAAATTATAATTGAGGTTATAAATTAGGTAATTTCCTATTTAAATTAAAAGTTGACTTCGAGCAGTGTGAACCTTTGTGTTCCAAACAAAGATTAAATTCGCACTTGTGAAAATCAATATTCCCATATGAGATACTTTATTGCACTTTAGAACAGTTTATATAAAGTATTGCTCAATATAGCTCCTTCAATATCAGTGAAGAGTATATCACTAATAACACTTGGTATCATTTATTTTTAAGAAAGACATATTGTTATTATAGTTATGTATCCATTCCTGTGTTTAAGACAAAACTATTAAATTCCTACATTGCATCAACGATTATTTCCCTATCGATTATGTAATTTTCTCTGTCACAGCCTAATTAATTCTCTTTTCGAAATTTCGTAAACAACATATCCAAAAAAGTATCATTTACGAACAGAAAACAGGAAATTTTTGTTATTCGTGTTTTGTTTTAATTAGTAAAGGTGTATGGTTTGGGAATCGGGTTAAATCATTCACATTTAGAACTTTGATAAATCGTACTAGAAGTAATTAGACTCATGTTTTGATGTGGCATCATTCTTTTCATATATAAAATAATATTACTTAACCCCGACATAAAATTAAATTAAATAAAATTACAGTTGATGTTTTAAATTTGGTAATTTTCTTTTTAAATTAAAAATTAACTTCAAGTAGTGAGTACTTCAAGTAGTCTTATTTAAAATTCAACATCTCCAAGCTGAGTTTTAAAACTGCTTATGACATTGTAATCAAAGCATTTATTGTCAAATCACACAATATTATTGTTAGAAAATATGTTTAAAAAAATTAAAGCGAAAAATTTCACTTTCTGAAATTTACGTTTGATTTTTGAGTGTTTGACGTTTTAATTTAGATTAAGCCGAACGATGGCCGAATGGTTAGTGTGCTGGGCTTCGGTACCGGAGTTCGTGGGTTCGAATCCCACAGTGGCATGGATGTTCGTAGCCTTTTGGAATCGGGTTTAAACTGTAGGTCCCGGTCTCATTAGCCCTCGTGTTGCAAAAAGTAGACCGTAGCACTCTAAACCAAACCAAACCATTTATATCAATACTTGAATCCTTTTAAAAGAAATTATAAAGATTGTATCTTTTTAAAAAATATTTCCAGTGTAAAAATTAAATTCATATGTTTTAAAACGAAGTTGTATAAATCTGTTTGTAAAGGTGTTCGCTTTTATTGTTAACTATAACTCATCAACTGTATATATTAGCATTAATAAAGAGTAATATATACAAAACACCCTGGCAGGTTCTTCGGATTCCGCCTAGAAAATATCAAACGGTCTTCAGGCGCTTCATGAATGGCCATGTCAGAACACTCAATTTCAAGCAATAACAGAAGATATTTCCTGATTGCCGATGGTGTGGGGATGAGAGGGTGACCCTGCCGATATTGTAGTTTGCTTGGACTTTAAACAGGACGATGTCCTGTTGGATCCTTTAAAGTTTTTTGACTTTTTGTGCATTTTTGGATTTATGGAGATTGTTTAGCTTTGCTAGACGATCTGTAATTAGTAACAACAACAAGAACAACACACTGCAGTCATGTGAGGAAAGATCCCAACCATACAACCCAGTGTACTCGTGACCTGAAATCTTTAAAATCCATAATAATGTAAAGTACAAATTTCTATATCTTAAATTATGACAAATTTTTATATCTCAGACATATATTTTGAAGTGCAATTTCCGTACTTTAAATAAAAAGTATTTAATACATGGACTTAAAAGTAAATTATAATTGAGTTTATAAATTAAGTAATTTCCTATTTAAATTAAAAGTTAACTTCGATCAGTGTGAGATCTTATTAAAATACAACATCTCCATCTTGTAGTGTTCTAAAATTGATTAGCATATTGTTATGAATACTTTATCAAACCATACAATATGATTTTTCAAAAAAAAGTTTAAAAAATCTTAAGCAAAAAATTTCATAATTTGAAATTTACGTTTGATTTTTGAGTATTTTTGAAGTTTTCATTTATTTCAATACTTGGATCATTTTAAAAGAAATTATAAAGGTTGAGTCTCTGAAAATATATTTGCATCATAAAAAAATAAATTCATGTGTTTAATTCATGGGTTTTAAACGAAGTTGTATAAAACTGTTTGTAACTGTGTTCGCTTTTTTTGTTTATTATAACTTTTAAACTGTATGTATTAGCATTAACAAAGATTAAAATATACAACACACCCCGGCCGATCCTTCTTCTTTCGTCTAGAAAATATCAAACTGCATTTCGCGCTTCATAATTGGCCATGTCAGAGCACTCAGTTTCAAGCAAGAACAGATCCTTCCTGAGTGCCATTGGTGTGATGCTGACAGGGTAATCCCGGCCCATATTTTAGTTACTTGGACTTTAAACAAAAAGAGGTACTGCAGTATACTCTATTGTGTTTTGACTCTTTGTGTATTTTTGTATTTATATTTCAATCTGAGAGACAATCTGAGAATAGTAACAACAAAAACATACAAAATACAGTGTAATCCTGTGAGGAAATATCAAAACCATAAAACCTGGTGTACTCGTGACCGGAAATCTTTAAAATCCATAGTAATGTAAATAACAAATTTCTATAACTTAAATTATTACAAATTTTTATATCTTAGACACATGTTTTGAAGTGGAATCGTTCTTTTCATATTTCAAATAATATTATTTAATACATGGGCGTAAAATTAAATTATAATTGAGGTTATAAATTAGGTAATTTCCTATTTAAATTAAAAGTTAACTTCGATCAGTGTGACATCTTGTTAAAATTCAACATCTCCATCTTGTAGTGTTATAAAAATGATTAACATATTGTTATGGATACATTATCAAACAATACAAAATGAGTTTTCAAAACAATTTAAAAAAATATTAAGCGGAAAATTTCAATATTTGAAATTTATATTTGATTTTTGAGTATGATTGAAGTTTACCTTTCATCAATACTTGAACCATTTTAAAAGAAATTATAAAATTGTGTCTCTTTAAAAATATTTGCAGTATAAACAAAATTTAAATTCATATGTTTTAAAACGAATTGGTATAAATCTTCTTGTATAACTATAACTCTTCAACTTTATGTATTAGCATTAATAAAGAGTAAAATATACAAAACACCCGGGAATGTTCTTCGGCTTTCGGCTAGAAAATATCAAACGACCTTTTCGCCCTTCATGAGTGACCATGTCACAGCATTCACTTTCAAGCAGGGACAGAAAATATTTCCTCAGTGTCATTGGTGTGAGGCAGACAGGGTAATCCCATCCCATATTTTAGTTTGCTTGGACTTTAAAAAAGACGAGTTCCTGCAGGATCCTCTATTGTTTTTTGACTTTTTGTGCATTTTTGTATTTATAGAGATTGCCTAGCTTTGCTAGACGATCTGGGATTAGTAACAACAACAACAAAAACATACACAACACATTTGTAGACCTGTGAGGAAAGATCCAACCATACAAGCTAATGTACTCATGATCGGAAATCTTTGTTGTTTGTTGTTGCTTATGCCACTTGGTCAAACCAAGCAAGACTGAGCCGGATGCCACTTCGAATTAAGGCAAAGGGGTGCACCTTTCGTTTTGACGAAAACCTCAAGGGTGAAAGTACGTCTTTCGCCCAAATGGGTAATCTAATTTTGAAGCACGGACGAAGCAGAAGA
>CM063511.1:85363598-85381098 GCA_032207245.1 Pardosa pseudoannulata
CACCAGCATCGGTGACCGCCGTGATCCGCCACACCAGTATCGGAGAGATGACCGCCGTGATGCGCCACACCAGTATCGGAGAGATGACCGCCGTGATCCGCCACACCAGTATCGGAGAGATGACCGCCGTGATGCGCCACACCAGTATCGGAGAGATGACCGCCGTGATGCGCCACACCAGTATCGGAGAGATGACCGCCGTGATCCGCCACACCAGTATCGGAGAGATGACCGCCGTAATCCGCCACACCAGGGAAGGAGTGCGACCCAGCCAAATCAAGGGCCGAGATACGAGTGACAACGATTCAACGTACAAGCGCGTTTTGACAATGTGCTTGTGGAGGCAATTTTAGACACAGCCTCTGATGTGACAATTCTCCCATCTAAACTATTTCAAAAATTAAAAAACAAAGTGAACTATAGTGCCAACACCCAGGCTCAACAGATAAGACAGCTACACGGCGCAGCCCATGTAAGTACTATCATTCATGTACTATTAACAATTGGAAGTATATCCGAGTACGTTAAAGTTTATGTTGTCGAATGCGAGATCCCATATGCAATTATTTCTTGTAACCATATTAGCCTTTTTCAATTAAGTTTAAATTTTCAAAATTTTAATGTGTATCAAAAGGGACGCAACATATCTTACAAACACGAATCTACTTCCAAAAATAATTATTATTGTCATGGGCATGATAGCGAATTAAAAAATAAAATTAAACAATGTCATTTTAATAATAATAATTGTCAAAATGAACTGTATGATGATGATTTTAAGTGTCATAATTATGATTATAATGCTGAGGATAATTGCCAAGTTGATAACCATTATAAGTGTTCTGATTTTAATGAAAAGTATAAATCTGATAATGAGTATAGTGATATTGATAATTTTCATGATAGTACTAAATTGACACTCAATTGTGAGAATGAGGGAACTAGAATAAGTACACTAAATAACATCACATCAAAATGGAAGGATCCATTAAATAATGTACTTTCTGAATTCCCAAATATATTTGCAAAAAGCAAGTATGACGTAGGTAACATTAAATTGGACCCACCGCGTGTCAGGTTAACATCCCAAATTCCTGTATCCCAAAGGCCATATCGTTCATCCTTCAAGGACAATGATGAAATTAAGAAGCAAATAGATGAGTTACTAGCGGCTAACTTAATTAAACCCTCCTGTAGTCCATACGCAGCGCCGATTACGCTAGTTTACAAAAAAGATGAGGGAGCCAAAAATAGATTATGCATCGACTACCGACGTTTAAATAGTGTAACTACACCTGATTGTGAAGCGATTCCTCGCATAGACGGATTACTAGATTTGTTGTCCAGTGCAAAAAATTTTCAACACTAGACCTCGCATCAGGATACTGGCACATTAAATTACATGAAGAGGACACAGAAAAACTGGCTTTTACTTCAAATTTTGGCTTGTATGAGTGGTTGCGGCTACCCTTTGGATGGCGCAACTCGCCCGCAATTTTTCAGCGAGCCATACGACAGATTTTACAAAAAAATAAAATTGATTTCGCGCTTAATTACTTCGACGACATAATCGTCTATTCGCAAAATATTGACGAGCATATAAAACATCTAAGAAAAATATTCCAAATTTGCCAAACCGAAAACATTAAATTAAAATTATCTAAATGTCAATTTGCACAAACCAAAATAAAATTTCTCGGATATGAGATCGAAGATGGTACATTCTCACCTGCTAATGCAAATGTCGAAACCATTAAAAAATTGAGTCCACCAAAAAATGTTAAACAACTTCAGAGATTTCTTGGCAGTATCAACGTTTATCACAAATTTATTCAAAATTATTCCAGTATCCGAGCTCCACTAAATAACTTATTAAAAAAGAATGTGCCATGGAAATGGACCATCGATTGTCAAAACTCTTTCCAAAAATTAAAGGATGCACTAATCTCGAAACCTATTCTTAAATTGTTTAATCCCAATTATCCGATCCATCTGTTTGTTGATGCGAGTACAGCAGGTGTCGGAGCAGTGCTCAAACAGGTTCAGCCGGATGGAAAAATGTGTCCGATAGCCTTTCATTCCAGAACTTTAAGATCCTATGAAAAAAATTATACAATTTCAGAGTTAGAATGTTTAGCAATTGTTGATGGGGTCGACCGATTTCATTGCTATTTACACGGCACCCCTTTTACCATCCACACCGATCATTCAGCACTTGTCTGGCTAAAAACTATTAAAAATCCAACAGGTAGACTATTCAGGTGGTCCCTAAAATTGTCTATGTACCAATTTGAGGTGAAATATCAAAAAGGAAAAACGAATTATGAAGCGGACATGCTATCCCGCAATCCGACCTGCCACTTTACAACTATGACAGAAGCTTCACCAAAACAATTACTTGAACCGGACGAGATCGCAGAACATCAAAGAAACGAAAACACCAACGGGCCAAATTTCACCAAAATACAGAACTTATGGACAGTAAAGAAACAGGGTCTTACGAAAATAGTAGTCCCATCAACCTTACGTCTTAAATTACTGACTAAGGCACATGATGATTTTGGACATCCAGGTATCAAATCCATGCTAAATTTAATTTCCCCGTATTATTATTGGGCCGATATTATAAAAGACGTTGTAAATTTTAATAAACACTGTGAAACTTGTCAATTCAATAAAAAGTCTATCCAGAAAAAAAATTGGCCAATTAGAAGCACTCCCATTCGTTAGTGAACCTTTCGCACTATTAGCAATAGATACTGTTGGAGGGCTACATTATGCAGACTCCAAAAAACAATATTTACATATCATAGTCGATCATGCCACTCGCTTCGCATGGACATTTCCATCTAGAAGTATGACTACAGATACGTATATTAACTGCTTAAAACAAATATTCCAAATTCAAACACCAATTAAATTACTAAGCGACAGAAATCCGGCCTTCACATCACCAAAATTCAAGCATTTCTTAAGAAATAATAAAGTAACACAGTTGTTAACTTCACCT
Organism: Pardosa pseudoannulata; assembly: GCA_032207245.1. Classification (NCBI taxonomy): domain Eukaryota; kingdom Metazoa; phylum Arthropoda; class Arachnida; order Araneae; family Lycosidae; genus Pardosa; species Pardosa pseudoannulata. Next base: position 85,366,609 of record CM063511.1, read on the forward strand.
AATCACCCGCAGACTAATGGGAAGGTTGAAAGATTAAATCAAACTCTAATCACACGCATAAGATGTAAGATAAATACTGACGCTAGGAAGCTAGCTTGGACAAAACTCGTTGAACGTGTCACACATGAGTATAATAACACGCCACACTCAGTAACTAAATTCACTCCCGCGTACTTGATGTTTGGAAAACTACCTCACCTCCCACCCCTAGCAGTGCAAAATCACAGTTATCCTCCAGTCGAACAAGCTCGGGAAATAGCACTAATGAGGACCAAACAAAGTCACGAGGTCAATAAAAGAGTCTACGATAAAAAATTTAAATTACGTGAATTCAAACCAGGAGAGAAAGTAAGCCTACAATTGTTTCGTTATCCTAACACATCTAAACTAAATGCCGAGAGAATTGGACCGTTTTCTATAGTTCGTAAAATCTCAAGTGCTACTTATGAAATTGACAGGCAACAGCCAGGATCAAAGAAAATGACCTCCATTGTCCACTCCACGAGATTAAGACCGTTTGTACAACAGAGTGACTTCCATTTACAACCGTCAAAAATTCCAGTCAGGGTCTAGGGTCCGAAATATTGAAAACAAACATTAAGGGTTTGACAAAAAAAAAAAAAAAAAAAAAAAAAAAAAAAAAAAAAAGAGAGAGAGAGAGAGAGTTTAGTTGGATATTGATTTAGTTGGATATTGGTTTTAACCTCCCAAGGGTTTACCGTCTTGTGGTGAACATGGGCCTCACAAACCCAGGATACCTGAGTGATCTTTTAATCTTTTTGTGTGTAACAGTAAATTATTCTCTCTTTTGTGTTGAAAAAAATATATATATATAAATAATAAGAAATTATGTAGCATACTGCGTTGTGAATGCCGCGTCCTTTAAGAAGCAGAGTAACCAAAAACGAAACTACCTTCCAATGTGGGTCAAAGAGAGAGTGACGTCACAACCGTTTCCACTAAGGAGCGGAGCGAGGGAGAATTTCTTCGCGCTCAATCAACAAGGAGGTGTTGGTTCAACCCCCATCCCTCTGTAGGTCATTAACCTCATACCCCCCACCGTTTTTCTCTCACAATTGAGAAGCGTCAATTCGTGTGTACTGTGTTGTTTTCTTTGTTATTTGTTTTTGTACATGAAGTCTACTCTTGCTATTATGTTATAACGATATGTTGCCAATTTTGTATAGGATGTTTTGAACAATTTGTAGTATATTATTATTATTATTATTATTATTATTATCAAGTGTTATTCTAGATCGTATTACCCTTCTGTATTTTAAACTGATTAGTGAATGTGAAATTTATATTAATGAGCAAATCCTAGACAGATGATTATTACGGTGTCAAATATTTTTATTAAATTAAAATTAACATATTTTTATTAGAGAAAAAGTACCATGTTTTATTAGGTTAAAATGACCTAGTTACATAAGTAAAAACAATTGAATAAATGGTCTCATTGGATAAGAGAAGGTTTAATTATAATAAAATGGGTGAAAGAGAAAGGTCGAGTGTGAGTAGACATGAATTAAAATCTAAATCACGGGTCTAAATTATAGGAACCGATGGAGGCAGGCAAGCAGCTAGCTTGAAATCTAATACAAGTTACCTAAACAAGCTGTTTTACCATGGGTCACCTACCTTTATATTTAGTTGGCAAAAGTATGAGGACTAGAAGTTAAGTACACATGAAAATTTATAGGCAGGCCAAGCAGGAGTGATCTCTAATTAGAGCACCACCTACTTTCGTCATTTGTCTCGTAGCTTTCCCACGGACATGTGTGAATTGTGTAACACACATCTTCTGAGAGGAACAGCCAATTTTCAATCATGTGTACTTTAATAGATAAATTATGGAATGGCGAATGTTACGTAAAAGATAGATTTGATGGGAATACATCTGACGCACTCGATCTGGCTCAGTCCTGAGATCATGAAATTAAAGAAAGAATGAGAATTAAATGATAACAAATAGTTAAGAATTAAGTTATAATATCTGAATTAAAAAGTAATGAAGAATTGTTCAATATTGTAAATATTAATATTCCTGTCTTGTTGAAGAAATTGTAAAATTGACATAATTGACAACCATATTTTCTATGTATGCTGTCTAACTTAGAAAAACTATATGCCTCATTGTTATATTTATCATCGAAAAAATGGTCGTGACTAACAATCAAAGTTAGAGAATACTTTTGTCTAAACTTATTTTGCAGAAAGGTTTGAGTAATAGAATAAATTGTGATGTCATATCATGTTAGGAAATTACTATTATGTGTCTTCTTATATTTTAAATCATATACCAATTAAGTAGGAAGAAACTAATTATGTTATATTTGTATTACTGTGTTTATGTGTTATTATTATAGTGTTATTGTAAGTACGTGATTTATATGATATATCACCTGTAATGAAAATGTGTTACCTGATTATTGTAAGAAAAAGATTCTGTATGTATTCAGCTATATTCAAAATGTAAAGGAAGTACATTCGACGGTCGAACAAAACTTGCAGATTTGTCCGCCCTTTTTCAGAAGGGGGGAATATCTCTTGTCATGCCTGGGTATCAAATAAGCAGTCGGGCCATTTTTTGTTTTCCAATTTCTCCTTTATTCTTCTCCAGACATGATATTGACTAGGAAGTAGATTCGCTTGCAGATCTGTACTCTAAGATGCTAGCCTAAAACGGTGAGCGTCTGCTACTGAGCTAGAAATGCGAATGTATATCTTACTCTTAAAACTAAAAACTCCTATCCAAGGGGGTTTCCTTGGGGGGGGTTGGGGGGGCTCTGCTTGTGACCATTTAGATTCCCTGAGGGCGTGTGCCGGGCGCTATAGGATATTTCTATTGGCCGTTGCTTTTCCGCTCCGTTCCCAGTGTGGCGGACAGACAACGTGGGGTCTGTTTTGAGATGTTTTCACCACATGTTGGGGGAACTTAAATTATTTGACAGTCTAGTGTCAGACTGGGATTAACTTCTTTAACTTACGATTTCTGTAACGTCAAAGGAGGATTAAGATTTGCTGTTTATGGGCTACAGGTGTTACACATCTGTCTCAGATTTTGTTTGCTTCTTAAACTTAGGGGTTTTCTCTATTACTTTTATCCTCGGGGTGTTATTCTTCGATCTGTTTTCCTTACATTAAAATATTCCTCGATCTGTTTTCCCTACATTACAATATATATATATATATATATATATATATATATATATATATATATATATATATATATATATATATATATATATATATATATATATATATATATATATATATATATAAACTATTCTATGGATGTATATAAATATTTGTATCTGTAGAGTCAACTGTCAGAATTAGTGGTGCTATCTCAGACCTGGTCGGTGAAAGATATGGGATATGGGACACAATGATTGACTACATTGTGTTTTATTTTTCCTTGGAAATGCAATATTAAATAACAAGACGTGCGCTACACTTTTAGATAGACAATTTAAAAAAAAACAGTTTTATAATTTAACATCCTTTTTGTTATTAAAAAAATTTTAGAATTCTTAATTTGACATTATAAAGCCTATTGAAGAAAAATTTCGAACTTTATTTCTTATCGAACTTCTTTTAACTATGCATAATACTATTATTTTAACATTTATTATTTATTCTAACTGTTGATGAAAAGGACTCTTTGACTTGTTAACTGTGAACGGAGGCTCATTTGAAGTTGCGTTATAAAATTTTAGTCCTTTCTTAATCAATTATTGTGCTAAATCTATATGATGTACATGCTAAATAAACAGATTCTAAGAATATTTTGTAATTAAATTATCGTATGTTTACATTATATGGCATTGTAGTTCGGTAATTTAGCTACTATATATATTTAGTGAAACTGTATTGTTGAAAATAGGTTAAAAATTGATCTTATAACATACTAATTAGACTAGAGAGTCCATTAAAAAAGAATAGTTTTACAATTTAATATTATTTTTGTAATTTCACAACTTTTTAGTATTCTTAGTGTGACATTTTAGGGCGTATTGAAGGAAAAATTCTAACTTCATTTTTTTTCTAAACTTGTTTAACTATACACAATACTATTATTTTAACATTTATTATTTACTTTAACTGTTGGTAAAAATTTGTTAACATTGAATGGAGACTTGTTAACATTGAATGGAGGCTCATTGAAACTTATATAACTTTATATAACGTTAGTCCTTTCTTGACCAATTATCGTGCTAAATCCGTATGATGTACGTACCAAATAAACAGACTCAAAGATTATTTTGTAATTAAATTATCAAATGTTTACATAGTATGCTGTCGATAGTTCGGTAATTTGGCTACTATATATATTTAAAGTAAATTAAACTCTGTTGTTGAAAATAGATTAAAAATTAATCTTATAGCATACTAATTATAAGATATTAATATAAATTTATATAATAAAAGTGATTGTATGGTGAAAATATTTATTTAATTGTGTTTATATTTTTGTACTTTGTTTTTCATAGCTATATATAGTGTGTTTCAAAAATGACCGGTATATGAAAAATCAATATAAACTAAACAAACAGTGATATACTTGGGACAGTATTAAATTTTTAGGCAGACAAAATTTAAAAATTAGTTACAATGTTCCACAAGAGATGGCGCTGCAGTCTGGAAAAATGTAAACTACGATATTTTGTAGATATCCACCATGCGCAGCTTGCTTATTCTTAGAACGAAATTATGAGAAACCCGTGTAAACGTCCCAAGCGGGATGGCTTCACATGCAGAACAGAATTACTGTTCCAGTTATTCAATTGTCTCTGAATAGTGGTGGTACACCTGTTCTTTTAAGAGTCCCCACAGACAAATATCGTAGTTTAGATTTTTACAGACTGCAGCAGCATCTGTTGTGGAATATTGTAACTAATTTTAAAGTTTGTCTGCATGAACATTTACTATTGTCCCAAGCATATTGCAATAAACTGTGAATTTCCATCACTGTCCGTTTAGTTTTTATTGATTTTTGAAATATAACGGCTGTTTTTGAAACATACTGTATTTTTATTTAGAGAAGATACATAACATTGCTCCGATAACTTATCTAACATTTTCGTGCGTTTCGTACACTTGAAATGTTTGTATTAACTGTGATTTAATCCAAATAATTTCACAAGTTCAATAACAGCTATTTATTGACCTACACTGAAAATATGTTTCACAGTATCTGATTTTATAGGTTGTAAAATGTTTGCTAATAAGTTGGTGTGTCGCTTCATTCTTTTTATACCACCATAAAGTGTTTGCTAGGCTTCAGTATGATTCTGCAATTTTATTACTCTATAAAATATTTAACTACACCAGAGGTGCAATCTACTGTACTTTGCTTCTTTTTTATGAGCACAAATGAATTTATTTTATCCTTCTGTTCGATATGTTTAATGCTAAGATTGTTCATTATTACATGTCAAGCTTTAAAAAGATGTGAGTAAAGAACAAGATAATCCAAATTTTCAATTTAAAATAATATGAAATATTTTCAAGAATTACACAAAAGAGGTGTATATGAAGCATAAATTCACTATAAAATTCCAAATACTTCTTAGGGAATAATTCAAAACATTAATGTATTTTTTTAAGTTTCAAATATTCTTTCTAAAACATAAAAATATTTTAAGTATGAAATAGCAATCTAACTATGAAGAAATTGGCATATTGGCAATGTTACGCTATATAAATATTATATAATATAAAACTGCATTTACATTTCATAAAAACCTACAGACAGTATTAGGTTTATTTCTATTATTTTTGCTGACACATTCTCTATGCGAATAGGCTAATTGCTACTAATTCTATTGTTAACGAATTTCGTAAATAAAATGCTTCGCAATTATTTTTAAAGGAATACAGATGATTATATCTTTATGACTTTTTTTCAAAACTACACTTTAAATATTTATAGGGACTTATCTTTCTTGCAATAGCATGATAATTTTTTTTAAGTAATTTTAAATTAATTCATTAAAGACATTCATTAAGAAAATTAATTTATTTAACTCATTAGGTAAAATTAGTTTTGTTTTAACGTTTTTTTGTAGAAAGTTCTTAATTATACTCACTTGGGGCTGTTTAAAGTGCGTTGAAAAATCGCTATTTCAAGGGATTTTTAAAATTCAAATATTTTAAGTAAAAATTTCCTAAAATAACTTAATTATCTGTATGCAGTTTTATATATTGATTTAGCATTTCGATTATATTATTTTAAAAAATAAAATTGTTTTATGCGATAATATTATTAAAAGGCGATATTAGATAGTACAACCCATCTAATGCAACCCCAGCTTACTCCCCTGATTTAAACACCATTGAACGTGTGTAGGATGATTTGGAGAGTAGCATTGCAGCACGCTTACTTCATCCGGAGAATACCCAACAATTCAAGCATATTTTGATTCCGGAATGGACACTTCTACAGCAAAAAAATGTTGGACCACCTGGTTCTGAGTATGCGGAGACGGTGCAAAACAACCACTGCAGTTAGGGAAGGGCATATCCCACATTAAGGGACACCTGCTTGTTGTTCTTCCTCTTGGATAGACAATCATAAGTCACGATACTATACGTTCAATAAGGCTTGTTTCTGTTTGGTTCCATACCGTATGAATTGTATTCCTTCTTGAGCGTCCATGCTTTCGCCATCCTTTACGTACACAATGCTCTCCTCCATTTCTGAATTTTACGTCTCTCAGATGATTTCTCGTGGAATTATGGCAAAAAACCACTTGTAGCTTGAGTTTCGCACACCAGTGTACTATTTACATTTCAACAGCCTGGATCTTAAAACGTAAACCAGATAGCGTTGCCTTGGAGGACACTCCACAGTTCAGCAAATTGGTCCTAAGTTTCACCAAATACAAACGACTTTCGTAATAAGTACATATGTAAGATAGAACAGATTTATTTTTGTGAAATAGTTGATAAGTAATTACAACCTAATGTAATATATGTGCTATATATAACACAAAAAGTTTTTTATCAACCACTAAAATATAACCACTAAATCTATAACATATATCTGCGATTCCTGAATAATTTAGAAAACATGTAATTGGCATTTAAAATTTAACATTAAAATATAAATAATATTCAATGCCGTACTATTTTTCAAAACATATTCGTATATAGAATAAATAAAAATTCGATTGCAAAATATCGTGTAAGAATGGTGCAATACTTTCCCTTCCAATTTCCAATTTTTTTACAGGGTTCGACTTGCACAGTAAGATTTTGCATGATCGGAGTGCAGGATATTTTCTCTTTATAATCTGAGCACTTTTCAGAGAAACATAGATAAACTCGATTCATTTCTTCATAGTATATATCTGTATTTAATTTTTGTTCAGGTTTCAGTACTTCAAAATTAACGACTTAGCGAATACTCCACCAGGTACATTAAAGGATATTTAAGGGGTCGAAACTGACTTCAATTTATTTTTAGAGATACAATGGATTATTATAGGGGTCTCATTGTTCATTTCCAGGTATTAAGTTATCGAAAACACGATTCTGTATCGTTTTGAAGATGCAATAAATTGCTTGCGGTACATCTGTGTGGTTTTTTTATACCCACAGATTTGGAAGGATCCAAACACCTGTGCTGCCTGCTACAAAACATTTACGATGCCAAACACGTTAGATGATCGTAAACTCTAAATGTGGTTTTTTAGTTGAGATCAAGTAAGTCGATGTTTCTGACTCGTGTCAATCAGGAAGATATTTTTAGGCAATTAACAACTTGCTGCAATTTTTTGTTGTTGTTCAATTAAGGTAAGAGTGTTAGATAGTCTCTCCAATATCTGATATATATGATGATTTTCTTCCTCTTCTGCCTTGAATATGTCATTGCCTAAAATTGTCTTTCTGATCGACACGAGTCAGAAACAACGACTTAGTTGAACTTAACTTAAAAACCACATTTGGAATTTACGAACATCTAATGCATTTGGCATCGTAAATGTTTTGGTAGCAATTCGTTACTTCCTTTGTGAAACTTAAAAACTTACAAGGCAGAGTCTTTCTCTCGTGGTATTTAACTTGTTTCAAAGCTTTAATAAAAATTTAAGATTTTATTATTTCAGAGTGACCAGGCGTTAAAATGTTTTCACACGAATTTGAAGTATAAAATGATTGAGCGGATAAATGATTTACGAATATCGACATATGCAGAAACCACATTATTTTACTGTCTCACTAATAAATGTAATTTAATATTAAGATTTAGGACTTTGATACAGATAAAATGTAAAAAAATTATTTGAAATATATTTTTCTTCAACAAATAACTCAAAATTCAATTATCAAAAAATATATGTAAAATATAAGTTAACAATTTTAACTTTATATGTTTATCGACCTGTTTATGTGTAAGGCAATGTGGAACATGAAAATAAGGACACCTGTGGAAATAGATTTCTATTAATTTCAAAACCATGTCAGAAAGGCTTCCTGTAGTAAACAATAAGGCTTCTCATTCATCAACTTGAATTTAAGCGAGGAAAGTTATGTCACAACAGCATCTCAACTACAATTCTTTACTCAAAGCGTGAAATTATTCATCTAAACTGAATAATCACGCATGTCTTTCATTAACGCATAAATTTCCTTGCTTAAACTTGTGCTTGCGTTCGAAAACTAAAAATATTAAATAAATTATATACATATACATATATATATATATATTTTATATATATATACATATACATATATATATTTTATATATATATATATATACACTCATGTCCATAAATTAAGGATAATGAAGTTCAGGCAATGAAAGAGACAAAAGCAAAACAAATTTGACTTATTTGTAAAGTCTATTTATTAAACAAAAGCTGAAGAATAAAAAAGATGCTATATGTTTGACATAATTAATAAAAATTGTGATTTTTACTCCCTGGAGCAAATTTCAAAAAAGAACCTATTTACAGAAAACAGTATAACATGGTTAGTATGATGGTGAATACGGAGTATGTCTCCCGGACGATGCAAGCGTTACAACGCCTACGCATGCTGAATATCAGATTATTAATCTGATCTTGGGGAACATTAACACCACTCATCAAGCAATGCCCTCCGAAGTTCCGATAGGCGGTTGGGAGGGGGTTGACGGGCTGCAATTCGTCGGTCAAACATGTCCCACACATGCTCTATTGGATTCAAGTCCGGTGAGTATGATTGCCAATCCATACGGGTGATATCCTCCGATTGAAGGCATTCGTCTACAATGTTTGCGCGGTGAGTCGGGCGTTGTCATCCATATACAGAAATTCAGGACCCATGGCGCCCCGAAACAAACGTACATGCTGTTCCAGAATGACATCCCGATAGATGTGGCCTGTCATCGTTACACTCTGAACATGCAGGTCAGTTCTGGAACCAAGAATAATTCCTCCCCAAACGAGCCATCCTGCACCACCATAACGGTGTCGTTCAATGGTGTTCTCTTGGTGGTAACGGGTACCTGGCGCTCTCCATATGAAAGTCCGGCGAGAATCAGAATGTAAACTGAACCTGGACTCGTCGGAAAACATCACACAAGACTACTGTTGCGGTGTCCACAATGCATTCTCTCTAGCCCAGCATAATCGCAGGCGACAGTGAGTTGCGGTAAGGGGAACACATCTGACAGGCCTACGAGCATATAGATCAATGTTCCCTAAGAGTCTGTACACGGTCTGCCTTGAAACTGTCGTACCGGTAGCTGAAGAGAGCTGACGAGACAGGTCTGATGCTGTGCTAAGTCTGTTTCTTTTGGCAGTAACTGCCAAATACCGGTCATTATTCGGCGTAGTAAATCGAGGGCGACCTGTGCTGTACCATCTACTCACATTACCATCATGTTTGAATCGTTGCCAAAGCCTGGAGATGACACTCTGGGCGATTCCAAGTTCCTCGGATACTTCCAGCTGGGTAAGTCCACATTCCAGTCGTCCAATAATTCTACCACGTAAAAAATCATCCAAATGCTTCTTTTGCGCCATAACTATGCGGTTATTGCACTAAAAGGCTTTTAAAGCGCTTGTGAACAAATTTACTTCTTTGCTACCATTCCTTATATACCCCTTTCAAACACTCTCGTCATTGTGACGTAATATCCGAGCCATCTGGTGGTTTCCTGCAATTTGCATATTCTTCTTCAAGATGTGTGTGATAATTCTACAGGTGAAATTTTTATTTTAGAGCTCAATTTCTGTGTGATTCTGAATTATCCTTAATTTATGGACATGAGTGTATATATATATATATATATATATATATATATGTATATATATATATATATATATATATATATATATATATATATATATATATATATATATATATATATATATATATATATATATATATATATATATATATAATTTATAACATTTATAACGAGCTCGGATTTAACGATAACTGAGATTTACCGACAGAAGCGAGAATATTTTTTTGGATCAATTTTAATTCTATGAAACCCTAGTCGCTTTTAACGAGCAAGATCTGGATTTAGAAAGCAATATTTTTCTGTCTTGCAATCTATATCTCATCTTTTTTTTTTCTTCTCTTCGGTTTAATACTTTTGTTGGAAAAATTCTATAGGGAGGGTTCACAAATCCTGTGCAATAGATTATTTGCCACCAAATTCTACATCTGTTATCCAGCCTTTGGACCAAGGAGTCATAAAAGTTTTCAATTGCCACTTCTGTAAGAAACTGATTTTGATGATTCTGGACCGAAGAGATAGAAGTGGAACATCATCAAATACCAATGTCAACGTACTGGAAGTGATGAACGATGCATGGAAAAATGTCACATCAACATGCATCATCAAGTGTTTCCATAAGGCTGTATTGAAGAGATGTAAAGATGGTCAGTCCACTGAGGAAGAAAAGGGTAACAATTTCATACAAACTGCAAATTTGGAAATGACCAAAGAAGAATTTCAAAACTATATATCCATCGACGACGAACTAATGACCTCAGATGAACTGACCAGCGAAGATATTGTACCTGACGTATTAACGAATTCAGCTGAAAAATAAGACGGAAGCGATGAGGATCCTGAAGAATATAAAGAAATTGAACCACCAACAACTAGCTCTACGATGTTGGAGTTCGCTAAAAAAAATGCAGAACATTTTTGAAGCGAGAGAAGTCAGGGATGATGTTTTCCGGGAAATGAGTCTTTTCCGAAGAACAATAGCACAGAAAAGAGACATGGAATGAGTTCAGAAGTGGTATATAACTGCTGCTGGAGAGTCAGAAGAATCATTCTTTCCCTTACTTCTATGTGTAATGGGAAAGGCTGCGGATCTAAGCGATCCTGATAGAGGGCAGATTGTAATGTCTCTAAGGCTCGGAACATGTACATCCTAAACTACACGACTCGTGGATTGTTCGTGATCTACAGTTGTTAGTACTTATACAAAGTGGATGAATGACGGTGAAACCAGAAGTAGACGATATGGTGTTGGACGTCCATACGCTATCAAAAAAAGGTCGTCGGAGACTGTCTTGCATGGTAAAGAATAACCGGAGCCAGACAGTTGCTCAGCTGACAACTCAATTCAATGTAGGGACAGACAAGTAGAATAGCTTCGGAGCACACTGTTCAACGGAAACATTTGTATATGAGGCTACACAGCAAACGTCCCCCATCGCAACTGGTTTAGGGATCAGTGGGATAGAGTTGCCTGGTTAGATGAATCACGGTTTGTCATTTATCATGGTGATGGCCTGTCAGGATACGTCATCATCCAGATGAACAGTTGCATCCTCAATGTGCATTAGGTCATACACAGGCCAGTAGTGGCAGAATTATGTTTTAAGGGAAGTTCTCTTCGGCGTCTCCTGGAGCCATGGTTGGGTTAGAGGAGACCATGAATGCTACAGGGTATCTGAACATCGTTGCGGACCAGTTGCACCATTACATGACCTCTGTTATTCCAGCTGGAAATGGAATGTTCGAACAGGACCCCGTGTCACAAGGCTAAAAATGTGTTGGAGTGGTTCCAGGAACATAATGTTGAATTCCAGCTAATGTCCTGGCAGCCTAACTCCCCGGATCTTAATCCGATAGAACACATTTGGGAAGTCATGGGACTGAAGCTCAGAGTTCAAAGACCACCAATTCGCAATACGACGGATTGGCGTAATCGTTGCTTAAACATCTGGTACAATCTATCTCTGGCCATCTACCAAGGACTTGTGGCTTCCCTGCCAAGGCGGGTTGAAGCTGTGCTGTTCGCCAAAGGTGGGCCAACTCGTTTTTGACAGGTGGTCATAATGTTTTGGCTCTTGAGTGTATATATGTATATATATATATATATATATATATATATATATATATATATATATATATATATATATATATATATATATATATGTTTGAATCCTGGCGTAACATATATTTAACTTACAATTTAAAACTACAATTCAGGGAATCCTTTTTCCTTTACAAGTATAGCTTAAATACAAAAGACTGTAAGTCAAAATCATCTAAAATTTAAATCACAAGTATGTCATAAACAAACACTAGCACTCTTTCAGAACAAAATCTGCCACTGGATTCTAATTTTTATTTTCATGTAATTTATAATTCAATATTTTGTAGTTTATCCTACAAATAACTAAAATAGAAGACATAGCATTGATTTTAAATTCAGATAACTGAGTCATAGCTATTTGGAAATCGGAATATTTCAAATAATGTATTATGTATCGAAAGCAATGTACTACAAGGTTAATGCTAAATTCGAAACGATTTCCGAATTTTCAATATGTCCTTTTGAAGTACGCTCTCTTTTAAAACAAATATTTGATTGGCATATCTGAAAACTTGATAAAATGCAGTATGTGAAATTTTATTTCAAAGGATGGATGCATATGTTCCGATAAATTAAGTATGGATTAGAATTTGAAATAAAGACGTATTATCGCTTTCATAACAGGAAAATATTTTTTTAATATGTAGGAATTAAATTGTTATTAAATTTCCCTTTCATGATTTTTAGTAATGTATATGCAGTTATATTAATTGGATATCAATAACATTTTTAAATTTTTAACACATGTACAGCAGTTTTAATCAATTGATTGTATATTTTTTGTTATATGAGGAGAGTATACAAATGAGAGGAATATACATTTATAGTGGACTGTATTATGTACACGCAAATCAGCAGATAAATCATCTTTAAAGTTTTAAATATATGTAAGTATTAAAATATAAGAATGACTTACTATAATTATACTTGTTTCAAAATTGTTAAAACTAGTGTGACCAATAGAGAAAATCAATTCTTCTTAATTTCATTAATTTCATTTAACCTTTAGCGTGTGTGCATAATTTTGTGGCACACTGAATGCGGCAATTTTGGAATTTCTGACCTGAGTTCGGGAACGGTATTGCAATTCACAACATAGGTTTTTCCAGTACACAGTATTGTTACGAATTTCGCAAGTTGGCATGTAATTTTGCCGTATACTGTGTATTATAATGGGTAAATCATGTATTTGGCGAGATATTGGCTCGTAGGCGATGTTTTGGATACTAATTTTTGGCGTTAAGTTTGGAGATTTATCGCCAAATTTGGCGACTTGTTAACTTTCTTGGCGACCGTTTGTACCTAGTACTTTCTAGAATATACCAGTTTCTCCCGAGAATATAAATACCGGGGTCCGATCCTGATCGAGGTTCAGTTAGCTGAGAAATTTTTAGAGGTAAAGACTTACGTTGTTTGGCGCTAAGAGTTTTAGTGAACTATCGCCTGTGCTAGCCAGTTCTCGCGGTGTTGGCTGCTGTATTCGTGTTTTCACTGCATTACGAATAAAGTGCTGTTATTTTTGCTGTCTTAATTCAAAGTCTACTCAATCCACGAACGCTACGCTTCATAAATTGGTAACAGTATTAAATTAACCATTTACCCAATACATAGAGATACTTTACCGCGAAACGTTTCTCAGCATTTGTCGCTAGTCATCTGTATAGTATCTCTGTATAGTTCTATGTGTAGACTGTATAGGCTCTCTGAATTTCAAAGGAGCTGAGGGAATGGGAATTTATGACATTTGATATAAATAATAATATTCTTCTATTAGTTTTTTAAATTTATCCAGAAAAATTTGTTATTTGATTAATTTTGCTGTTATTTAAAAACAATTACTGCAATCCATCAACATATCCCGTATATGTTAAAATATAGTAAATAGTAATTACTTCATTTTTAATTTTTTTAAAGTTAATTTTTAACATTTTGATGATAATAACGAAGAAAATTATAGAGATAAACTTCCATTTTAGGCAAGTTTTTCTCAAATATATTCCATAGGGAAGGGGTTAAAGTATGTATACACATTTCCTTACATTTTACAAGTTACAAATTTCATTTATATTACTCAATCATTTCTAAAGTGTTGAAGATACCGTACAAGTGTAATTTTAATGTTATTCATAGAATTCATAGGGTAATT
>CM063511.1:85391098-85398598 GCA_032207245.1 Pardosa pseudoannulata
AAAATTAAAACTTTTACTCTTAAATTGATTAATACATTACAGTTATATTGCATCCTATATATATCAAGGCATTTGGATGCTACGTAAACATGTTTTGGGATTATATATTTCCCTTTAGATATTTTAGGTTCTTTTTTTATATGCATATATATATTATATTGTATGTATATATATATATATATGTGTGTGTATGTATATATATATGTATGTAATATAAAGTATGATTTCATAAACTTATTATTATCAAAAAAGTCTGTTTATATATATATATATATATATATATATATATATATATATATATATATATATATATAAAGAGAGAGTGAGAGATGTAGAAAGACACATATAATAATAAACATTTTCATTCCTGGCCTTGAAATTACGGAAATCTAGTAACTTATGATCTACCTGTTTATTTTAATAAAAAGAAAATTTTTAGATACTGAGATATTTCAAATTGTTTATTTATACTTACAGGGGAATTGATTATCTTAAATTCAATAGATTCAACTGAACAAATGTTGGAGTCCCTTGGGTGGAATGCCCTTTGAATGCCCTTCTTTTAGCATTCTGTTAATAAAAATATTTTTTGGGTTTTTTTTCTAGATCCTATTTAAATATGATAATAGTCTTTTCTAGAATGTTTATAATCACATGTAATAAAACGGAATAGGGTATATTTAAAATATTCTGTACAGTAATATCTCAAAACTTATTTCAGATGCGAATCCACTGATAATTGTAGAAAAATATTTGAACTATAATAAATAGTAAATGATCAATTTCAAAGCTGTCATTAGCATAAGAATAGTTTACACTTCAATTTAAAAAGTTGCTAAATGAAAAACATCACGAATAGTCTTTTCAAATTATTTCTCTTATTTCTGTACATTAATGACTCTAGGGACCAAAAAAGTTCCTAAACTCAAATTTGCCCATACATGTGTTTTTAGTAAAACAGTATATTACAGCAACTTAGCAACTTCTTTCCTTTCATTTACTTATAACACGTTCTTAAAAATAAGAAATGTTGGTTCTGTAATGTGTCATTATCATGCCAATAGCTTAATGGAGCATCATTATGATATGTAAAAAATTGAAAGAACATAAAGTCATTAACCTGAGTTCATACATGGTAAAATTTTAAAAAATGACATTAGATAAAAATAAAATAATTCTTTGATAGCTATTCGGTAGTTATCAAATAATAACACTTGATGCCAAATTTATATTCTTAATAAATAAAATATATAATATTAAAGACATACCTGTTTAATAGTTTTGTATTGTTATAATAATTTATTTTCAGGATATTAATTAACTCATTATAAATAAAATTTAAATGTCTTGAACTGCAGCAAGTGGTTTGGTTTCGTTTGGTTTTGGAGTGCTACGGTCTACTTTTTGCAACACGAAGGCTAATGAAACCGGGACCTACTGCTTAAAGCCGATTCCGAACGGCTACGAACATCCATGCCATAGTGGGATTCGAACCCACGAACTCCGGTTCCGAAGTCCAGCAAACTAACCATTCGGCCATCGTTCGGCCCAGCAAGTGGAAACATGTTTCAAAATGCCACTGCCAATTTCAGTTTTGTAATTTATTATCGCATCATTTCCTTGCTATTAGGTAACACATATGGTGATATACAGAAGGACCTGTTACTACTTGACAGATTTGCAGATAGCGTCCAGTCTTAAAGTTGATTAAACTTTACATATTTTTGCAGGTTTGTGAATAGTTTTGTCATACGGTAGAGAGTGTTAAGGCACCGTTTTATTGGGCAGAAATATCACTAGAGCTCTGCATTTTTACTATTATTCATTTGTATGTTATTTGTATGTATGCAATACGTATATTTGCTTAAAGTGTCAGTCATGAAAAGATGGATGATCATTATTTCTTAATTCACCTTGTATGACCTTGTATTTAAGACCTTGTATGTTGTAGGTTGCTAAGTATCTCTTTGTCAAGGGGAATAGCAGCTATTACATAATTAAAGAAAGATGACTTGTACAGCAATGAGAGAACATTTAGTTGTAACCGTTAACACCTTTTCCAAATAAAGGTTCAACATTGTTTACTAGACGAGGGTATTGAGACCTATTGCATAAATCTGATTTAACATTGTTACGAACACCCTTGCAAGAATTGGCGTTCGAAAATACGAATTCCATCTGTTTTATTTTAAGAAACATTTCTGTTTAATTAATTTTTACAAAATTAACACCTCTTTTATGGCCGTCATCTGAGAAAATGTTTTGTTCTGAGTCTAAAGTCGATTAAACTCCACATGCCTATGCAGGTTTTTAAATGCTTTTGTCATGCGGTAGAGAGTGTTGAAATATCGCTTTAATCTGTAGGGATATTACTAGAATTTAGCTCTTTTACGTATATTCATTTGTATGTTACATGTATGCATGCAGTATGCATGTTTGTTTAACTGTCGGGCATTAAAAGATGGATGACCATTATGACTTAACTCACTTGTATGTTGTAGGTTGCTAAAAATCACTTTGTCAATGGGAAAGATAGATAGGTATGACTCATTGCAGCACGCTTACATCCTCCGAAAAACACTCAAAAACACAAACTGATGGTGGTTAAAAAAGGGACACTCCTACAGCAAGAAATGTAGGACCATCTGATTCTGCGTATGCGGAGACGGTGCGAAGCAACCATTGCAATTAGGGGAGGGCATATCCCATATTATGGAACCTCTATTTGTTTTTCTTCCTCTTAGATAGACAATCATGGTTTGATTTGATTTAATTTGGAGTGCTACGGTCTACTTTTTTGCAACACGGGGGCTAATGAGACCTGGACCTATAGTTTAAAGCCGATTCCAAACTGCTACGAACATCCATGCTACAGTGGGATTCGAACCCATGAACTCGGGACCGAAGGCCAGCACTCTAACCAATCAGCCATCGTTTGGCTGATAGACAATAATCATGAGTCACGATATTATGCGTTCATTAAAGCTTGTTTTTATTTGATTCCATACCGTATGCATAGTATTCCTTTTTTAGCGCCGATGATTTCGTCACCATTTACGTACATAATACTCTCCCTCATTTCTGAATTTCATGTCTCTCAGATAATTTGTTGGCAAAAAACCAGTTTTTGCTTAAGTTTTGCACACCAGTGTAGTGTAGCCAGTGTAGTACCAACAGTGTTATCAATATTACCAACACTGTACACAACTGCAATGAAAACATTATATCTCATGAAAGATTTTCTTCATTTTACACTTAATGTTATGTATTGGTGAACATCGAAATACTTTATTCTGGTTGTTTGATTAAAATTTTTAATCATGGTAGAGGGATATATATATATATATATATATATATATAAATTTTATATATATATATATATATGTATATATATTATATTTTTATATATATATATATATATATATATATATATATATATATATATAAATATATATATATATTATATATATATATATATATATATATATATATATATATTATATATATATATAACATATATATATATATACTATATATTTATCAATATTATATATAATATTGTATATATTATAAAATATATATATTTATTATATATATATATATATATATATATATATATATGTTATGTATGTATATATAAATATTTATATATATGGTTGTATGTATTATATATTTGTATAATATATGTATGTATATATATATATGTATATATATATATATATATATATATATATATATATATATATATATGTATATATATATATTACATATATATATATATATGTATATATATATATATATATATATGTATGTATGTATATATATGTATATATATATATATATATATATATATATATATATATATATATATATATATATATATATGTATATATATGTATGTATATATATATGTATATATATATATATATATATATATATATATATATATATATATATATATATATATATATATATATATATATATATATATATATATATATATATATATATATATATATATATATATATATATATATATATATATCTATATATATATATATATATATATATATATATATATATATATATATATATATATATATATATATATATATATATATATATATATATATATATATATACCACTATGTACCAGAGAGAAGGAGATAGATAGAGACAGAGAGAGAGTGAAAATATATACAGTAATATTTCACACTTTGTTACATTTTCTGTTTGGAGCTCGGCAGTCGACATTTTTGCTAGACAATGGTATTTACCTATTGCATAAATCTGATTCAAAATTGATACGAACACCCATGCAAGTATTGAGCTTCGAAAACAGGAACTTCTTTACTAAATTCTTTCTTCTTTTCTAAATCCTTTTTAAGAAACATTTCTGTTGAATTAATTTCAGCAAAATTAACACCTTTTTTACGCTAGTCATCTGAGAAAAATTGTTTTTTAGCCTGTTTTATTCTGAAAGATTTAAATTAGATTTCTGAATAATAAAATTCATTCGAATTGTGTTCTGAAATATTTCACTTATTATCTTAGGATTGCGATTTAAATATTTGTATTTCTGTTTGAGATGCATATTTCTTCTAAAGAAAAAATGATGCTACTAATAAAAAGAAGACTATTTAAATTGAATCGAAATACTTTACAAATTCGAAGCACTTACGTCATGCATTATTTATTTAAGAATGTAAAATGCTTCGGCTCAGTTATCGAAAAAGTTTATGAAGCACAATTACCTTATTCGAATCCTCTATTCGATAGTATAAATATACACATCTTTAATGAACATTGTATCAAATTTAATAATCCCAAAATCTAAAACCAATGGAATATTTAGTACATTTTTATTTAATATCTATGATTAATTACTGCAGCTTTAAATAACACGAACAAAGAAGGTTCTATGTATACTTTCATTAAAATGTTTTCAGGTAGTTGCTAATTAATTTTAATCATTAGGAAACGGTATTTGCTTTTTACCATTTACTTCCTGGGAAAATTAAATTTTGTTTTCAATAGTGAGTTTAAAAAACTAATTAGTAGGTAATTATATATATGGACAATTTCTTAATAAATTCGATTTAATTAATTTTGAGTATACTCCTGATATTTATTATAAATTTTTAATTTAATTATAAGTTTTAATAATTTACCGTTTACCAAAATAGGATCTTTTGAGTAATAAAATAAAAACTGTGCCTCAATGATTTTTTTATTTATATTTGTGATCAAATATATCGCAAGGAATATATTTTGAAGGCATTTTTATAAGCATGTTTATTAGTTAGGTGTAGATGTTCAGTTATTTTTTAATTGATTTTGATTTTTTTAAGAGTCACATAAAAAAGAATATAAAACAGAAATATAAAAGAGAAAAACTACTGGCACTAATTTGGAATTTTTTTTAGTGTCGTACATATAATAGCTAGCACTTCGCGCTCCCACGACACAGGCCCGAGGTTAGATCCCCGGTCTGGTAAAAGCTGAATTCTGAATTTCATCCCCTCAGTGGTTAGACATACTGAGGATGAAGCATGCTTGAGAACTAAACACTGTGGGTTCCGCGTAATGTTGACTACCTAACCGGAACATATGCTTCGCACCCCAGGGCCCCTGGTTTCGGAAACGAAGACTGGCACCGTAGGACCTGGCCCCCTAGAGGCTATTGCGCCCAGGAGTTTAGTTTTTACATATAATAGTATATATGATTAATTTCTCAGGAGCACGTATTAAATCAGATAAGTATATATGAGATTATTTTAAACAATGTATTGTAGAAAAAACTAGGTATGATTAATTAATAAAATTACAATGACATTTTAAATTATTCAGTCATGCGGAAATGATAGTTATGAATAATGAATAAGTTGTAATTTTAGTGTTAAGTTTAAGTTAGTGTTTGCAAATTCTTGCGTAATGTTGTCTGGAATTTGTCCAGGCTTGTCGGTTTCGTATTTAATGATGTTTATATCATTTGATGTTTGGTTTTGCTTCAGTTCGGATGTTAACGAAATGGTTTACAAGTTAAGGCGTCGTCGTACAGAAGGCGTTCGGCGTAAAGTGTACAAAGCTTACCCTTCTGCGTATACACGATAAGGACGCCGAGGAAGAGTTTACGGTAAAGGATGTAGAAACAAAATTTACAAGAACTGGCATTTGGAACATGTAAAGGTGACTCTTAAAGATTTACTTAGTATCGGCATCTAAAATAATAATTTGTTTAATATGTAGAAAGAAACTTATCAGTGTTCGGTAATCTATGGTTTTTCAATTAACGAACAGCTTTACCGTTATTTGATACTTAAAGCTTGTACAAAGCATATTTTTAAAAGTAAGACTTATAAACAAAGTGAAGTAATTGATAAAAAAAGCTAAGACAATAAGAAGAAAAATAAAATTGGAATTGTATTTAGTAATTGTCTATACATACCATTTAAGCTTTCATTTTAGTTTTATATAACCTCCTTTTCATTCGACTTTTAAACCAAGGTCTGTATAATCACATATTATAGCGTTCGGACTATACATAATTATGATAGTAGATTGGAAAAAATTAATGTTGATAATTTGACCTTTTCCAGTTGACTTTTGCTCGATTAAATTTCGCTAAGTAGATTAATTTAATGTTGACATACTAAAAAATGTACAATGAGTTTTAAAGGACAGTCAGTACCAGCTATGTGGTCACCCTTTCATATGGTCAGTTTTCTAAATTCCCGTCTACCTTAATAGGGAACATGTGTTAAAGTACACAGCTTATACAGTCATTTTCTTTTTTTTTTACCGGTTATATCGTCAGTTTCATGTTTTCAATGAGATACCGTTTTTTTTTCAAGTCAGTGCGAAATCGTAGAGGACCTGAATCCAAGCCTTTATTTCTCTCTTTCCCCCTCTCTTGTTTGCGTAGACACCTCTCAGTTCTCTTGCCCCCTGACAAGACGTGGACATCTGTCTGTTTATTGGTTGAAGTTATCTCTTCCTGCTTAACTTGAAATTGAGACGAAACAAGTAAAGGAAATTTTTTTTGCATTTGGATCATACGTCACGAGTAAGAACGTTCAGTTTTTAATTATGGCTTCGAAAAGAAAGAATTTATAATTTGCTGCCAAAAGTGAATTGATTGAAAAATTTAAAAAATCTAATGTTTCAAAGGCTGCTTTGGCAAAGCAAATACCTAGCCGACATTAAACAACATTTTATCTGCCAAACTTTGGTCCTCAAGTGTTGTAATCGGTGATTAAGAAAGAAAACGTCAGCACTTGTCACCTTATGGAAATGTGGATAAGGCTCTTCTGTTATGGATTAAAAAATGCATGGTATATGCACAAGGGGTTGTATTGTTCCTCATATATGTTAACCCTGCTTATATGGTCTGATTTTTCTGGTAAGCTGAGCTGGCTATATAACCGATACAGACTATATTTAACTTTCCCACTTTCCTGTTAATCTCCTGGAACAAGAAGTCTGAAATCTATTGTCGAT
>CM063511.1:85403598-85426098 GCA_032207245.1 Pardosa pseudoannulata
AATTTCTCCCTAGTATTTAGGTATAACTTTGCTTGTAAAGAGTACGAGTGTAGTACAAAAGTGTGAGTTTCTGTATAAGTATAGTTGGAAGTACATCTAGAAACTGTGTCTCTAAAATTAATTTAATTTACCGAAATTTTTTCTCATGTAAACTCAATCTTATTTTAACCAATGATGTTTACAAATTATCCATATTATTTTTTCTAAATGTATCAATCTTACTTCGGTACATTAATTTTAACATCAGATAAACAAAGTTATGCCAGTTTGCTCATTCAATCTCAAACAGGCTTCATTGTTTTACCTAATTAAGGAATAATAGTTTAAATCAAAAATACAACTTTCATGCCAAATCTATTTCTATTTTTTAATGATAATTGAGTTCTAGTAAATTTTTTATTGATAATTTATAAATCCTTTATGTAATTTAAAATATTACATAATATAATAGCAATCGTTTCGAACCTTTTCAGTACAGAAATAGCCATTAGAGCAGTATCAAAAATATTTCGTTCGTCTCTGCATTTTCAGACCTATCACCAGCCGAAAATAATCGTAAATCAATCACACCATCTGTTACGGGTTTTTTGTTACTCAACAAGCAGTGGGTATTTTATCGACAAGATTAGATTTTAATTTTAGATTAAAAAAAACCTTACGAAAAGCCACATGATTCAATTAACTAACTATAACTATTATTTTACTTGCAGAGTGTGCTAAGAATTGTGAAATTTTTTTAGATCTATGTTAGATATCATATTCTGTATAAAAACAAGTATAATTAATCTATATTTCGAAAAAGTACATTCAAAACGTTTCTGTTGCCGATTAATGTTTCGCCAGTAAATGAAATTAAAAAGGTAGTATAATTTATCCCAAAATGCTTGAATAATATTTGATTCTCAGTGTTATAATATTTGTTTAGTTATCTTACGAAATTCATTAAAATGAAACATTTCACTAAGCTGTTACCATTTAGAATGCGTAAAAGAGACATAATAAATAAAATAATAATATAGAAGCAAAAAGAGATGTGAAGAAGAAAACTTAATAAATGTACAGCGTCTCGCGCTGTTTCTAAATCTGTTTGTTTATTACGTTTATTTTGAATTTTTATAAATAAAAAAGTTGATAAAGCTGCAGAATAAGAGAGATTTTTATGTTATCGCATAATTTTTTCTGAATTTTTTTTTTGTGGAAAAAGATAAATTACTCAGCTTGTAAAATATAAGATGTATTTTATATAAATGTCTTTCAAAGGATTCTGGCATTTCTCCAATAAAAAATTTCCTCTTAAAATATAATGAGAGATTATTCTTTATGGATTTTTAAGTATAATTTTTTTGACAAAATAACTGCTTTACTTATCTTTGCAATTTTTTCAAAAGTGAATTTATGAATGCATTTACAAAGCATTTTGAAATGTCGTGTTCACTGTGCCGAATAATGGCTCAATGGCAGAGCGCTGCTCTTCAGTACCATAGGTTGAATCCCTCTGACGGCATGGATGTTCTTAGCCTTTTACAATCGGCTTTAAGATGTAGGTCCTGGTCTCATTAGCCCTCGTGTCAGTAGTCTGTAGTGTTTCAAACCGAATGAACCAGTTTACTTTCATAATACTTCTGTTCGACACTTTCCTACATTATTTAAAAGTCTTAAACTACATCCCGGGAACTATGCAATCAAAGATAAAAATATTTTTAAAACTTTCCTATGATTTCAAAAAACAGTTTACGGGATTTCTTTCCTAAGTTGTAAAGAATATAAGCGGGTTTACTCAAAGATTTGATTTTTTTTTTTTTGAAAAATTAGGGATTTTACAAATATATCTCTATTTTTCATTCAAACTTTCAATTTTTTATTAAATTCATATGTGACTATTATTTTGTAATACACTGTCAACCAATAAGTGTTTGGACACTTATGTAAATGACGATATCTGCTGTCTTGAGATAAGTCAGAGCCTCCGCCGGTATACATCGTGTAGGAAACAGCATCGGCATTAGTTGCATGCAAGATGCCGCGCAGTTCGGAGCTTTCTGATGGTGCCAATGGACTTCATAGAATGGACTGGCCTGCCTAGAGCTCAGGCCTGAAACCTATCGAGAACCTCAGGGACGAGTTGGATCGCCGAATTAAGGGGTGCACTACTCGTCCAAAATCGGTGAAGGAACTTGTATGTCTACTCCAAACCGAGTGGAAGACAATACCACTAGCTGTAATACAAAGGCTTGTTGAAAGTATTCCTCGGAGGGTTCATGCTGTAATTGGCTCTCGTGGAGGCTCTAACAACTATTGATTTTGAATAAAGTTAGTTTTTCTTTTCTATCACAGGTGTCGAGATACTTTTTAGTAGACAGCGTATATGCAAAGAAAATACCTAGGTCACCAGCCAAACAAAAACAGAACTTATCTAACGTAAATACAAAGAGTAATTAAAGATAATGTAAATGCAAATAATATAAAAATATATTTCGTTTACAAACTTATGTATAAGTATAGCTGATATAATAATGTGACTAATATAAATAAATCGGTGTATTTTAACTGATATTCCCAGAACACCAAAAGCCTCTTATACTGCCTTGCACATGTTTCGAGAAACCAGATATTTTTTTCTTTACAATCCAAACAAACTGGCATATAACATTGTGTACATTCAAACTTTGAAATAAAAATAGTGTTTTTTTTATGTGTAAAATATTATAATTTATAAAAATAGCAAACCTTTTCTTTACTCCGGTACTTTAGCTAGTAATTATTAATTTGAATTTAATTTAAATGAAATATAATACTTTTAAAAAGTCCAAATCAACTTACGACAGTTCTAAAATTTGCTACATCCTTATTGAATCTATATAATTTACTTTTAAATATTTAAAGAATTTCATTTGAATACTGTTATAAAAATTATTTATGCAATTTGAAATAACTTCCAAAGTAAAAATCAAGGTTCTAAGGTAACATTTTTAACAGACTTAGGACCTGTCCCACCAAAGTCGTTTAATGGTTAACCACGATTAATCTCTGTTTAAACGGAGAAATGAGTCCCACCATTGGTTGACGCCATGGGTTAATCGCAGTTAACCGTTAAACGACTTTGGTGAGAGAGGTGCTTAAAAAGTTACCTTTTACCTGTACAACTCCGGACTAAAAGCCCGGTCTTATTAGCCCTCGTGTTGCAAAAAGTAGACCGTAGTACTCCAAAGCCAAAACAAACCGGACTAAAAGCCAATAATGAATTACGCAATCGGGTACATTTGGAAGGCTATTGCAAGTACATAGTAAGAATAAATGACAAGATTTCTATTAATTTTAAACATTAATTTTAAGTTAAAACAACAAGAAATCATCGGAAACGTATTTTAGTGCCCATCGAGGTAATAAGATTAATTTAAGATTTTTTAAAAATTATTTATAGAAAGGATTGAAAAAATAACAGTGAGCATTTCGAAACTCCGAGCAGATGCCAAAATAAACTTTGAATTATCTCGTTCCCCTCCATAGACTGTTTCTTCTAATCTAATAGTCTGCCAGAAAATAACTGTAAATTAATCACGCCATTTGCTACAAATTTAATGTGCTTAGAAAGTGAGAATTCTTCACGTCAAAATTTATTTTAGATTTTAGACAACTATGACTGCAGTGCTTTCATGCTATACTTTTAAATTTGAGAGCAACAATCAATTTCTTGAAATACAAAGGTTAAATAAATTTAGTAGGTTAAATAGAAGATACTATTTTAATTCGATTCTTAGCAGCTACAAACACCTATGCCAGCCGCGGTATTCTAACTCTAGATCTTGCGTATTGTATAACTATTAAGAATTCTACTCTACTTGGTGTTTAAGAAATACTGGCATACACTTATAAAATTAATATTTTCCCTATTCAATTTGTTTTCTAGTTTCTAAGCTAAATTCTTTAAATAAAACCTTAGAAATGAGACTGTGATTAATCTTTGCAAGTATGACCTTGCTAAGAATGCAAAGTGCAAACTACAGTAATTTCTAGTCTGTTTGCATTTATATCATATACCTAGTATTTTAATAGGTAAAAGTTTACTCTATATGTTGTAGATATGCAAAGGATGCAGAAATTAATCATTAAATCATATGTTAATTCATCATAAAAAAATAATGTTGAAAAATTTACCTAATAGGAATTCTGTGCTACAGTCTATTCTTTTAAACACGGCAGCCAATTAGATCGGTACTTACTAAGTCAAGTCGATGATTACAAACGGCTATATACACTCATATCATAAGGTATTTGAACACGATGGTACAGGTTACAAGATGTAGTGCTCTGCAGACATGGATATCGTCTGGTTTAAGTAAGCATACATCTTGAAAACTATATTATGGGTTGATTATAAAAATTCTAAATCAATTGAAAAATTCAGTTTATGTAAAGTAGATTTCCCGTTTATTTTTTTCTAATTTTATCTAAACCCCATTATTTGTAGAATAGCATTCAAATTTTGGACAGCCATTATATGATACCATCCGACATTTACGGTCGACCTCAAATTCCATATCAAATCATTTTTTCAATTTATATGCATTATAACGGATTATCACGTTATCGCCCTACGACAATTAGCAGTACATGAAATGATATATTTGCATTTGTCTGCCCGGAAATTAAAAAAAAAATTAAAATAATTATTAATTATTAAAAAATTATTATTTTATATGAGAAAGAATAGTCTTTTTATGCTTCTATTGTATGTTATAAATTACCACTGTTTATCGTAGATTTCCTAAATTTTAAACAGGTATAATATGACCAAATAATCCCTGTCTAATCCCTGTTAAATCTTCTTCCAATCATCCTATTACGTTATATGATATTATATAATGGATATTTACGTTATCGATGGTGGTGCACGAAATGATATAGTTGCTTTTTCACTCTTAAAAACATACTAGATACCTTATTAACTGATCAGCCAGTAATTTATCTGAATATAAAATTGAATACATCACATTTTGAAGTGTTGTTTCATAAAGTTATAAATAGATTAAAGAAAAATCCTATTTTAAATCCCAGTATGTAAAAAAATCTTGGCAAATAAACTTTAAGTAGCACACCAAGTGTCTTGTACTATTCACCAAATTTTTTTATTAATTCGACATTCCTTATCACATATCTTTTATGCTTAATATTCATCTGGAGTGCACTTTATTTTATTCTCCTCCACTTAAAACGTCATAGTTTTTCCTTTTAAGGAGATTCATGGGGTTTCACTGTTATTATAATAAGAAAATAACAAGTCTGTTCCGTTAGGAGATTAAAGTCATGAATATTTCACTGTGAAATATTGAGAACTATAATATTTCTATACAACTTTTAAAAGTCAGAAAAAGGCAAAACGATTATCATTTTCGACATGTCATACCTTGAAAACTACCAGTTTAAAAAATATAATTTTTTTAAACACAGTTAGGACAAATTATTATATTTACGCACATCTCTATTTCCTTTTTGAAGTCTAATGAGCTTGATTATAAAAAATTAATTAAGTTTAAAACAAACATATTGTTATAAAACATACTACAATATTTCAAAATAATTTTGAATATAAATTTGTATATATTTAAGATACTTAGATATTTTTTAAAAACTATTTTAAAAATGTGGATTTTTTTCCTTAAAATGTAAAACTTTTTTGTTGAAAAAAATCAAAATATACAAGAAAATTTATGTTCAATCGAATAAAAATTATATTGCATACAACCTGTAAAAATTTCATGAAAAAGTAGTAAAAACGTTTTGAGTTACATGGAAAAAAACACAATTTGAGATAAATCAAGTTACAGTTTTTGTAAGTTTAAATTTGTTTCTAGTAAACAGCTGACACGTGTTCATTCACCTCTCAATATTGCAATGTTTTTAGGCTGATATTTTGTAAATGTTTAGTTCTAAAATAGCTTAACACATATTTTTTCTGAAACATTAGATATTATTTTCGATGCAACAGTTGTATGAACACTTAACTAATAATGAAGCATAACTGACTTCAAAGACACATTTCACTCCAGTAAATATACATTGCCAGTCCAAAAACTGAACCAAAAACGGCTAAAAATCTTTAGTTTGAGTATAAACATTTAGAAAATTTAAGATTTACTGACTTGTAAAAGAAAGCTATAATAGCTGGATTTACTCTTTTATGTGACAGGAAAACAAGAATAAAAAAGTTATGAAATATAATAAAAGGAAAATTTGCCCCTTCAATCTAATAATAGGAATAGATATCAATTAGGAATATATATCCGTATAAAAATATATTCTAATTATATAAGAATTATAAATGGAATCGAATAATAGGAAAATAGGAAATTTAAGATTTATTGACTTGTAGAAGATAGCGAAAAATCTGGATTAACCATTTTATGGGACAGAAAAATAAAAGTAAAATAGTTATGAAAACATATAAAAATTTTTTTCAATACAGAAAATGGATATATATAGAATAATGATATAAACATATATTATATACATAAGAATTAATGTTTTTTATGGAATAGGAAATTTAAGATTTACTGATTTGTAGAAGAAAGGCTATATAAGCTGATTTATTTTTTTTTATTTAAAAAAAAAAGTTATAAATATTAATAAGCATGCCGCTTCAATTTTTGTATTAATGAAATTTTAGTATATATTATTTTTAGATATATTTCTTTTTTTAGGAAATATATTTACAATTAGAAAGCTAATATATTTTTTATGTGACAGGAATAGATTAAAAGTTATGAAATATAATATATATTCATAATATATATCAATTAGGAAACAAGTTTTATTTTTATAGGAAATGGATTAATAATGGAAAATGATTTATAATATATAATATTTTTAAAAATATATAAAAGTTATGAAATATAATAATAATATAATAATAATTAATGAATAAAGGAATATAATATTCATATATTTTTTATGTAAAAATACATAGCTGAATAAGGAATAAAAACATATTTATGACACATTTATCTATATAATATTAATATAATATCTTTTTAATAAATGGATATAATATATAGGAATATATTCATTATATATTATATTTTTATTTACATAAAAATATAAATTTAAGAAAAGGAAATTTTTTTTTTATGTAAAAATAATAAGGATTATATAATACGTATAATATATAATAGAAATAATACTAATAGGAATAGGAAATCTAATTTACTGATTTGTATAGAATATAAATGGTATCTTAATAGGAAATATAATATTTACTGATTTTATTAAAAACATTTTTTTTTAATTTTAACAAGTAAATAGTTATTTAATAAAAGGAAAATTTGGAAATTAATAATGATAAGAAATTGAATCTGATAATAGGAATATATATCCATATAAGAATTATAAATGGTATCTAATAATAGGAAAATAGGAAATTTAAGATTTACTGATTTGTAGAAGAAAGGCTATAAAAGCTGGATTTACCTTTTTATGTGACAGGAAAACAAGCATAAAAAAGTTATGAAATATAATAAAAGGACAATTTGCCGCTTCAATTTAATAACAGAAAATGGAATATAATAATAGGTATAGATATCAATTAGGAATACATATCCGTATAGAAATATATTCCATTTACATAAGAATTATAAATGGTATCTAATAATAGGAAAATAGGAAATTTAAGATTTACTGATTTGTAGAAGAAAGGCTATAAAAGCTGGATTTAACTTTTTATGTGACAGGAAAACAAGAATAAAAAAGTTATGAAATATAATAAAAGGAAAATTTGCCGCTTCAATTTAATAACAGAAAATGGAATCTAATAATAGGAATAGATATCAATTAGGAATATATATCCGTATAGAAATATATTCCATTTACATAAGAATTATAAATGGATCTAATAATAGGAAAATAGGAAATTTAAGATTTACTGATTTGTAGAAGAAAGGCTATAAAAGCTGGATTTAACTTTTTATGTGACAGGAAAACAAGCATAAAAAAGTTATGAAATATAATAAAAGGAAAATTTGCCGCTTCAATTTAATAACAGAAAATGGAATATAATAATAGGAATAGATATCAATTAGGAATACATATCCGTATAGAAATATATTCCATTTACATAAGAATTATAAATGGTATCTAATAATAGGAAAATAGGAAATTTAAGATTTATTGACTTGTAGATGAAAGCTATAAAAGCTGGATTTACCTTTTTATGTGACAGAAAAACTAGAGTAAAAAAAGTTATGAAACATATTAAAAGAAAAAATGTATCGCTTCAATCTAATGATAGGAAATGGAATCTAATAATAGAAATATATATCGATTAGGAATATATATAACCATATAGGAATATATTCCATTTATATAGGAATTATGAATGGAATCTAATAATAGGAAAATAGGATATTTAAGATTTACTGACTTGTAGAAGAAAGCTATATGAGCTGGATTTACCATTTTATGTTACAGAAAAACAAGAGTAAAAAAGTTATGAAACATAATAAAAGGAAAATTTATCGCTTCAATCTAATGATAGGAAATGGAATCTAATAATAAGAATGTATATCCATTAGGAATATATAACCATATAGGAATATATTCCATTTATATAGGAATTATAAATGTAATCTAATAACAGGAAAATATGAAATTTAAGATTTACTGACTTGTAGAAGAAAGCTATGCAAGTTGGATTTACCATTTTATGTTACAGAAAAACAAGAGTAAAAAAAAGTTATGAAACGTAATAAAAGAAAAAATGTATCGCTTCAATCTAATGATAGGAAATGGATTCTAATAATAGAAATAACTATCGATTAGGAATATATATAACCATATAGGAATATATTCCATTTATATAGATATTATAAATGGTATCTAATAATAGGAAAATAGGAAATTTAAGATTTACTGACTTGTAGAAGAAAGCTATATAATTTGGATTTACCACTTTAAGTGACAGAAAAACAAGAGTAAAAAAAGTTAGGACACACAATAAAAATAAAATTTTTCGCTTCAATATAATAATAGGAATATATATCCTGTAGGAATATATTACATTTATATAGGAATTATAAAGGGAATGTAATAATAGAAAAATAAGAAATTTAAGATTTACTGACGTGTATAAGAAAACTCTGTAAGTTGGATTTACCATTTTACGTAACAGAAAAAGATGAGTAGAAATAGTTATGAAACGTAATAAAAGGAAAATTTGTAACTTTAATCTAATAATAGGAAATTAAAAATCTAGTAATAAGAATGTATATTCATTAGGAATATATTCCATTTATATAGGAATTATGAGTGGAATCTAGTAACAGGAAAATAGGAAATTTAAGATTTACTGACTTCTAGAAGAAAGCTATATGAGCTGGATTTACCATTTTATGTTACAGAAAAACAAGAGTAAAAAGAGTTATGAAACATAATAAAAGGACAATTTGTCGCTTCAATCTGATAATAGTAAATGGAATCTAATTATAAGAATATATAGCCATTAGGAATATATATCCATATAGGAATATATTCCATTTATATAGGAATTATGAGTGTAATCTAGTAACAGGAAAATAGGAAATTTAAGATTTACTGACTTCTAGAAGAAAGTTATATAATTTTTATTTACCATTTTGTCAGAGAAAACAAGAGTAAAAAAGATATGAAACATAATAAAACTAAAATTTGGCGCTTCAGTCTAGTGATAGGAAATGGAATCTAATAATATGAATGTATATCCATTAGGAATATGTATCTCTATAAGTATATATTCCATTTATATAGGCAGTATAAATGGAATCTAATAATAGGAAAATAGGGAATTTAAGATTTACTGAGTTGTAGAAAAATGCTATATAAGCTGGATTTACCATTTTATGTTACTGAAAAAAAAGAGTAAAAAAATTTATGAAACATAATAAAAGGAAAATTTGTCGCTTCAATCTGATAATTGAAAATAGAATCTAATAATAGGAATAAATATCAATTAGGAATATATATCCGTATAGGAATATATTCCATTTATATAGAATTATAAATGGAATCTACTAATAAGAAAATAGGAAATTTAAGATTTACTGACTTGTAGAAGAAAGCTATATAAGCATGATTTACCATTTTACATGACAAAAAAACAAGAGTAAAAAAGGTTATGAAACATAATAAAGTAAAATTTCTCACTTCAATCTAATGATAGGAAATGGAATCTCATAATTAGAATAGATATCCATTTGGAATATATATCCGTATAGGAATATATTACATTTATATAAGAATTATAAATGGAATCTAATAATAGGAAAATGGGAAATTTAAGATTTACTGACTTGTAAAAGAAAATATAAAAGCGGGATTTACCATTTTATGTGACAGAAAAACAACAGTAAAAAAGTTAAGAATTATACTAAAAGAAAAATGTGCCGCTTCAATGTAAAAATAGAAAATGAAATCTAATAATAGGAATAGATATCGATTAGGAATATATATCCGTATAGGAATATATTCCATTTATATAAGAATTACAAATCTAATCTAATAATAGGAAAATGGGAAATTTAAGATTTACTGACTTGTAAAAGAAAGCTAAAAAAGCGGGATTTATCATTTTATGTGACAGTAAAACAACAGTAAAAAAGTTGTGAAATATAATAAAAGAAAAATATGCCGTTTTAATCTAATAATAGAAAATGAAATCTAATAATAGGAATAGATATCCATATAGGAATTATAAATGGTATCTAATAATAGGAAAAAAGGAAATTTAAGGGTTTTTTTACTTATAGAAGAAGGCTATAAAAGCTGGATATACCAATTTATGTGAAAGAAAAGTAAGAGTAAAAAAAAAGTTATAAAACATAATAAAAAAATTGTCGCTTCAATCTAATGATAGGAAATGGAATCTAATAAGAGGAATATATATCCTTTAGGAATATATTCCATTTATATAGGAATTATAAATGGAATCTAATAATAGGAAAATAGGAAATTTAAGATTTACTAACTTGTAGAAGAAAGCTATATAAGCTGGATTTACCATTTTATGTTACAGAAAATAAAGAGTAAAAATCGATATGAAACTTAATAAAAGTAAAATTTTCATCTTCAATCTAAATATAGATAATCAATTATAATCAATGTCAAATTAGGAAAAAATCCATATAGGAATATATTCCATTTATACAGGAATTATAAATGAAATCTAATAATAGGAAAATAGAAAATTTAAGATTTACTGATTTGTAAAAGAAATCTATATCAGCTGGATTTAAAAGTTTATGTGATAGAAAAACAAGAGTAAAAAAATTATAAAACATAATAAAATTAAAATTTGTCGCTTCAATCTAATCATAGGATATGTAATCTAATAATAGGAATATATATCCATTAGGAATATATTCCATTTATATAGGAATTATAAATGGAATCTAATAATAGGAAATTTAAGATTTACTAACTTGTAGAAGAAAGCTATATAAGCTGGATTTACCATTTTATGTTACAGAAAATAAAGAGTAAAAATCGATATGAAACTTAATAAAAGTAAAATTTTCATATTCAATCTAATAAACAAAATTTAAGATAATCAATTTCATGTCAATTGTCAAATTAGGAAAAGTGAAATAGCAGTGTAATGAATATTTGAGTGTACCAAAGTAAAAATGAAAATGTTCTGAAGGAAAGATGAAATATTAATTTTCAATTTTTTTATAATATTATTAAGAAAATTTTCCGTTAGAAACATTGACATATTATATAATATTTTGTGTCAAATATATTAATACTGAAAATTTATACATATTTTTAGAATTAACAGAAAAATTTTAGATATCTAATGAAAATTTGAATTTCTAACAAAAAATCATTCATAAGTTTATTTTTTATTTATTTTTATAAGTAAATTTCTAATTTTATATATTTAATTATCGTATATAAATATGAAAGAAAAAACCAATGTAAATATAATTATATTAAAATAATAAATATAGGAAAATTTTTTCAAAATTTGGTAAGATAATACATTTCACTAAGATATTGTTTTATTTCTAATTTCTTTTTTTTAAAAACAAACTATTTATATATATAAATATTTATATATATATATTTTTTATTAATACAAATATTAAAATTTTATTTAAGAAATAATATTTATATATAAATATTTATTTTATATTTATTTTATATATTATATATTATTTAAATATATATTTATATATTTTATTTATTTATTTTATAGTAAATATATATCACAATTTATAATATAAAAAATAATATTTTTATTTTATATATAATTTTATATAAGAATTTTTTTTATTTATAGAAATATATAAATATGCCAATGACTCGAACTGCACTGTGAAGAATTTAGGATTATGCAAGAAATTTTTGAAATTTCTAAGTAATATTTTATTTCGAGAGTTTGCTAGT
Source organism: Pardosa pseudoannulata (assembly GCA_032207245.1). Taxonomy (NCBI): domain Eukaryota; kingdom Metazoa; phylum Arthropoda; class Arachnida; order Araneae; family Lycosidae; genus Pardosa; species Pardosa pseudoannulata. Next base: position 85,416,013 of record CM063511.1, read on the forward strand.
AATAATAAATTATTTTAAAAAGTTTCACTAATATAACTTTTCAATTCTTATCCGTGAATGCAATTAAAAATGAAAGTTAATGTTTTTTTAGCTAAATTTATTCATAAAATTTTGTGAAATTATATTGTTAAAAAAGATATAAAAAGCTCCATTTCTCAAAAAAAAAAGGTGCGATATTTTTTTTATCATTATGACGTCATTTTTAAATACATTTATGATTTATTTATTTTATTTAAAACATAATATATAATTCGATAAATAAATGTTATAAAAAATTAATAATTTTTTTTAAGCAAAAAAATTATAATTTTTTAATTTAGAAATATTTTTAAATTATAGAAAATTAAATTCTGAAAGATCGGATGTAAAATTTCATTCTCAAAAAAGAAAATGCTGTTTGTTTCAAATTTATTTTTTAAGGAGACATTGTAAATAATAAATAATGGATAAAAATAAGCCTGTTCACTAAAAAATACTCAATACTAATCAATGAATGCAATTATAAAAGAAAGCTAATATTTTTTAGCTAAATATATTCATCAATTTTTGTAAATATCCCCAAAATATAGCTTGAAAATTAAATTCTGAAAGAAATCGTAGATATAAAAATCTTCATTTCTCAAAAAAGAAAATGCTGTTTAGGTGACTTCGTCTTTATTTCAAATTTATTTTTTAAGGAGACATTGCAAATAATAAATAATGGATGAAAAATGGGCATGTTCACTAATAAAATAATACTCAATGCTAATCAATGAATGCAATTTAAAAAGAAAGTTAATATTTTTTAGCTAAATGTATTCATTATTTTTTTAATATCCCCAAAATATAGCTTGAAAATTAAATTCTGAAAGAAATCGTAGATATAAAAATCTTCATTTCTCAAAAAAGAAAATGCTGTTTAGGTGACTTCGTCTTTATTTCAAATTTATATTTTAAGGAGACTTTACAAATAATAAATAATGGATGAAAAATGGGCATGTTCACTAATAAAATAATACTCAATGCTAATCAATGAATGCAATTTAAAAAGAAAGTTAATATTTTTTAGCTAAATGTATTCATTAATTTTTGTGAATGTCCCCAAAATATAGCTTGAAAATTAAATTCTGAAAGAAATCGTAGATATAAAATGCTCCATTTCTCAAAAAAGAAAATGCTGTTCAAGTGAGTTCGTCTTTATTTCAAATTTATTTTTTAAGGAGACATTGCAAATAATAAATAATGGATGAAAAATGGGCATGTTCACTAATAAAATAATACTCAATGCTAATCAATGAATGCAATTTAAAAAGAAAGTTAATATTTTTTAGCTAAATGTATTCATCATTTTTTGTGAATGTCCCCACAATATAGCTTGAAAATTAAATTCTGAAAGAAATCGTAGATATAAAATGCGCCATTTCTCAAAAAAGAAAATTCTGTTCAGGTGGCTTCGTCTTTATTTCAAATTTATGTATCTTTTAAGGAGACATTGCACATAATAAAAAAATGGATGAAAATTGGGCACGTTCTCTAATAAAATAATACTCAATGCTAATCAATGAATGCAATTTAAAAAGAAAGTTAATATTTTTTAGCTAAATGTATTCATTAATTTTTGCGTATGTCCCCACAATATAGCTTGAAAATTAAATTCTGAAAGAAATCGTAGATATAAAAATCTTCATTTCTCAAAAAAGAAAATGCTGTTTAGGTGACTTCGTCTTTATTTCAAATTTATATTTTAAGGAGACTTTACAAATAATAAATAATGGATGAAAAATGGGCATGTTCACTAATAAAATAATACTCAATGCTAATCAATGAATGCAATTTAAAAAGAAAGTTAATATTTTTTAGCTAAATGTATTCATTAATTTTTGCGTATGTCCCCACAATATAGCTTGAAAATTAAATTCTGAAAGAAATCGTAGATATAAAAATCTTCATTTCTCAAAAAAGAAAATGCTGTTTAGGTGACTTCGTCTTTATTTCAAATTTATATTTTAAGGAGACTTTACAAATAATAAATAATGGATGAAAAATGGGCATGTTCACTAATAAAATAATACTCAATTATAATAAATTAATGCAATTTAAAAAGAAAGTTAATATTTTTTAGCTAAATGTATTCATCAATTTTTGCAAATGTCCCCAAAATATAGCTTGAAAATTAAATTCTGAAAGAAATCGTAGATATAAAATGCTCCATTTCTCAAAAAAGAAAATGCTGTTCAAGTGAGTTCGTCTTTATTTCAAATTTATTTTTTAAGGAGACATTGCAAATAATAAATAATGGATGAAAAATGGGCATGTTCACTAATAAAATAATACTCAATGATAATCAATGAATGCAATTAATAAAGAAAGTTAATAATCTTTAGCTAAATGTATTCATTATTTTTTTAATATCCCCAAAATATAGCTTGAAAATTAAATTTCGAAAGAAATGGTAGATATAAAAAGCTCTATTTCTCCAAAAAGAAAGAGCTGTTTAGGTGACAATCTTTATTTCCACTTTCTTTTTTAAGGAGACATTGCAAATAATAAATAATGGATGAAAATGGGCATGTTCACTACCCGAATACTTAATGCTAATCAATGAATGCAATTAAAAAATAAAGTTAATATTTTTTAGCTAAATGTATTCATCAATTTATGTGAATGTCTCCAAAATATATTTTGAAAATTAAAGTCCGAAAGAAATTGTAGATATAAAAGGCTGTGTAAAATATATTTTATAATTTTCAAATCTATTTAGTACAGTTCATTTTGCCACTTAGGGAATAAATGTGGAACACAATAATACATACAGGATATAGAGCTAATCAAATTTATTAACTCATCTTAAAGAGCGAAGTACAATTGTAAGCTCTATACAACTCTGAACTCAGAACTTTCTGTGACTCAGAAATCTTTGACTTTTATAGCAGCAGGGAAAGTTTCAGAAATCTGTCTGGGAATTCGATTAAAGTTTTGCTGCGCAACTCAGAGAAATGGCGAATATTCCAGAATACTTTTCCAGCAAACTAAAGAAAGATCTTGAATATCCTAGAACAAGAAGGATTGTAGAATTTAAATTAAGGATTTAAATAACTATTTCATCGGATTTTAATCATCCTATCGTCACTACCGAGGTTCGAACGCACAACCTCTTCATTGGAAGGATATTATGATGACCATTTCGTTATATATAAGTTTGATCTATAATCAGCCTCTTGAAATTTAGATGTTAAGAAAGATTTCTTAATCAGAAACAAAACGATTACAATTCTTTCATCGATATACAAAGTGATCCTTCCATATAGATACTCTAATGCTTCTTTGCAATGAGCCAATATTGTGTATTATGGAAGAAAAGTAAAATTTAGGTAGATATGTTTTGATATAATTATATTTCGCTTTAATTTACCCTTAGGATGAATTGGGGAAGAAAAGGAAGAATTCAGATAAAAATTTTATAAACTAATCAATCATTTTTTATTTACAATATAATTACCATCTTTTATAATGTCATATAACAGTAGTCATCCTGTGTACTGTAACAATGATTAGAAAATCAGTATGCTAACCCTATATACAATAACGACCATTTTCAAATGACTAGACTTTTGATTGTTTAAACTACAGACAGGCATTACTACTACTCTTGGAATATGTCACAACCAATATTTTGTTACAACACAGTCGATGAACGTCTGAGAGTGTATTTCGAGTGAATTTCAGGGGAATTGCACATTGACATGAAAGTTGATCATTACTTGAGCTATACATTTAATTATAGTGGGCATTATGTCCCGATGTTTAAGGCATTGTTTACGTAAAACGGGAATGATCATTGATTTTCTTGTAATTTCAGTACCGTATTTTCTTGTCGATAATTATCGCTTTTTTTAAATTCAGTTACAATATTTGCCTGACGAATGTATTTAATTTGTTTTACGATAAGAATGAAATTTACACGAAAACCATACAAATTAAAGTTTGTGAAAATAAATACAATTTTAAATTATGATTGATATCATTTAAAGATAATGTACATATTTATATGTAATAATCTATACCTCAGTGTTAATCTATCTCTATATGTATATTTTTTATAAGTCTTAATAATTTAACTCTCAGTTACTCTATGTTTAAAAAATCTTACAACTCTTTATTCTCATCAACTTTGACAATGCATATTCTGAAAATAGAATTTTGCTAACTGCACTTATGACTTAATATTTCCATTAATTATTTTTTTCTTAAATGATAAGAAGCGAAAAATTCCAACCTAAAATATAAAAAATGACATATATTAAAGTATTTTACTTTTAGAAAAGATATTTATATCTAGTTTACATTTTTGTGCTTGGCTCAATTTTGAAAATAAAAGACTGTATTTCGATCCCTTGAAAGTTTATCTCCTCAGTTAACATTTAAGATAATCGTCATCTATTAAAATATTTTTTGTGTGAACTTTATTTTATTAATTCAGTAAAAGACATAACATTACTCATTATAACTTATTTAATAATACGGTTTTCGTAAGAAATATTCTTTATAATATTTTCTTATTACTGTGAAATATTTTGGGGGATTCTGAAACACTGGGATTCCACCATAATAAAATGTTTGACTTACAGCTTATTTATTTCAATATTCGAGCTACTCAAAATAAGGTATAATGTTCATATTATGAACTGCAAAAGGTCATTTTTCTATTGTTGAAAATTTAAACTGATATTATTGTGTTTTAAACCTGTTTATGTGATAGGTATAGTATCCACACATAAATTATTAGATATTCCACAAATTTAGTTCTTCTAAACTTTCTTACAACCATCCAAAAAGCCTTCCCTCCTTCTTCGGTTGTATTTTCGAAAAATTATTTCTTTTGTAAATAATAAAAAAACAAGTTTTGTAATTTCTGGAACCTTTTAACGGAATGTAGTTTTAAAATGTAGTAAGTGTAATTTGAAACTGTAAGGAAGTGTTTTAAGTATAAATGCATACAATACTGAGCATGCCTTAAGGAGTAAACTGTACCCTAAAATATTCATTTCTCTGTGAATTATTTTCATATTTTTAATACTAAAGTACGCTGAAAAAAAGTGCTGATTTGCTAAACAGCAAATTTTATCTGTATGAATTATTACAGGTAATACCCGATAAATGCAGTGAAAATCTTGTTATAATTTTCAATAATATTTCAACATAAAGAATTTTACAATAACTTAAATATAAAAATGTATAAATTGTTAAAATGTATGAAAACATTCCTAAGCACATCTTTAAGATAAAATCTAGAAAGGAAAAATTATGTTATTATATGTTATAAAATTCAGAGCATGTTAATGTCGACTAGAGTTCGAATTTAAATGCTACCTTTTTGATACAGTTTTGTACTTTTACATAGTGAACATTGATCTTAAAGCATCATCCCCTATACCTCATAGCAGTCACAGGGCCTCTTTCAAAGACATGAACGAGTGTAGGGTAATTCACCATAATGCCTGCCCAGACGATTAAACTTTTGGCTCTACAATGGCCGATTTCACGGACATTGGCGAGCAGGTAGCGGGTCCCTGATTCTCTCTCCATATGAAAGTATGGTGAGATTCGGTGGAACTGAATTGGGACTGGAAGATAACAGTTGCCCATTGATTCTTACTCCAATCTGTACCCTTTGTGCGTCATGCTCAACGGATTCTCCTGTTTGAAGATTTGAGTGCGACGCAGAGGATCTACTTATAAACAATCCTTTCTCATGGAGTTTTCTGGAAAAAGCCATCATTGAAGCTCGAGTCCCTGTGGCCCGAGCTTAGATATAAGTCCTATGAATGGTGAAAAGCTGTATCATCCCTGTTACGCCTGGCTCTAATGGACTAATGGATATCTTATATGGACATCGTGGCTCTTTGATGATCTTTACCAGGCTTTCTCTCAATAATTTGGTATATTAAATCTATTTCCAGCGTTGTACACAACGCTGGACGTTAAACTAAGTTCTCTATGTGGACTTGATACTATCCTGTTTTTAGCTTCTTTACACTGCGACACCTCATTCCATGAATGATCGCTGTCACTTATATTTACTGTTTGACTTTGAATTTAACAGATTGCTGCAAAAACTAAAAAATTCGGTGAGCTGTGATAGCGAACAACCTGCGTGTTATGTCATACTCACATATAAAAGCCTGTTCTCTACTGTTTTCCTACACACACATACTTATTTACTTATTCAACATACAAAATTTACATATTTGTCTCGAAGCTGTGGATTTACATTTCGTTCAGTTTATTTCAAGAAAATCAACAATGTATGAAAATTCACTTAATTTCAAACAAGAGTGTTAAGCGATTCAGGTTTCAGTAAAGACTTCATATTTAGAAATGAATATTTATTAACTCAAATAAAAGCTAAAAAGAAGGACCAGAACATAATACGTGTTTATAATACGTATTTATACTTTCTTGTACAACTCCTGTGTTGTAAATTTGAGATGTGAGAACAAGAGATGAGGTAATAGAAAATTGTTCACTCGCCTCCATAGCACATCTGCATTGGGGACGAGGTAGAGGAAACAGGAACTTAAAGTTAATTCCACAATATATCCATATTGAGTGAAATGTATAAGAGGATTAAACATTCAGACATTCAGTACTCCAGAACTCTGCCTTTTACTTTAAGATGATTTTAATATTGACATTACGACAGCAACACAAAAAAAACATAGATGATTACACACGCAACATAGACAACGAAGAAAACTAAAACTACTACTACTACTACAAAAGCTCCTCGCAGCGCCACCTATATATAACAAAATGAAAGAGAAGAATTGGTGGATTACGATTAAAACATATATCGAATCTTAACAGGCTGAACCTCCTGATTTCCACTGGCAACAGATAGTGTCTGGAGCCGAAGCATACGAGGGAGAAAAAGTGAGCCGCTGAGCCGCTTTTATACGTGCATCTGAGATCTGCATATGCGTAGTGAGCTTCTTCCCCTGAACACTGCTTCAGAAGAACTAGGGAGTTAGCAGCATGTGTGGTACTCAAAATACATGTGACGGTACTCCGTGGCAGTTGGCATAGACATCGATCTCATAACTGAAATGTTGTCAGCTTAAAGATCAAGCCAGGATAGGAACAGCTGCTTTTAGAAAGGATATTAGGATACGTAAAATAAGTTCGCCGGAACTTCTTCCTCGTCACACTGCTTTAGAAGAACCAGTCACCATGTAACTGGTTCTGAGGAGTCACCATGTGACGCCGCAGTCGGCACAGGCATCGATCTCATAACCGAAATGGTGTCAGCTCAAAGATCGAGCCAGGATAGGAACAACTGTTTTTAGAAATTATATTAGGATACGTAAAATAAGTTCGCCGGAACTTCTTCCTCGTAACACTGCATTAGAAGAACCAGTCACCATGTAACTGGTTCTGAGGAGTCACCATGTGACGGTACTCAAAATACATGTGACTTGTACACCGCGCAGTCGGCATAGGCATCTATCTCATAACCGAAAGGTTTGTCAGCTGAAAGATCGTGCCAGGAAAGGAAGATATGTTCTTAGAATGGATATTGAGATACCTAAAATAAGATTTTAAAAGGTACCTCTATAGGTGGGGGACCATGCAGAAGATCCCCAAGCGAAGCCTGGGAGATCTTCTGCATGGTCCTAACTTTTAAATTACAAGGACTCTGTTTGTTTGTACTGCCTGAAGAAGTAATGATGGTGGTGTTTATAGTGCTGTAATTAAAAAAGTTCCAAGTATTATCTAAGGCCTCCTAATGAAGTAATTTCTCTCGCCCCAAATGGGATATAAATTATATCGGGGAATTTATACCTATATATGATCTAAACTCTTAACTGAAATACATTTCCATAACTTAACTCTAGATCCATTTCAATTTTAGCACACATGCTTTTGAGAGTAACAAGGGACATTGTTTATCAATATTTAATTTTTGATAAAATTGTATTAATGAGCTTTTGTAATTCTGTAAATAAAAGCAAATATGAGAAACTAAATTCTCTTAAAAATATCGTTTTCATTAAAATGCAGGTTTTTTATAAAAAATTAGCTGCCAAACAACATTCATTAAAATGTTTGTTATTCACAAATCAATCGATTGGTTTCATTTTGTTTAAGATTTATATAGACACAAAACTGAATAACAACATTTACTTATGTAAAATACAACTTCTATAAGTAAATTATTTCAAACAATTTTCGCAGTTTTTTTTTTTTTATTATATGATTCATCTGCAACAAGAAGAAATATTTTAAATTTAACAAAAAAAAATCATAAGTTTTTAACAAATATATTAATTGAAAGTGTTACAAAATTGAGTTCGGCTGTGAAAAGTACTATGTCGATGAAACATTTTAAAATCCTTATTTCGGAAACCAAATACCAAACTAAAGTTTTAAATTAAATATGTGTGATCAAAAATAAGTCTTTTTTTAAATGAATTAATCACACAGTTGGCAAAAAAACAAAATATTTCACTTTGATTAGGATCCAGAAACCTAGAATGATTAGAATTCAGGATATAAAACATTTTGTATTTTGTGTAAATGGTTTGTGTCCTTTACAAGGCATCTTATCCTCTGAATAGAATCACAATCACAATTGAATGTATTGTTAAAATTTTGAAGCTTTATTTTGATAATAAACATATATTTTAATTGAACAAAATACTTGTTTCCTTAAATACCTGTTCAGATATGGAAGTTGATGGTTAAAATTAGAGAATTCATTAATTTAACTGAAATAAGATACATATGGATAGTTAATAATTTATACGAGAGATAACTAAACTATTCTATTTGGGGAATATGCCCTTTAAAGTTTAGAAATGTTGTAACTAACTCGAAATTATGAAGTACCTACACGAATACCCTAATGAATTTTCATTTTATATAACACCAAAATGTCAACGGATATTCTTAAAAATTAATTTCTGTAAAGAATTAAAGTATTTCATAATACTTTAAGCTTTATTTCTATAGTTATAAAATAATATTAAAAATCATGGTTTTAAGAACTTGTTCTTACGTTCTTTTATTTTATATTGAAGCTTCTGCTAAAATTTTATGATTAAAAGTGATGATAATTTCATATGCAATATCTTTAAGTTAAATTTAATTTCTAATATCCTTCAAAAGCAGGATAATTTTCGAATAACAATGGAAAATGTCGAAAATAATCTTTTGTTTTTAAACTATTTAACCTAACATAAGCAGCCTATTAGTGAGGCTTTCTTTTTAGTAATATTTGGATTGTCACCATGAAAAAAAATTAATCTCAATATAATTGTATTTTTTAAGTACTTTGTTTAAAACGATTTCTATTAAATTTAATGTTAAAGCGGAATGTCAAAGATTTTTTTTGAAACTTTTTCTGCAAGTTGTTATGTCAAAATATCATAAAAACATGAAAAAGGTAATCATCACAACTGAAATAAAATAACCGAGATAAGCAAAGGAAAAGCAAACACCAAAATAAGAAGAGAATCAATGGTCAGATGAGCTTCAAGTAAACAATGCCTAAAATATATGTTACGGCCAAAGCCCGAAGTTCCGACAGTTCCCGAATTGGCCGGAAAAATCACGAAATAGTTAATATCGCCTCACAATCACCGACCAATGTCCGATCTTTCCTTGATTTTAGGGTTTGACCAGACTATTCGAGAACTGGCATGGGACGATCACCCAAAGTCAGAAGAAAAAGGTCATTAGCAAATTTTGGATGTTTGTATACCGTAATGCTACAGATAATCACATTATAAATACCACAAAAGAGTTTTCCGACGAATCCGTCCCTCTTAGGCACCTAGGATTGTTCTTCGGAACAAAGGCCAATGAGGTACGATTGCCCTAGGTTAGCTGTAGTATGAAGGCAGAAATTTTAGTGAGTGAGGATCTCACAGTACCAGAAACCTCCTGGTCTCTTAAGAAAATTTCCTCTCCCTTGGAGAAAACAAACAAGCAAAAAGATAATCACATTATCTACTGAATCAGTTTATTACTGAAAATTATCAGTATCATCGCTTGTTACAGCAAGATGAACTTTTATGACATTCCGAATTGCACAGCAGTTTGTTA
>CM063511.1:85431098-85446098 GCA_032207245.1 Pardosa pseudoannulata
ATATTTGCGACACCGATGTCGAATCCAGAGTACTCATCCATATCTACAAATGATAATTTGTATTCCAATTGTTTTCTTTAGGCATTTAATTTTATAAAACTACTTGATCAAGACATATTTGTCCATGTGTTTTTAATGAGTTTAAATTTCTTCTATCTCAAACACTAGGCCAATGTAACATTATTTTTTACACTAATATAAGTTAAATTTTAAAAGTATTTAGGATCTAGTTATTTTACGTCATTTTACCAACAATCTTAATTACTATATCTGGGATATCTTATAATCCAGCTAGGGTTATAAGACTTCCGTTGACAAGGACTTTCAATTTTCTTACTCTAGAGAACAGAGTCAAAAATAAAAAGATTTTTCATGCACTTATCCTAAATGTTTTGATCATTTGGTTGTATTTCCTTTGTTTTTTATATGTACTTTTGTATATTTTAATACCTTAGTTTAATCAGTTTCCTTTATATCTAACTTGGCAAAAAAGTGTATATCAGTAAATCAAATGGAACTTACTTATCCTCACTCAGCCAGCAATACAGGTACTGTATGATTTTATTTCTTTACAAGGCTGAGATGCTCTTACCCATTTAGCACCACCTAGGAAGCAAGTGTAACTTAACCCTCCGAGTGGAACACACCGGGGAAAAAAAGGTCTCCAAAAATACGCTAAAGTTTTATTGTGTCAGTTACCAAAGTGTTCTATGATTTTTTACTTCACCCTTTGCCCCACTTTCGTTATTGTCTCATTACTTCCGGTTATAAATATGTATATAAATAAACATTATTGATTGTTAATTTTTAATACACATAAATCTCGTCAAGTCTCGAAGATCATCACATAAGAAATAACGTATTCTAAAAGTACGAATAAATTTTTTTTGAGAATTATTTATATTTTTTTACTAAAGTCATCCAAGATATTTCAGTGGTGCAATTAGAGATATATATGTTGCCGCAAACGAAATATTTCGAAATAGAGATTGACAAAGCCATGAGAAGCTATCAGCGCCTTTGTTCCTCAGAGAGTAGGGGTGCATCCCTCAATAAATGTCAGTCAAAGAGGGGTGCAGTTCCTAAACAATCGACCTGACCCTCCTACCTCATAATTTCATTTGGGAAAGCACTGTCAGAAATGTACAATACATTTATTTTTGGAACATTTTTGGGGGTTGAAAATTGTCTGTGACAGCTGGCGGAATTGTACGTGCAAACCGCTTAGAGGGTTAAGTTATGCTTGGGACATTACCCCCGTTGGATACACGTAATTCAGAAGCAAGGACCAAGCAGAAGGTCCTTACGCCTAGCCTGCCATCCCCAGATGTATTATGTTAGAACTTGGAGGACATTGTGACCACGAATATATTTTATATACCCTAGTCACCTTTAACGAACAGAATGGCCTTAGACCGGCCTTAGATCTTAGACCGGCTCAAGCCCCGAACACGTAACCTGTTTTTGCTGCCTTTGACCACTGAGTTACCGCGGCTCCAGACGAAAGTAACTTTTAAATGCTTTAACCGTTGTTTACTTATCTGTTATAACACACAAACGAAATCTAAGAATTTTAATATAATGAATCTCTTATTTATAATGCCCATTGCGTCTTTTTTATATCTTAGTTTGGAAATTTCACTCTCTGTAATTTACAAAACATAGTTTTATGCATCAGAAAAAAATGAGTGAAATTAACCCATATTGTACCACACCAACTAAATATTTCTGAAAATTTTTAAAACTTTATCCATAACATTAATATGGTGTAACTAAGCATATAAAACCAAAATTTTAAAAATAAATTTTATTTTTTAAGTAATTAGCTGTACTATAATTAGGCCAACGGTCCAATGCACTACTAAAATTTAACAAGTGTACCACTTACATTGCATTAGGCTGATTCATAGGTGAAATTTGGGAAAACATTCAAAGCAAAGTTCAACATTTCATTTTAAGCACACTGTTGTTGCTTTTCTTTTACAGTTCTTGAACTGGCATTTTTGGTAAGGGGTAATAGAAAAAGGATATCCGTTGTAGGATGCTAATACCCAAAATTTATATCCAAATTTTACAAGTTTATTTTTCATGAACATCTTGCAACTGTGCCTTCCAAAATATTTTACCATTCTTTCATGGTGAGATTTTCAGAAAATATACCAAATTACTTCAAGGTTATCCTGATTTTGTCATAAAAAAGTCAAATTTTGTAATAACGATCTTGCGGATCAATTGAAGAATCATCGTTAAAATGGATAAAGTGTTTGGTGTCATAATACCGTTTTCTGGACCTAGCGTTACTCACTAATGTAGTGACAATGTCTGGAGTACTACAAGTAACCTTTACTATGTTTAAAAAAAGGATAATAAATATAAAATTAAAGATTAGAAAATGACAATTTTTAAGGAGTTGCTAAAAATAAATTTTACAATATAATATATTTTGATTTCTCAGTTTTTTTTTTGTTACTATGATAAAGTGTGTCTAATTTAAAGGTCTCAAGGAAATAAAATCCACTCAGAAAATGTTTATAACTTTATTATTAAATGGGATTCTATTTGCTGTCTTGTTTATAGGACAGTTGTCCAATATGGGTTAATTACATTTTTGTCTACTCAGATATGGGAAAAAAGGAGTTCAAAAATTTTGTCTTATTGAGCCAATAGATATAGAAATAAATTATAGCAATAAATTTTAATAAATAAAAAATAAATTATTATAGAAATAAATTTACTTGTAATCAGCATATCAGCTGAAGATAGTTGATTATTCACTTATCAAATCAGTAACTAACAATTAAAAATATTTTTATCAGTTGAACCTTGTGTTAATGAACAGACAATTCACCAATTTCAACTGATTTTATCCAAATTAGTTTACTGAACATGTTTTTTTTTGCATTTTAAATCGTTTATTAAATTATATGACAATTGAGTACGCTTAGAAACTAACGAGTTGCCATAATTACGGGTAGATAAGGTACCCTGATGTATACGCCACACTGACGATTATTTACTAAATGAAAATGAAAGTTCACCAGTTAAGCCGACCTGGTCGTATACACTGCATTGTATACCTGGCGTATACACTGCATCGTGATAACTGACTAAATGGAGAGGAAACTATATATCATATAAACTTCGGTATATGAAAAACAATCGTTATAACTGACTTAATAAAAACGAATATTTACCTCATAAGCAGACCTACCATATACAGGGTGTCCAAAACGACCGCATAAAATATACCACACAGCTAGATTCCTCGTTGTGTGGACATAAAAGCTGCCCAAAGAATCGTAACTGTACGATCCATAGTTTACAAGAAAATTACGGAAAACAAAGTATGACGTCACTGCCGGTGCAAGAAAAGACATCTTGTTGAACATATCAACAGCAGTATATGCACGGCTATACTTCCTAACAGTTCATAAGGCATTTCCATTACATCCGCCGTACATCAGGTACATGTCGCAGTATTCTCGAACGGAATACATGCTTACCATACGAAGACTACCGGTAACTGCTAGATGTAGTCGTTTAAATACTAGTTCAACGGCGGCTTAACGTCATTCCATGGCGCGCACGCATGCATGAAGTGATATGTGCGGCTAACGTTTTAAACATTATCGTCTGGAAAGATATGCAAATACTGTTGTTGATATGCCCAATAAAGTGGGTTTTTTTTGCACCGGCAGTGACATCATAGTTTGTTTTTCGTACTTTTTTCTTAAACTATGGATCGAACAGGAACACTTCTTTGGGAAGTTTTTATGCACTCCCAACGAGGCATCTAGATGTGCAGATTTTACGCGGTCGTTTTGGGACATCCTGTATATGAATCATACTGTTTATAATTTACTAACTAAAAATGAAATTTCACTATTTAAGCCATGGTGGCATATACGCCACACTATTGATAAATGATGAAAAGAAAAGAAGCATCCATCGGTGATTAGTTCTCCAACAAAGTTTTTAATATCCATTTAACATAACAAATTTATTATAAAAAACAAAAATTTAAATTTAAGTTAGATTCAGTAAAACTGTAAAACCAACCTCGAGCGTGCCTATCAGAATAATTTAACCTCCGTACAAAGTTTCCTTATTTTAATTGACACATTTTGATAGTAATAAAACTAATACTGTATGGCACATTACATGCTGTTAATAATGCATGGTACATGATGGTTAAAACAATCCGAATAAATAATACAATACAGGCAAGTGTAAAATGTTAAATCTAATTTTTTAAATTGTAACTGGAAAATATGATATTTCTCAATATGCCATTCTAGCAGACACACCGCAGATTTTAAAGTTGAATTTTCAAATACGTATAGTATAATATTTGATCCCAAACATGTTTAGTTAGATTTATCATTTTACTTAATGCTTTGGAAATAGCAGACAACCGGATATAATGAAGAAAACTTTTGGTCCTCTGAAGTTTATAATGAATCAGTAGGTAATGGGATGGAAATTTAAAGGATAGCTGAGCAATAATTTAATTTTACATCGTCCAAAGATTTATGTGGCTCAAAATAATATGTAAACAGCATTAATGTTAAAAATGGACCGCCCGAAATTCGAACTAAATTAACTTTTTTAGAACCTAGGAAATTAAAAAAAAATTTCTACTTCCAGAGAGCTGTTATCTCCTTTGAATCCAAATATGCTCTTCAGTACATTGGCATATCTTTTGGCCCAGCTTCTTGGGAAGTATTAGATTAGAACTTCCCATACGTAAGCTTAAATCTATGGAAAGTTTCAAATTTATCATGTTGAGTCTGGCCAATGTGAACTAAATGGTAATAACCAGGCTGTTGAGCTGGTGAGGAAAACTGTCAGTGTTCTATAAATTTTACATGCCAAGGATCGTTTAATAAAATAAACAGACATAACAGGAATATTATATCCTTCAGAGATAACGAAGAGTTTAGGACTCGAGGTGTTCCTATAAATTGGAAAGCTTTCGATCAATCTACTCTTTGACTCACGATGAGGCTATTGCAGTTTTTAAGCACTAAACACAATATGACTATGTTAACTTTAAAAAGTTTCCTGCTCAATTATATTGGGAAGTGAGCGACCAAACTAGATATTGCAGTTTTCTTTTTTGTATTTTTTCGTGCCTTGCTCATTTTCCTTTTATATATTATATGTCAATTTCTCTTTTCAATTTTGGATAAATAAACTAATTGATATCTAATATGTGAGTTGATTACGCCTAAAAACAAAATGTCGAACGATGCCAAGAGAGATTTTAAGAAGTCTTAGAATTCAGAAGTATTTTAAGACTTTTATAAAAAAAAAATCATTCAAACAATATTCTTACATATGTTCATAAATGAAATAAGATCATCTTGATTTTCATTCGTACTTTCCATTTCTTGCTCAAAAATTGTTTGAACAATAAATCGTGTTAATACTTTTAATAAAGTAAACGAATTTAATAAATATTTTCAAAATTTCTGGTATTATAAAGAATGATTTTGATATATCTAGTGGTATTCCCAAACGTTTTCTGAATGATGTTTTTTAATTGCTTTTATTTGTTGGATTTATTTCAATTAGGATAATTTTTTATTATCTTTAGCCTACTCAAGTAATACATTGGAATTTGGTTAATATCAAATTTCCATACTAAAATATGCAAAATTTCTGCGACATACGATTAAAGTGAACATATAAATATTACTGAGGTTTATAACAGAATATTTATAAACATGATTATTACAATATATATTCATTTGAGCAAACATAAATATCCTGTTTAATAAATTAACTTTTCTCCAATGACTATTTACAGTATAGATGTAATCTCAAAAATTATTCATTTTTGTTCTTAAAGTATTTTACGATGTGGTCGTCAAAATTTAACTTAGGATTTACAAGTTTGATGACTCACTGAAGCTATACAATTTTCTAGTTAAAACTAATATTTTAAAATAATAGTTTCAAATTCAAGTTAAATTTCTAGACATGACTTAATCAAAAAATGTCAATAACTTTATAGCGAATAAATTCAGATAATTTTTATGTATTGTAATTTAAAGAATTGCTATCTTAAAAGATGGAAGCATAAAATTTGAATTAGAAACGTCATCAGATTTTTGGGTCTGAATATTTTCAATATTTCCAATAAGACATGATATAATCTATTAGAATAATCCTTAAAAAATGTAAATGAAAATCAAAATATATTTTTTTTTATTTCATCGAAAATGCAGCATGAGAATTATATCATTATATAATTATATAATAAGAAACAACTTTATCGTAGATAGTCTAAAGTTTTAGGAAAAATGTCTTCATGTATCTGTGCATTACCCCCAATCAATAAACTACGTAGTTCAAAGTACAAACTGTGAGTAAACACAAAATAAAATATGTAACCGTGTTAAATTAGAAACTGTGGCTAACACAGAATGTCACAATCAATATACCAAACTAATACATAAATTACAGTTTATTTGAGTAAAAATAAAGGAAATCGATGGATTAACTGCAAGCCTATTTCACTGCATAAAAGTTCTTTGTTGTTATTATAAAAGTTCAGCGCATAAATTAAATAACCATGGCCTACCTCATAAACCTGTAGTTTTTATCACCCATTCTTCATCTCATAGAAACAATTTCAAATGAACACTTAGATCAAATAACTCTATGCAACAATACAAAAAGAAAATTTCAATCTAAATTTTGGTGTTTTTAATAGAAAAAGTTAAATATAAATAAAATAGTTTCATAGTTAATGTAATTTTTATAGATATTTTTACATTTTTATTTAAATTAAACAAATTATTTTTTTCAAAACTTTTAATGAGATGCGTGAATTTGATAAGCTGATAAAATGCTTATTTTGACTATGTTTTAACAAATTCGCTGCCAAACGCACTGTCATACTTCCATTTTCTATTATGTTGATCATGCGCTGGTTCGTGATAATCAGCAAATGTGTTAATAATCAAGATTTACAATCCCCTATATAATAATAGCCTAAGTTATTTGTACGTATGTCCTCCAATTTATGAAGCGGTTGGACCTGGAATGGATAGAGGCATCCATTCAAAACGAATAAAGTTTATCTTCTCCTGAACTATCGATCCGATTCTAAAATAAATTTGTATAAATATGCTTCATATCACAGCAAAAAATACTGTCGTCTTTAAAACGTTCGAAATCCAACCCTTCCCTCCTTTTCGAGAGTTTAATACCATTATTTCAAGCCCTATTTTCCCCGGTTAAGAGCAGGCGATTAAATTTATCCATTTATTACTTAATCCATATTATACCACACCAACTAAATATTTCTGTAAGTTATTAAAACTTAATCCGTATCATTGACCTTCTAAGTGGTTTGCACGTATAATTCCGCCCAGTCGATGATGTCTTCAAACTGATGGTCATTTACAATTTTCGACCTGCAAAAATGCCACGAAAATGGATGTAACGTACATTTCTACCAGTGATTTCACCCGTGGAGCTATGCGGTAGGCGGGTCCAGTCGGTTGTTTGGGAACTGCATCCCTCTTTGACTGACATTGAGGGATATACCCCTATCCCCTGAAGCACAGGCATTTGTTCACATTAACTCAAAAACTGCTTTGAAAACCAGATGAGTCAAAACATTTTTTACTGACCGGCAAGAAATAGCCCAGAGCTTCACAGAAAGACGCCGTTTGGGTCAAACTGTAGATAAAACTGGTCTCACTATAGATAAGACTTTATTGTACGGGTTAATCATTGAAGCCCCTGGAGGCACTCTCTCTGATAGGTGCACAGGAAGTAAAGGGACAATATGGAGGGTGCTTCCATTCGTCTACCTAGCCGAAAAAGGGGGTAGAAAAAAATTCATTAACGCTTTGGCTCCAAACACAGTAGAACACTAGTGTATTTTTTGGAGATTTTTCCTTCCTATGTGTTCCACTCGGAGGGTTAATACGGTGTAACTAAGTATATAAAACCAAAATTTTGAAAAAAAATATTTTTCATATTTTATGTAATTGGCGGTCTTATAAATAGGACAACGGTTCAATATACTACTAAAACTTAACAAATATCACTTACATTGCATTAGACTGATTCATAGATTAAATTTGAAGAAATGGTCAAAACAAAGTCCAACATTACATTTTAAGCATATTCTTGTTGGTTTCCCTTGCAGTTATTGAACTGGCAGTAAGAGAGTAAGTTTATCTTGCAATCTCCAGTTTTTCTGAGTAGAATAGACATCTATTTACCCCTTGTTGTGTCCAGGAGTGTGAACAGGTGTTTGAACTGGTTCTCATTGAAAGATAAGAAAAGAATGTGCGCTATCAATGCAATATCGAATTCATGGAAAAATAATCGGGATTAGAGCGTTGTATTACTTTCAGCGCACCTTTTTTATACTTACAAAATAAACGTGTAAAATATATTTTTCAACAAAAACTTTCAGCTACATTATTAGCTATTTTTTTAAACTAAAAGTAACCTCAAAAATGTTTGAAAAAAAAAATAATAAGAAATATAAAATTAAAGATTAAAAAATGACAATTTTGAAGAGGTTGATGAAAATAAATTTTACAATACAATATAATTTGATTTCTCAGTTTTTTTTTTGTTACTATGCTAAAGTGTGTCTATTTTAAAGGTGTTAAAATAAAATCTACTCCGAAAATAGTTATAACTTTATTATTAAATGGAATTTTATTTGCTGTGCTATTTATAGGACAGCGGTCCAATATGGATTAATAAAGAGGTAAAAATGACAATCTTTTCTAGCATTGTGACGTCATTCCTTTAAACGTGTCATTTAATCATTTCATATTTTAAACTATTTAAATATCGTCTACACTATTTTAATATCTTTTATCACTGAACTTAGATATTACGTAAATGATTTTCTTTTATACTTGGCTTAAATAATAGATTAGGTACATACGTGATAATTTTATATTTAATCATTGATTATTTTTTGTTGCAATGAAACTTTTACCACCGGTATTAACAATAAATTCTTTTCATAGAAGTCTAGGAGTCTATTTCATGGACTAATAAATATCTAACTTTTAATTTATATATATTTGGAAATTAAGAAGTTTGCTCTTTTGTTTGTTTATTATACATAACCACATGGTTCGACTAAATGAATTCAATGGGATTCTAAACTGCATTAAAGGATCGGGAGACTCTAGAGTAGTATGGCGATAAATAAATTATTGAGAGTAAACCAGATAGTTCTCAGCCAAAAAACAAACCATTATTTACCTTCCTCATTGGGCACTTAACAGTTCTGGAATATAAAACATTTTACTAATAACGTCATATGATGGGCTATATGCTAGTATCTCTATAAACATTTATTTCAAATCAAAATTTATTTTTTCATAATTGCACTAAATTCACGTTATACTAAATATTAAGATTGAAAATTTTTGCTATACAGTATCCCATGACGTAATGTGTAAATTAATAAAATTGTTTAAAAAAATGATTTTTGTTCAAAACTTTATCAGATATTTCCCTACTCTTAATTTTTATAAAACTATTTTCAATATTCTTAACTTTTAGGATAATCAACATTCACCTTCATTTAAAGTATTTCTTTAAAATTTGATATATTTAAAAATTTTGCTGTATTAAACTAAGCTTATATAAAATTGGACTTCATGTCACACAGATTTTGGATATATGCTTTAAATTTCAAGCATGCGAGGAGAGATTTGTGATTTATGTGTCCGCCACACGGAACCGTTTTAAGCAGAAGTGTTTCATTAATCACTCTGAAAAGTTTATATAATACAGAAAATGAATTCATATGTTAAACATTTTTGCTTTTAAAACCTTGTATTAATTTCAAAGCATATTTTGGTATTTAAATGAGCATATATATAAATATATATATATATATATATATATATATATATATATATATATATATATATATATATATATATATATATATATATATATATATTTATATATATATATATATATATATATATATATATATATATATATATATATATATATATATATATATATATATATATATATATATATATATATATATATATATATATTTATTTATATATATATATATATATTATATATATATATATATATATATATATATATATATATATATATATATATATATATATATATATATATAATATATATATATAATATATATATTATATATATATATATATATATATATATAAATATATATATATATATATATAATATATATATATATATATATATATATATATATATATATATATATATATATATATATATATATATATATATATATATAAATATATAAATAAAATATAATATATATATATATATAAATATATATATATATATATATATATATATATATATATATATATATATATATATATATATATATATATATATATATATATATATATATATATATATATATATTTATATATATATATATATTTATATATATATATATATATATATATATATATATATACATACATAATTATATACATATACATGTATATATGTGTGTGTTTGTACGTGCGCAATCATAGACATGTATGTGTATAACAGCTTACCTGATCTCTATAAAACTAATGTTTACATAATTATTACCTATCCGATATGTTTTTCCTTCTACAAAATTCTATTTACTGAAGTTTTAAAAACAGCAAAATTGTTTTCATCATTTTCATATTAACTTTTGGGAAATTGTAATGATACCATCGTTAAACCAATTAAGCTGTCACTTGCTCACATTATACCTTAATGCTAACTAGTTTGCCAAATAAATCAAAATGAAATTTGCTGAAGTACACCACTTAATTTAAATTGAATTCATCACGGCATCCATTAATCATGAGGCAGTGACAGCTTTCCGTAGTCCATAAATGATCTTCAAGTAACATCGATTTCTAGCGAAGTTTGTATCTTCTAAACTCATTATTTACTGCGATAAGCAAATTCTAACTACTCTCTATTCCTAAACTGCCGTTTT
Organism: Pardosa pseudoannulata; assembly: GCA_032207245.1. Lineage (NCBI taxonomy): Eukaryota > Metazoa > Arthropoda > Arachnida > Araneae > Lycosidae > Pardosa > Pardosa pseudoannulata. The sequence goes on from CM063511.1 coordinate 85,442,107, forward strand.
AATTAGGAATGTCTGAATTTATGGAGCTAGTTCGACGGTTTTTAAAAGTTAGAGACAGCAATATGGTTATATTCTAAGAGCTTGTAATTTAACGATATACATTTATTTAACAAGAGGATTAAAGTATCAATATGTTTCAAATAGACATATTTTCTAACGAATATCAAATTTTCCATTGAAAAAGAAAGTGGTTTATTTACTTTTGAATACCATTAAAATAGTTATAAAGATTAGAAAATCACATTAATTATTTTCCTCTTTCTAGAATCTAGAATGACAATCAATTCGTTGCTGAATAAATTTTAATATAATTTTTTATTCCTACTATAAAAAGTTATTTCTCAACATTTTGCCTCTATGTACTTCTAATTTATCAAACACTCATACATATATATATATATATATATATATATATATATATATATATATATATATATATATATATATATATATATATATATATATATATACTTATTGTTTTCTCAATACAATTAAAAATATTTTAAGTATTTTTTCACGATGTACATAAAATCACCCTCTCCGACGACGAATTGTAACATTTTTTAACATATTTTATAATTAGATAAATAGGTAACATTTATAACAGAATTGTATTAAAGACCAAATATTATTTAATCACGATTTTTAATTGGTTAAAAAAGAGAGCAGTAATTCATAAATTTAAAATTATGTTGCAGCAAGATTTAGGTGGAGTGTGGCTAGACTTTAACATGGTGCAAAAGAAAAATTAATATCGAGTCAGGCTCAAGGTTAAATTACAGCAGTCGAGGAAATTAAACTGATAGAATAATATCCTTGCTTTTATTTACAAATGGTACTCATTTTGGAAACAATGTTGCAGTAATACAATTGCTGAAAAAGTGTCTGGATCTTAAGAGTTTTAAAAAGAATTTGATGTCTGATTACTTACTTTATAAATAATCGTACATTACATACATTATAAATAATAAACTATAATAATGATTCATATTATATCAAATAAATTATAATATAAATTATAAAAAACATGAAAAAATATTTTATATATAATACAGAATAAAACTACAATTTTAATTACGAAATAAATTAAAAATAAAGCTGTAGTCTTGAACTAATAATGCCTCACGTAATCTACATTTAAAAACGCACATTAGTAAATAGTAAATCCCTTGGCGCTGAATTCAAATACTAGACTAACTTCAAATTCTAAAAGTGACATACAGCAAAATAACTTGGTCGTCATTTTAGGTATTAAAACATTCTTAAAAGTGTTACTTTCGCGCCGGGATTTGAAAAGTATTCGAGGAATTTCTGAAATTAGTCACTGCAGTTAGGGAACTATTTCAAACTTTATGCTCACTGTCTTTGAAACCTGACATTCATAGATAACAATGTCTCGACTTGGATTTTCAGGGTATCATAATAACTGTATATATTATATAGATTCAACTATTGATATACATAATTCCAAGATACATACTATCTAATGATACAGATAATTCTATAGATTACTTACGTTTAATTAAATACGAGCTATATTTCAGTGTTATTTATTAAACTATCATTATATATTCTGGATAAAACTTTTAAATAGTCTTTTAACTCTTTTCTGTTTAAAATATTTAAACAGAAGTTTAAATATTTCAGAACAAAAAAGGAATGTCGTACATATGAAAACTATATATTTAAATTTTATATAAATTACATAGACACTGTAGGGAAATAAATGATTGAAATGTAGGAGGTACGAAAAACATCTCAGTAAAATTTGAAATAATAAAGAAAATCCCGGGAACAATTTTTTTTGAAGTGAGAAATGAATTAACGATTGAAGATTTGACAGTATGGAATTCGATTACTTTACTTAATATTAAAAGCACATTAACGTCCGTTTATTCCAAAAATAAGTAAATGCATGATGGCTTGGGATTCTGCAGCCACTTATGGCGTATGTGCATCCCACATAAGGAAATATATTCAAGTTTGAAAATCTTCTACATTTAGGTTGAAAACAAATAAGAAAACATACCACTATTACTTACAGCATTTTTTATTTAAGAATTATAATAATTTATTATATATGTATATATATATATATATATATATATATATATATATATATATATATATATATATATATATATATATATATATATATATATACTATATATATATATATATATATATATATATATATATATATATATATATATATATATATATACATATATATATATATATATATATATATATATATATATATATATATATATATATATATATATATATATTATATATATATATATATATATATATATATATATATATACATATATATATATATATATATACATATATATATATATATATATACATATATATATATATATATATATATATATATATATATATATATATATATATATACATATATATATATATATATATATATATATATATAAATATATATATATATATATATATATATATATATATATATATATATATATATATATATATATATATATATATATATATATATATATATACATATATATATATATATATATATATATATACATATATATATATATATATATATATATATATATATATATATATATATATATATATATATATATATATATATACAATATATATATATATATATATATATATATATATATATATATATATATATATATATAAATATATTACATATATATATATATATATATATATATATATATATATATATATATATATATATATATAAATATATATATATATACATACATATATATATATATATATATATATACATATATATATACATATATATATATATATATATATATATATATATATATATATATATATATATACATATATATATATATATACATACATATATATATATATATATATATATATATATATATATATTATATATATATATATATATATATATACATATATATATATACATATATATATACATATATATATATATATATATATATATATACATACATATATACATACATATATACATACATATGTATATATATATATATTATATATATATATATATATATATATATACATATATATATATATATATATAATATATATATATATATATATATATATATATAGTCAATTTTAACTTACTTGAAGGCAATAAGATAAATTTTGATTTCAACAGAAAGGCGAAGTAATATGCATTTTTGAAAGAAATCATGTAAAAAGATGTGTGCCCATGATGGAGCTCAAGGTGATAAAACTATTTGCTACTTTGACACAAAGGCAAAACTATAAATTTTAATTATAACATAAAGAGATTGTTATAAGTAATTTTGCAAGCTATTGCGAAGACAGAGGTGTGATCCCTGCGGTGCCTCAAGGCAATAAGATATTTTTTAAACTTAATCAAAGACAATAAGAAAAATTTTCAAAGTTACATAAAAGCATAATATTATTTATTAATGAAAGCCATCGTCTCCAATAAAATACTAGTCCAGTATTTAAAACCACTAACAGATAATATGCGTTATTTCAAAGCTGAATATTAATTTCTGAATAATGTAATGTACCATGAGATAGCAAAATCTAAAGATGAAGTATAATTTATTCCTTTACATAAAATATGAGTTGCTAAAACTATTTTAAGTTTCTAGATTATTAATCGTTTAGATATTTTACAATAAACCATAATTGGTATTTATCCATTTAAAACATGGCACTATTTTAAATGCTTTGTGCGTGCTCAATTCAAAGAGGAAATTTAATTTTTCATTTTTTTACATTCAAAGATATATTAGGGGGATGTGATATTTATTCATTAAAAAATGCATAATTTTAAACGTGCAACATTATAATTAATAATTGGGGTTATTTAAAATATAGGAATGAAAATACTGCCGATTCATATTACGTAGGGTTTACCATCTTCGTAAACTGATTTATAGAAGGAATTACGTTTAGCTTTA
>CM063511.1:85451098-85506098 GCA_032207245.1 Pardosa pseudoannulata
TCTTGAACTCTGATCCTCTAACAGTTGTGACTTGTCTCACAGACTTTCGCAAAAATTAAGCTTCCTGCCATCTCACTCCAAAAAAATTCGTGTCTTTAGAGGGGTAGATACCTCTCTTGCTTAGCAGATCTAGTTCCAAAAGCCAAAAGACCCGAGCGCAGGTGAAATTATCTTTTTTAAAGCTTCCGCAGTAACGTCGCTTTAGAATGATATCATTCATTTTACAGGGCCCTCATTGGCTAGGGAGGTCTATTGTTTATCGATTTGCCTCTATATTATCGGCCAGCCAACAGTGTCCGTCATTATGTTATAGTGCCACAAAAATAGACTTCCTATTTCCACGTCATTGTTAAGCCGGCTACACCTGGTTGGGAAGAAAAGGTGAAAACAACTAATGTCTCCGCCGGGTAACAAGTTGTCCAATGTATATCCTGACATGAGTTTGGAACTCCAGAAGAGTAGCAAAAATGTAACATGGTAAAATAAATACCCTTGATAGCGTTCAAATCACTAAAAACCCATGGAATCTCTATGAATCGACAGCATTGTAGATCGCTATAACTACAAAAAGATTATTATATTAACTGTGAATTTTTGATAGTGGTGTTTGACAAAATTTACCCAAACATTTTTGAACCATATTTTTATCCTTATCATTGAAATTACCTTGCAATAAACATCGAAGTAAAATCAGTCTACACAACTACGTACCAAAATATGTTAGTTTTTACTTTTGAATAGTAACGTAAAAATAGGTAAAAACGTATATGATATTTAAAGTTAGGTGTTTTGAGTTAGCTACCTTCATATGTAAATTATAAAAACACTTTTTATCTACACCGCTAAATAAATGAATGAGCCTGTTGGATTAATATAACTTTACTTATGTGTTTGTGGTTAATATTCTTTAGTCTCCACGAGAACTAATTTCCAGAAAATTCTTCTTATAGTGTTGAGGCTCATAGCTGAAGTAAATCCACGTTCTGCTAAATACAATGACTTGAAAATGTTAAACAGTTTCTGTACAGGAACCTATAACGCAAGATATAAAATCAATATACTTTTTTTTACTATATAGTATCCTTTTTCCAAGAATTATTTATTATTGAATAATTTAATACTCAATTCAATAATCCATTCATAATTAACATCCAATAGTATCCATACGAACTACTTCGGTTATTTTTTGTATTGATACGGTTCATACTTGAGCTAAATCCTTGTTCTACTTTAAAGGAAGACTGGAAAAATATAAAAGTTTCTGCAAAAGGAAAAATAATGCAAACTATAAAATCAGAATATTTTGTACTCTTGTAGTATCCTTTCTCAAACAGTTATTTTTTAAATTACTATTAGATTATTTTATTTCATTTGCTAATTGAAACTGGTTAAAATAACCTGATGGTAATACTAACTATTTTCGGAATTTATCTCCACTCAACAAAATTTATTTTTAAATGGCTTTTTCCCTAATTTAAGTTTTTCTTTGAATCCCACGCATTTAAAATACTAAGTATTACAATTTTTGTTCTTTTTTATGTCTTATAAAATAAAACTGTACTTGGAATTAACAATAAGATTTATATATAAATTAAAAACAAAATCATACTAAAAGCCATTTTCGTAGGCTCAATTTTTTTTTTACTTTCAACTGGCATATTCTTGAAATCGCAAAAAATTTTTAAATCTAAAGTTGCATGTTTGTAAAGTTTCATTTATGCTCTCGTTTTATAAATATGTTATAGATTTATAAATAATGTGCATACATATTCATCTAAAAACCCCTTTTTTGGAAAATTTAATATTTAAAAGATTTTCTTCCCTTTTGATTTTAACTTCAATGCATTCAAAATGCTAAGGTTTTTATATACTTAAAGTACAAATGTTAAAACTTTGATAAAGTTTTTCTTTTTCTGAAAATAAAATGGTTTTTTTATACTCAAAAATATGAAAAATCCACAAAATTATTTGTAAGTTACAGAAACTTATCTTTAAAATATTATTTTAAAGATTACTCACAATCATTGCACATTCTTGTGTAAAATGCAAAAATAAATGTTTGTTAAAAAATCAATATTCAGAAAAGTTATAAAGATTTAAGAAAAAATGAAATGATTTTTAAAATTCAAATTTGATTAAATTATACGTTCATACATATATTACTTCCCCAGAGCTCTAAATTCTTTTCTAAAATTAAAAAAAAATTGCTGTGTTTACTATAATATATAAATAAAAAATATCACTAAGTTAATCTCTTAACGTACCATAAATACCATAAAATTAACAAAAACAAAATATTGACGTAAAAGAAATTATTGACGTATGTCAGTGTCATTAAAAATATCTTAACATATTAAATAAATAAATGCTGATACATATGCTAAATTCACGATTAATACTCTATTAAAACTGTAAAATCAAAACTCAATTAAAACTTGATTAAAACGATATTAGCTGTCTTCGGAGAGCCACAAAAACGGAGTGCATTTCCATGTGTAGGGGATGCATTGAAATGTGTCAATGCAATGTTAATATTGTTACAAATTTGTTAGTGAACCTTAAATTTAACATAGGACTCGGTTCGTTGGAGACAGTTTTGGCAACATATTTTTGTCGCCAAGTTCGTCGCCAAATGCCACCAAATGTTGCCCAGTGTGTCGATGATTTACAACTTCCATGTCTGGTTTCTGGAATAATCTGGAATGTTCGAGCAGTTTCTTTGGGCCTATATAAGGCATTCTGAGCCCCAAACTGGTAGAGACACACGAGGACACCCGCCGCTATGCTTCCGTAAATCCTTTTCTTTTTCTAAATTTTCTTCCAAATTCACTTAACTTAATTATCTAACAATCTCGCCGATACTAGATGGCGCCACAATGACTCCTGGTTCCCCTCAAAATTATCATCATCCTCTATCCTTAATTTCTCTACTTAAATTTTCCTTTTCCTCTATTTTGTTAAACTTCTTACTTTTAATCTTAAAAATATTTTTTTAAAAAATTATAAAATTAAATAAAAATTACAAAATAATTATAAAACTTATAAAACTATTGGACGTTTGCATCGGCCAGAAACATTTGTTTAGTTCTCAAATTATTAGTATAAGTTACTAAAACTGTAGTAATCTTTCTCTTTTTACTTTCTTTTTACTTTCATCTAATTGAGTACTTAATTTAAGCTATTTAGGGCCCCTCATTATTTTTCCTTTTACTTTAAGAATTTATTCAGTCAAATTATTTTCATCTATAATATATTTCCATATATCATGGTGCACACCATGCAGAGTAATTCTCACCTTCACCATTGGGGATTCGGCTCAAACCCAGGTGACTAGACCTTAGAAATCGCAGTTGATCAGCAGACCTAACCAATCGTTGGACAGATTACAAAAAAAGTAACGGGTCAATCATACGAAAGATTAAAATGACAAAAGAGTCAAGACTAATTTCCCCAAAGTTTGGCGCGCTTGTGGTCAAACTGTTTCACGTGCTCGATTTTTCCAAATCTTCCATGTCTTCTGGAAACAATTAAAGGCCCTTTTCTGAGCCAATATCTCAAAACCCATATTGTACCACACCAACTAAATATTTCTGTAAGTTATTAAAACTTAATCCATATCATTAATATGGTGTAACTAAGTATATAAAACCAAAATTTTGAAAAAAATATTTTTAATTTTTTATGTAATTGGCTGTCCTATAAATAGGACAACGGTCCATTACACTACTAAAACTTAACAAATATCACTTACATTGCATTAGGCTGATTCATAGATAAAATTTGGGGAAACAGTCAAAACAAAGTCCAACATTACATTTTAAGCATACTGTTGTAGGTTTTCTCTTGCAGTTTTTGAACTGGCAGTAAGAGAGTAAGTTTATCTTGCAAAATATTTCCAGTTTTCTGAATAGAATAGACATCTATTTACCCCTTGTTGTGTCCAGGTGTGTGAACAGGTATTTGAACTGGTTTTCATTGAAAGATAAGAAAATAATGTGCTCTATCAATGCAATATCGAATACATAGAAAAATAATCAGGATTGGACCGTCATCTTAATTTTAGGGCACCTTTTTTATACTTACAAAATACACATGTAAAATATATTTTTCAACAAAAACTTTCAGCTACATTATTAGCTCTGTTTTTAAACTAAAAGTAACCTCTACAATGTTTAAAAAAAATAATAATGATTATAAAATTAAAGATTAAAAAATTACAATTTTTAAGAGGTAGCTGAAAATAAATTTTACAATACAATATAATTTGATTTCTCAGTTTTTTTTGTTACTATGCTAAAGTGTGTCTATTTTAAAGGTGTTAAAATAAATTCCACTCAGAAAATATTTATAATTTTATTATTAAATATAATTTTATTTGCTGTCCTGTTTATAGGACTGCGGTCCAATATGGGTTAACAAAAACATGAATGTGTTATTTTTTATGAGAATTGCCCATCTATCAAATCATGAGTTAATAAGGGATCAATGCGGCATTACTTTTAAATATTTCACAGTTGAAATATTAAATGCAGTATTTGCCTTATTTTTTCATTCAAAATTAACTTATTTACTAGGTTAGATTTCCGTGCAATATAATTTAAATGTATTTGCACAGTAGATTTTTATTAAACATAAAGAAATAAATATCTACTATTTATTTCTATATGTTTAATAATATGTTCTATAGAATGCTTGATTTTCTTAAATTTTTACAAGATACTTGAAGAAGTTCAAGTTTGCTCCTTAAAACTTATTTTGTAGACAACAGCATTTCTCAATCTTTGTACTACTTCATTTAAAAATCTATGAAAATTTGTTTCTAATATTTAAAATGTTTTTAACCCCTTCCGGTATGACTTAATAATGAAAAACTCTGCATGAAATAACCATTTAATTATTATTTAAAAAACTTGTTTCAATTTTTAATTCTTACATATTATTAATTAAAATCCAGTTTTTACATAGTGTTAAATAATATCAGAAACAGTAAAATTAAGGAAATATCAAAGCAAAACATTAATAAAGTATACAGATAATATTCTTCAAGCTAGTGGTACTTTTCAAAACAAAGTGCAAAGGAATTCTTAATTTTTTTACACCGCCAAGTAGTCTCACTTTTAATTTGATTCTTGTAACACACACGGCATTTCTTAGTAGGTTTTCTTTTATTCTGTCTCAGTAATTTGGCAATGACTTGTACCAAGAAATTCTAAGTAAACAATATGCAATAGTGACTTGTGATTTTCACAAGTGATAATAGTGTTGCCAAATTCAGTACACTAGAAATTTTAAACTAAATTAATTATCATATTTAACAGTAACTTTAATCGCATGACGAGTCATTGTGTTGTATGGAATGAAAAACTAATGACGAGCTATACTCGCCATTTTACCGGAAGGGGGTTAATCAAAATAAATTAAAATAAGGATAGATGTAAGTCAAATTCAAATGTTATTCAGACTGACAAAACCCCAAATAATTCTTTTAACTTAACAGATAATAAGTATTAACTAAACTGTATAATATTTCAATAATCAATTTGACAATAAAAAATGTCCTTACACAAGTCACATCAATAAACATGTTGATGAAAGGTCAAATATGTAAAATAAAATATCAAAACAAACGTAACCTTGCAATCTAGTTCATAAGCTAAAAAAAGAAAAAAAAAAGAAGAAAGGGCAACTTTTGTAAAGGCTACCTTTAATCCAATAATAATGTTGCAATTTTGAATCGCTAAATACATACAAAAATGAAGCCAAACTGTAAGCTATTCAAGGGTTACTAGAATGTCTTCAAAATCAAAACGAATCTGATTGGTTAGGTCCGCTGATCAACCATGATTTCTAAGGTCTAGTGCCCAGATGCCCCAAACAAGCTACAATTCGGAAAACGCGGAGAGTCGTTAAGTAGATTTCTCGGTGTACAGAGTACTCACGGTGTGTTGTGTTGTACCGGTGCTTCCGTTTTCATTTAGGCAGAAAGAGGTATGTGAGCCCAGGGCATTCTGCTCGAGTTGTAGAATGATGACTTTGTTAGATTGGCTTGAGTGTGCAGTACTTTAATCCTCTGACTGCTCAATTTGTAAACCGAGATCTCTTTAAAAATTGCTTATTTTTTGCATAGTTTAAGTATATCTATCTATCTATCTATCTATCTATCTATCTATATATATATATATATATATATATATATATATATATATATACATATATCTATCTATCTATATATATATATATATATCTATCTATCTATATATATATATATATATATATATATATATATATATATATATATATATATATATATATATATATATATATAAATTGAAGAATTGAAATACTAATTGTTTTTTCTAGGAAAGTTTTTTATATTGATTTTATCATGAGAAACTAAGCTTTTAGAAAAACTAATGTCAGATGTTATCTCATAAAACATTTATTTTATAATGAATTTCAACTTTAACATAGTTAGTTTCTATTTATAACATACTATCTATCATTCTGTTATCTAATATAACTATAATAGTTCTAGTCATATAATTCTATTTACCTAATTAAATGTCTAATACTGTGTATAATTTATTTCACTGGTTAAACAGTGAAAAGGCAGAATGTGCTTCTTAATAAAGGAAGAAAAACACATGCCCGCGAAAATCGCGGGATGAGCAAATTTTGCTACATTTGAATTGCCCGTGGAAATCGCGGGATGAGCAGTCAAAGGGTTAAGATTGATGCTTTTCTGACATTGTATTTTCCAACTGATTGCCAATACATAATTGTTTTCGTGCTGTCTTACTTAAAATCCATTCAATCCCCAAACCCAGCTTTCAAGTTCGTTACAATATTACATCATTTATTAGCAATGAAATGTATTTAATTCAAATTTCTGAATAAATGGTATTTGAAACATTTCTGTTATAAAACCAAAGCACTATACAGAGTCAAAAATAAACTATATATTCATCTGCTAGCTAATTTTTATCTACCATATTCCTTGCAACAAAATCTCCAATTAAATTCCATACCAGCAGAGCAATAAATATACTGCTTTCAATTCATATCTAAATGCGATGCTTTATGAAGATGATATATCTTTTATTTACTGTATCCATCCAAGTATTTTCAGGAATAAAAATCAGTAAAATCCATTTCATTTAATAAAATTTTTGTATTATTCTAAAACTATTTTTCCCATTTTCTAGAAACTCAATTTGTTCTAAAATGCTTTCATTTTCTTCTAGTATTTCCAAAAGATTACTTATTGCTTAGCATCACGCACACCCGTCACGAAAGCTCATTTTGTGTTAGATTAAAAAGTAAAATAACCTCAACATTTTATCGCACACTCTTCCAAGAGATGCATAGCTAATGGGGAAATATCGATTTTCGCTACAAGTGATACTGAAACCGCTTTACTTTATTTTTTCGACTATTAAAAATAATTTTCAAAGGATAAAAACAACAGGAGATTTCGATTAAGAAAAAGAGCAGAGAATTAATAAAAAAAAACATATTTACCGTGTGTAACGCGTAAGTTTTTGAAAAAGAGTAGGGCAAAATCTTTTGGTACGTTTTATTTTTTCGACTATTAAAAATAATTTTCAAAGGATAAAAACAACAGGAGATGTCGGTTACAAAAAAAGAAGCAGAGAATTAATAAAAAAACATATTTAGCGTGTGTAACGCGTAAGTTTTTGAAAAAAGTAGGGCAAAATCTTTTGGTACGTTATTTTTTCGACTATTAAAAATAATTTGCAAAGGATAAAAACAACAGGAGATGTCGGTTACAAAAAAAGAAGCAGAGAATTAATAAAAAAACATATTTAGCGTGTGTAACGCGTAAGTTTTTGAAAAAGTATGGCAAAATCTTTTGGTACTTTATTTTTTCGACTATTAAAAATAATTTGCAAAGGATAAAAACAACAGGAGATGTCGGTTACAAAAAAAGAAGCAGAGAATTAATAAAAAAACATATTTAGCGTGTGTAACGCGTAAGTTTTTGAAAAAAGTAGGGCAAAATCTTTTGGTACGTTATTTTTTCGACTATTAAAAATAATTTGCAAAGGATAAAAACAACAGGAGATGTCGGTTACAAAAAAAGAAGCAGAGAATTAATAAAAAAACATATTTAGCGTGTGTAACGCGTAAGTTTTTGAAAAAAGTAGGGCAAAATCTTTTGGTACGTTATTTTTTCGACTATTAAAAATAATTTTCAAAGGATAAAAACAACAGGAGATTTCGATTAAGAAAAAGAGCAGAGAATTAATAAAAAAAAACATATTTAGCGTGTGTAACGCGTAAGTTTTTGAAAAAAGTAGGGCAAAATCTTTTGGTACGTTTTATAGACTATATAATTTTCAATTCCTCCTGTTATTATATGACTATTATATAGCCCGTCATACGACGAGATCAGTAAAATTTTTTAATTTCCAGAATTGTAAAGTACCCTTTGAGGCAGTTAATTTATTTTTTATAGTTTTAACAGGTTGATCGCCAACTACGAAATAACTCGTAGATTGCGTTCTTTTCTAAGACGCCAAGTACGAGTTATCTCGTACTGTGTTTACTTGCTATTTTTGTGCAGCTACGGATAAACTGGTAGTATATCAGTTCTAATATCGATAAATGATTTCTGGGAATAGAACAAAATATCAATGCTCTTGGAAAATAAATAATTGAGGTACTTTCTGAATTTCTGTCCACAAATTAGAGTTTTTTGTAGTGTAATGTGATTAAATCAAATGGTCATATTAGGTCAGATATCTGAAAATTGCCGTGGCATTCAACGTGTTAATTGCTTGTAGCAGATGCTTTTTATATATGAACTATGATATAGCCCTTTATATGACAGAATCAGTAAAATTTTTAATTTTCCAGAATTGTGAAGTACTCTATAAAACATATTAATAAAATGGTTTGTTTTTTCGCTGAGAATTATCTGGTACGCACTCTATAATTTGTTTATCTTCATACTCTTATAAAGTCTTTCCATATTGTGAAGGCAGTTTAGAATTACTTTGAATTCATCTAGAAAGATAATTCACAGTTTTCTTAGTTACGTCGAAATTATCATTAAGTTCTTCAATTTTTTGCCACAGTAATTAATGGAAGTAAAGTAATGAAACTATCATATCCACTACACCCTGGACGTAGATAGAATTTGTTGGTAATATAGGTGACAAAAGTTTCATTGCATCGAAAAATAATCGATGATTAAATTTTAAAATTATCACATCTGTACCTAATCTTTTTTTAAGCCAAACATAAAGAAAATTATTTACGTAATATCTAAGTTCAGTGATAAAAAGTGTGGAAATAATGCAGAATATATTTAAAAAATCTAAAATAAATTATTAAATGAGATGGTTAAAGAAATGACGTCATAATGCTAGGAGAAAAGTGTTATTTTTACCTATTTATTATGTGATAAATTTAATAGCCTGCTCTTAACTGGGGAAAACAGGGCTTGAAATATGGCATTAAACGCTCGAAAGAGTTGGAAGGGGCTGATTTCGAACGTTTTAAAGATGACAGTACTTTTCGATGTGACAGGAAGCATATTTATACTAATTTATTTTAGAATCGAATCTATAGTTTAGGAGAAGATCATCTTCACTCGTTCTTTATTTTTCTAACCCTAACTCATAAAGAATCCAATGTGAATTCCTCTATCCATTTCAGGTCCAATAGTTTCATAAATTCGAGGACAGATGGGCAGATTGCGTCGGCTATTATTATATAGAGGATTTTTAGATTTATGGAAATAAATATCACAGGAACTTTACTTCAGTCTGCCGTTCCTTTAAAGCCAGTTTATTATCACACTAGTTTAAATACCATTGAATCATTTTTGTACTAAATATTATTTAAAATAAAACTTAACAAGGACTGTTTTAAATGTATAAATGATAGTTTGAAAAAAAAATGTTAATGGGATTTTATTATTATTCCATAGATTAAGTCGTACCGTAAGTAACTGCTATAATCCGGAAAAGATTAAACCCCATTCCTATTCTGAAATCAATGAAAATAAAAAACACAAATATTTAAATTATGGTATGTCTAAATCCTTTGTAAAATATCTTATATAGCTTCTATTCATGGAAAACAATAAATTTAGAATTTCGATTGGGAAAACAATACCAAATTTCTTTTAAATTAAAAATTTTGATTTTTTTAAAATGAAAAAGTTCTTATATGTAAAACATTTTATTAAAAGATGAAATGTTATATAAGAAACAATCTTTTAAATAAAAATGTATAACAGCTATTTTAATTAATTAAGTATGAAATTGGGACAAAATAGCTATTAAAGAGATTTTACTATTGTTCGAGGATTAACCGTATAGTTACGGTTATATCCTATAATCCGCATCAAAGCTGTTTAACGTATAATCCACGGATTACTGACAGGAAGTTCGCATGTGCTTTATTTATGAAATGCGCTTTCCTAAGGCAGAGAATTATCAGTTTTAGTGGGATCAGATAAAAAGAATGTATATGACAAAGCCTCCTGTTGAGTGAAATTAACTTACCTTATTAGATTATATTTAAATAAAGATATATGGAATAAAATAATGAAATAGTTTTCGTTTATACACGGATAGAAAAAATAAGTTTCCCAGTTCTGAGGACTCTAGAATACGTTCCATTTGTCCAAATGAGATAGAATTGTAAGAAAAAATAATTCAAATGATGCGCTTGACATTTATTACATAAAATATTTAGTATTAAAATCCACCTATAGATGGCATTGTTATACTATAAAACATATTTAATATGCTTTATTAAAAAGTAGCATTAAAATTATTAAGTATTGTCTATGATATGCTGTAATCACAGAACCATATTTTCCGCAGCTGACTGGTATAAGTCGAACAGAATACCAAGAACATGGTGCAGAATGCTGTCCTTCAGATCTGGCATAGATTCTGGCATTTAACGGAATATATTTTCCTTCAGGTAACCCCACAACCAAAAGTTGCAAGGAGTGATATCTTGCGTAAGGCACGTTTGACATACCTCTGCATACCCGCCTCAAAAGACAGAATAGTTTTAGAGCTGCAACGGTGTTCTGCTGGTTCTGATAGAACAGTTTGACCAGTAGCGCTTTTTGTTGCAATAATGTGCAGACAAGAAACTAATGCTCGACCTAATGAAACTAAATAAACTTTATATGTGATACAGCAGCACCTAAAGCACAGATGCTATAACAATAATTCGTACACGCCTGATACAACGGAATTCTTTTAGAGCTGCAACGGTGTTCTGCTGGTTCTGATAGAACAGTTTTACCAGTAGCGCTTTTTGTTGCAATAATGTGCAGACAAGAAACTAATGCTCGACCTAATGAAACTAAATAAACTTTATATGTGATACAGCAGCACCTAAAGCACAGATGCTGCAACAATGATGAGCCTAAAACAAAAGTGCACAGATGCACAGATGATCTAGCATTTAACGGATGATCTGGCATCCAGGAAATCCCACACCCAAAAGTTCAAAGGGGGGATATCTTGCGTAAGGCACGTGTAGATATACCTCTTCGTACACGCCTGATACAACGGAATTCTTTTAGAGCTGCAACGGAGTTCTGCTGGTTCTGGTAGAACAGTTTTACGAGTAGCCCTTTTTCTTGCAACGGAGGCATAATGTACAGACAAAAAACTAATGCTCGACTTGATGAAACTAAATAAACACCATATGTTCCACAGCACCACCTATAGGCTGTTTTTATACTAAAAGCTTTTACGTAATAAATATCTATCATTGAATGTCTATCATCATTTGAATTATCTGTAGTTCTGAATGTATGTCACTTGAACCAACAGAATATATTCTAGAGTTTCCAGAAGTGAGGAATTTATTTCTTACTAACCCTCTACATGTGGGGCACTTGCTTTCATTAATACCTTACCATACAATTCACTGCTGGTTTGTTACCCTATTATAGATGCATCATATAGACAGGGCAACAACCTATCTATCTATATAGTCTCTGAAATGGGATAGAAGTTTAGAAGATAATAGATGAATCTCCGAAAACGATTTAACACTTATGCTGGAGATAGACCGAAATCCCGATAACTAATACTTTCGTTTCGTAAAGATAAACTATAAAAGCTGGAAATAACTTTTTTCTGAATAATTCATGGATATTTACGTTTACTACAATACATTAACTCTTCTCGTGAGAAGACAACACACTGATCTTGAGGAGCTAACAACTATGCAATCTGGGAGTCAAACATGATAAAATATGAGTTAAACTGTATTAAATATTTTATAAATTTAAATTGTCATTGTTTTATTCTAGTATCAAACAGTAAATTATATAATAATAAAAGTCATGGATAAATCTAGTTTCCTACACACTTATAAAATTACATTCCTTTTTTTTAAATTTTCGTGGTGTAACAGGATATTAGTATTATCCTTTATACAGTCTTTTGAAGGTTGAGAAGGGAAATAACTTTCATTTCTCAAAATTTCAGTGATGTCTCAGTACATTGCAACAACTACCATCTGGCCGCGACCTACTACGTCTATTAAAGCAATTTGGGATTTTTTTTCGTTATATATATATTTCATTATAAACTAAAAAACTTTTCAGTTACAATATCTACTTTACAAAGAAGTGATAACAAAAATTAAAAATAATACATTGAAAATAATATAAAGCAAATAATTTGATTTTCTTTAAACTCGATTAAAATATATTAAATGTTTTATAATTCTGTCATTGTTTTATTCTAGTATCAAATAGTAAAATATATTATAATATATATCATATAAGTCATAAATGAACATATAGTCATAATAAAATATAATAGTCATAATATAATTGATATAAATGTCATATAAGTCATAGTTCGTAAAAACTTATAAAATTACAGTCATTTATTTTTTAAATTTTCGTGGTGTAGCAGGATATTATTATTATCCTTTGTACAGCCTTTTGCAGGTTGAGAAGGGAAATAGGTTTCCTTTCTCAAAATTTCAGTGATGGCTCAGTACAGTGCTACAAGTATGAAAGCAATTTTGGATACATTCTTGTTACATACCGGTGCTCCAAAAGTTAGGACGAAATTTAAAATTGAATAATTCGAAAACGATTGAAGATAAAAAGATATGGTTTGCATCAAACAGATAAAAAAGAAACCGGATATACTTAATTATAAACTAGAAAACTTCTCGATTACAAAGTTTACTTCCTAAGAAGTTATAACAATCATTAAAAATAATACATTATAAAATATAGAAAACGAATAATTTTATTTCCGGTTTTAATTGATTTTTTAAAATTTAGACTTAAAAATTATTGTTGCAAATATTTATTAGACAATGTTTCAATTGCATGTGTCAATACGTCGATTGTGTTTTCACTGTTACAATCAGTAGCGTTGATGTATGTAATACTTAGACAGTCATACATAAATTCTAATTCACGAATTAAAGCCATGGCTTCCCTAGTCATGATATACCCTTAACTATCTTTGTTTTGCATAATATTTTATATGTAAATCTTTTCTTTCATGCTTTATCATTTTAATCTATACATGCATTATATTAGGAGAAGACAAATTAAAAGCTTTAAGTTAATTCACTATTTTTTTCTTTTTATAGAATAAAATATACTTGCATTAATTCGTTAGCTAAGTAAGAATGAGACTAAATAGAAATAGTTTGGAGTAAGAACTAAATAATATGTTTGACAGCATAAATCCCTTTAGAGTAATTGGAAAATATTTGAAAATGAATAAATTATTTTCATTAGACACCAAATAACGGTAATAGTTTACCGTTTTACATAATATTCATAAGCAAATTTTAAAATGAAGTTTCACCCTAAGTAATTAGTCGAAAGCACGCAGTTCATTAGATTAAAGTAGAACCAGTAAAACCAGTAATTTAACAGGTTGGACTAAGAATTTGCATTTAACGAAAGTAGTAATTTCCTCGCAATCTCATCCTACGTCTAAAATCCTCTAATCACTCATGGACAATTTTAGAAAAGAAAGAAGATATTAAATAACTGATATAATTTATGAAGCTCAAGATTATATACTATACAATTTATTCTTTATTTATTCTTAATATGTACAATAAAACAATGACAATTAAATTTAAATGTAGTGAAATACATTAATTGTAATGCTATTAAGCATATATCTTTAAGTTTAAACATTTTTCTATTCAGCATACTGGGCTATATATATATATATATATATATATATATATATATATATATATATATATATATATATATATATATATATATATATATATATATATATATATATATATATATATATATATATATATATATATTATATATATATATATATATATATATATATATATATATATATATATATATATATATATATATATATATATATATATATATATATATATATATATATATATATATATATATATACATACATATATATATATATATATATATACATACATATATATATATATATATATATATATATATATATATATATATATATATATATATATATATATATATATATATATATATATATATATATATATATATATATATATATATATAATATATATAATATATATATATATATATATATATATATATATATATATATATATATATATATATATATATATATATATATATATATATATATATATATATATATATATATATATATATATATATATATATGTGTGTGTGTGTGTGTGTGTGTGTGTGTAATATATCAAAATTATTTAACTTTAATATTTTTTCAAAAATCTCCTCTCTACCATTCTAATTCATTAAAATCTCTTTCCCAGCCTCAAAATGGTTTAATCAACGAAGTATTTTCCACTTAACAATCCTTTCTGTCATAAAACTGTAAACTTTCTGTCTATACAGCAGTTTTCAGGATGTTGGCAGAACATGTTTTCAAGTTTTGCTGATATTGTATTTAATTCGCTTATTAAGTTGTTTTTTACTGTGGGAAAATTCTTGTTGTCAGCTCTATTGGGTGTACCTCTGTCAGAGCAGAGTGAACTCTGTGGCTTTTGGTTGTATGTTGTCCAGAAGATCAGAAGTGCGATGTTGCCGCTCTGGAATAAAGTTTAAATCAGACTTCTGCGTTCTCTTCAATATGAGGCCTGACTGCATTCTCATTACTTATAGCTGTTGAGCTTTCTCCTTGGGAAGGAGTTTTATAAAAAATGGATTACACACACACACACACACACACACACACACACATATATATATATATATATATATATATATATATATATATATATATATATATATATATATATATATATATATATATATATATATATATATATATATATATATATATATATATATATATATATATATATATATATATATATATACATATATATATACATATATATATATATATATACCATATATATATATATATATATATATATATATATACATATATATATATATATATATATACATATATATATATATATATATATATATATATATATATATATATATATATATATATATATATATATATATATATATATATATATATATATATATAAGTAAATAATGTAAAATACAACTATAAAGAATTTTATTAATGAAAAAATAAAACGTGATTAAATTGTTTACATATTGATTACTCTTTTAACATAATTATCATTTGGTTTGGGGCTTTTGACTCATTGCTAGATCAGTGTCTAAACGCCGTCTTCCTACAATTCGTCGAAAATGATCAGAGGAGGTAAAATCTGATAAATAAGTAGTAATTGGTGATGAAATCTGAATACAGAAAAAGGCTATTTAATACAAAGTTTTTAGGTTTATTCAATCAGTTTTTAATGTTTAAATATTTTACAGAAATTGATGATATTTTTCCAAGAAAAAAGCGTTGACATGTTTGAATGTATCTAAACCCGACTAGTCTAGCCAGGGTTGAAGCAAGATAGGACGCTAAAACATTTGGCCTCTCAATCTGTAGCTCAGTGATACCAGCTAGGCCATTTACTGATTAACTCTTTGTTTCAATTGGAATATAACCATTGTTGGCTCCGAAGACCAGCATCCTACATAATTGGCCATAATTAGATCGCATGTTTTATAGTAAAGTTTATTTGTTGTATATACCTATCTTTAACACTTAAATATTTACAAAAGTTATTAATAGAATTGCACAGAAATTGTATATTGTAATAGCTTGGTTACCTACAAAACCTCAGCAGCTCATTCGTTAAAACTTTAGCGGACAGCGGTTTTCCAGAGAAACCACCTATTACACATAATTTTTCTGCTTTTTAGAGATATATGAATGAATTTTTTACTATTTTTTCAATGTTTTTAGCATTTTAAACTTACAACAGATGGTAGAACTGCACTAAATTTATTTTTCATTTTGAAATATAAGTATTTAAACTTGCTGTATCTAGAAAATCAGTAAAACATTTTTTCTCATCTGTGACCTCCCTCAAAAAAAAAAAAAAAAAAAAAATCTATCTAAACATTGCTTATAAACTGTTAATTTATTTCTTATACCATTTCAAGGATAGATATTGCTCTTCTAATATAATAAAAATTAAGAAATTATTGTGTTCACACTGTACAAGGAGAAGAGTTTATCAGGCAAATTATCCCTCAAATCTTCCTATGTTTCCTTTAAGGAAACCATAATAAATCTAAAGAAAAGTTTTCATATATTTTAGAGATATAAAGACCATAGATAATATTTATAAACTAATTTAATTCGTTTTATAAGGATTTATGTTAGTGATCTTAGTTATAAGAAATGTTAGTGATAAGGGTTAAAGGCAATGATCTCGCAACCGGTAGGTAATGAGATAGATATTTGTTCATCAAGGACGACTGGTGAAGTAAAACATGTCTTGGTCGCAATTTCATCAAAGTTCTTAAAATATACCTCTGATGAAGGCAGGCCAATCAATGTGGGGGGGGGTATTCTTCTAAACTACGAGAACTTCTTCTAAATTGCGGACTAGGTAATGTTACCAGCTTCCGTAGCATATAATAGGCTACACGTGTTCTTCTGATGACACTAAATGAGTAACAGCTTCACAGATATTGGGAGAATGCTTAACAGGCAAGTGCCACTCCTTTGAAACTGAACAGTTATGAACATTTTTGGCAGTAGTGAAAATCAAACCACAGTTATTACCGAAATCCAGCACCCTATAAAATCTCTTTCAGCATTATCATTTCTTTCAGCATCAACTGCGTATGCCTATTTTCTTATCCTAAATATAAAAAAAACTGAAGAAAAATACTGAAAACCACACTAGAATTTTACTTTGATATGCCATTTAGAGTTGCATTCATATTTTTGCTACACATGGGCTAAAAAAAAAAAAAAGATCTTAAGGCATTAGACCAATAAACTTGCTTGTTAGCATTGAGAATGGACCATCTGTACACTAGTATCGAAATCCAGTTACCTGCATGATTCTTAGTCCTCGTGTTTTACAGTTAAGTTTGCAGTTAAAAGTTTATACTTAAAATTCTTTTCTTGACATGAACCAAAAATCAATAAAACGTTTTAATTTCAATTTACAGAGTTCTTAAATTTATTAAGACTTTGTAGAAAACAAATTAATTCATTCAATGAATTTTACAATTTAAATATGCCGAGTATATGCACAGTAGCTTAGTGTGTTTAGATTTCTATATTCTTTTTTAACACATTAGTGTAGAAAAATAATTCTGTAAGTACTTTAAGTATAATACGTAAATAAAATAATTTCTCACAGCCTGATAAATATATTAAAGTTTTGATCATAATCCACTGAAATACACTAATTTTATTACTATAAGCATTTATTTACTTTTTATTGGATTGAAAATATTTATCTTTAAAGAACAGCTAAGATACAAAATTATTTTCGTATTATTTAAATCTGTTGTCTTAGAAATAAAAAAAAACATCAAGACTAGTTGAAATAAATTTGTATAAACTCAACAAAAACATTAACAATTGGAACAAAATGTAATCAACTATTTTGTATAATGTCCAAACTTTCTCAATTTATAAACAGAGATAGGATCAAAATACAAAGAGATATACTTAGAAAAATTCCTGTATTTATGCAGATAGTTATTATCTTAAAATTTACATATTTAAATAATATATTTCCTAGCGAAAATCTCTATACAATTTTGCATATACAATCAGTTGAAACCATATCCAAAGCTGTAAAGTTCAGAGATGTTTATCGAAATACATTTACGCTTAGGTTCATAATTTACTTCCAAAGTTAAAATATAATTGGCTCTTTGATCATTAACATGTCTTTCATCATGAATTGCGTATGCCTATTTTCTAATCCTAAATATTTTTAAAAAATTACTGAGAACTACACTCGAAATTTACTTTGATATGCCATTGAGAGTAACATTAATATTTTTGCTACACATGGGTCAATAAAATTAGATCTTAGTGCCTTAAACGAGTAAAAATGCTTGTTATCAGTAGGAATGGACCATCTCTGCTCTAAATCCAGTTGCCTGCATAACTCTTAGTCCTCGTGTTTTATAGTTAAGTTTACAGTTAAAAGTTAATGCGTAAAATTATTTTCTTGACATGAACCGAAAATCAATACAATGTTTCAATTTGAAACTACAGAGTTCTTAAAATTTATTTCTTGAGACTTTGTAGAAAGTAAATGAATTCGTTTAATGAATTTTACAATATAAATATGCACAGTATATACACGTTAGCTTAATGTGTTTAGATTTCTTTATTCTTTTGTCTATAATCCTTTAATTCTGTTATATAAATTGTTTGTAATTATATAATTCTATTCTATAATTATATTTGTTATCGTACTATAATACTTCACGGGCAATATTATGCATGTCCATATTTATTATTGAGATTATCTATTGGTAATAAACTACAAGATACACGATTTATTTAACAAGATACATGCAAGATACACGATTTATTTAACATTACAACGTATATCTATTACTAAATACATCTAATTTATTGGTGTAGAAAAATAATTTTGTTAGTACTTTAATAAAATAATTTCTCACAGCCTGGTTAAAATATTTAAGTTTTGATCACAATGCACTGCAATACACTAATTTTATTACTATTAAGAGTTCATTTATTTTTTATTGGATTGAAAATTTTTATCTTTAAAGAACAGCTAAGATACGAAATTATTTTCGAATTATTTAAATCTGTTGTCTTAGAAATAAAAAAATCAAGACTGTTTGAAATAAATTTGCATAAACTCAACAAAAAACTTTCATTAACAATTCGAACAAAATGTAAGCAACTATTTTGTATAATGTCTAAACTTTCTCAATTTATAAAGAGAGATAGGATCAAAATACAAAGAGATATACTTAGAAAAATTCCTGTATTTATGCAGATAGTTATTGTCTTAAAATTTACATAATTAAATGATATATTTCCTAGCGGAAAGCGCTATACAATTTTGCATATACAATCAGTTGAAACCATATCCAAAGCTGTAAAGTTCAGAGATGTTTATCGAAATGCATTTACGCTTAGGTTCATAATTTACATCTAAAGTTAAATTTTTTTTTATTTTCTCCATTTTTGCACGCTTTTTGGTAATTTACATATCTCTATCATCCTTAGGTCAGCTCCCAAAAGTTTACAAAAGACAGTATTTATAACTGAGTACGAGTTTGGTAATTAGTTTTAAAACTCGTTTAATTAAAAGTACCGGGAATCGACGAAATGTTTTTTTCCTAATTACAGAATTGGCCTTTGTAGTTCTTTCAAACTTAGTTCAAAGTATATTAATATCCTTAATGAACTTTAGGGATTATACAAATAAATAAATATCCAACATTCTGAATTCTTGTCGAAAAATTACAAACTTAAATATCATGCGAGAAAGATAATTAATCTATATGTTTTTTTTTAATTTAAATATGTAATGACATCCATTTGGTAATAAATACGCTTAAAAATATCCTGATGTGAGTTATTATTCCTGGTGTCTTTTATTTTTTGCAGTAGATAAGTCTCGTGTGCTAGTTTAGAAATCGCATTTTTTAAACTGAAAATTTGCTGTAAAAATTTAATAATTATTATGTGTAAGTTATACTTATGACAGATTTATTTTTAATAAAGTATGACTAATCAAGATTAGGTATAAGTACAATTTAGTTTGTGCGTCACAAAATAAAGTTTGATTAATAAATATGATTTTAATTAATTAATTAATAAATTTTAATTAATTACTTTTATTTCAAATAATTCACCTTGTTGCTGTACTGGGGTCAATATCGAATCGAAAGTTAATTTATTTGTAAAAACAAAGTTACATTTTCATGTCATCATGTGACTATTATAAAGACATAAATATTTTTTTCTTCTTATGCATGTTTTATATGACTTTTTCGTTAAAACATTTTACATACAGTCTATTCAGTATATTTCTCAGTTAGCTAACATGAATAAATCTAAAAATTGCCCACTTTAAATCCGTATTTATATAAGCATCTATATAAATGCAACTCACTCTTTGTGAAGAGGATTGATCGCAGGAAACTAGGTTATATATGAGTCCTGCGCACCAACAACCAGGCAGAAAACCTGAAGCGACTAATTCTCTAATTCTTCCTCAAGTCCCTTTCTCTGTTACGAAAGTTAAAGGCCAAATGAGAGATATTTTCGGCAGTGATTGAAACATATCTGAGAATGAACAGATTCTGAGTCATTTGTGTTACAGGGATATGAAACATACACACGCGCACGCAGACACAAGCACACACACACACACACACACACATATATATATATATATATATATATATATATATATATATATATATATATATATATATATATATATATATATATATTATATATATATATATATGTATATATATATATACATATATATATATATATATATATATATATATATATATAATATATATATATATATATACATATATATATATATATATATATATATATATATATATATATATATATATATATATATATATATATATATATATATATATATACATATATATATATATATATATATATATATATATATATATATATATATATATATATATATATATATACATATATATATACATATATATATATATATATATATATATATATATATATATATATATATATATATATATATATATATATATATATATATATATATATATATATATATATATATATATATATATATATATATATATATATATATATATATATATATACATATATATATATATATATATATATATATATATATATATATATATATATATATATATATATATATATATATATATATATATATATATATATATATATATATATATATTTATATATATATATATATATATATATATATATATATATATATATATATATATATATATATATATATATATATATATATATATATATATATATATATATATACTATATATATATATATATATATATATATATATATATATATATATATATATATATATATATATATATATATATATATATATATATATATAAATAACACGAATATCACGATGGGTGGTTGCAGTCATGGCTCATAAAAATGACACCGTTTTAGTTGAAGACCTTTATTAGCAGAACGTTGGAGGACGGGTTGCCACTTCAGTATAGCGACAGGACAAATTGAGTGGTCAGCTAACTTGTAGTTATAAGTAAAATGCCCTAAACACCGGGGGCAACATCTCAGTCAAAAACTCTGTGAATATCTCAAGGAAAATCTCCCTCCGATAGCGTGCATCTTCTTTGTGTTTGAGAATTTCCGAAATAGAGTTATAATTGGTTAGATCCCTTCTCTGAACTGTAAGCCCAGTTGTTAGAGGGTTAGAGGGTTAAAAAGTTGAAATCAATTTTTTGCCCTTAACTTGAAAACCTCTGAGAATTTTCTCGGGCCGGTTTGGGGTTTTATATAAAATACCTTTGTTAGTTTCCCAATCTAGTTTACTTTTTCTTATATATATATATATATATATATATATATATATATATATATATATATATATATATATATATATATATATATATATATATATATATATATATATATATATATATATATATATATATATATATATATATGGCACATCTATTTAAATTTTGTTTTCTAATAATATGATAATGTATTTTCTGGTTTTGTGTTATTCAATAGTAGCAATTTTAATTTCAAACTTTGGTGACAGAATATCGTATTTGTAATTAATAGCATGTGTAGATCCATCAATCTCAGTTCATATCGATGATGATTCTAATCTACTAAGGACTAAGGACACCATCAAATAAATTTCTATAAAAAAGTATTAGTTCAGTGCCTATTTTTTACAAATATAGCACATCAAAATTTGCTTTCAGACAAAAAATAGTTTTCTTTAGTTTACAAATATATATTGAGAATTTTTTTAAGCATTAAAAACTTGTTTTACTTTTTAATGACACAATACTTTTTTTCTAAACTGAATAAAATGTAAATTAAATAATATTTATTTTTTAATATGCTTGCAGTTTTTTTACGGTTTGTATTATATTCAATTCAGCAAATATTTTTTAAATGCTGCTTTTTGAGAGTTGTATTGCTAAAAAAAGGAATTTGCTTTAAAATAATATCTTCAAGGTAAGATATTTAAGTTTTTAAAACTATTTAGTCATTGTTCTTATTTTTATTTTATTTTTTCAGCTCAGCTGTGAGAAAACAAATTTGATTCATGCTAATTTAACTATAGATTTCTAATCTTTCCCTTTTCAATGCAGCGCTCTTTCATAAACAGTATTTAGTTACAAAAAATGATAATACAAAAAATTGTAGTTTATTCAATTTACAAAAAATGCGGTTTGGATATTAGTACTACATTGTGATAAAAGTCTCTAATTTAAGCTCAGTATCATATTTACTGTTTTTTATGAAGTAGATTGCTTTTCTAATTATTTCTTTTTTATTAGTAATAAAGTAGCTCAGTTAAAAAAATAATAATAGGTTAAAACTGTTGAATATCGTAGATTTAGGATTTAAAACAAAGTTGGCTTTTCAACATTAAATCAAAAACATATGATGGGCATTTTCCCTAAAAAAAAGTTGTCTATGATTTAAAGATTTTATGAAAATTTTATTTCGCATAAACTAATGGTTGTATCTATTTCTAGAACATAATATATGCCGAGAATAAAATATTAAATAAGTGTTAGAAAAAAATATTTCCATAATTGAAATCCTATACACTTAATAAATTGTTTAAAAAAGGAAAACACATGTTTTGAAGGAGGTTTTATTCAAGTGCTTTTTGTTCTTTATTTTTTATGGGAGCTTGGTTACATATTATTTTGTTCTGCAGTGCTCAAGTAAAAACTATTACAGGAAAAGGTAACATATGTAGCCCATATTTATGGCTTTCTTCGGATATGTAACTGCAAAATATTTGCTGTAACCAAATTTTTCCGTTGGTTGCCAATTCGCAACAATGGGCATAAAGTTCTATTAAACTTAGAGGAGAATAAGCAGTGTTGGTTTTTATTTCTTCTATATATAATAGAAGTAGTTTATTTTGTTAGTTTATAATTGCAGTTTATTCATTTTAAATGTATATGCTGTCAGCTTTATGCTGTTCTCAATAATTGGGAATGTGGTTTTTGTGGGTACAAGTATTTTATTTTTGTAGTAGATTATAATTGTAGTTTTGTTTTAAATATATATACAGTCATATTTATGACGTCCTCAAAGGTTGTGGCAAACACATTTTTGAATAATTCATACTCACCGTGAAGTATCATACAGTAAAGTATTTATATTCTATTTCACAGTGATTTTTGTAATGTTTGGTAATAAAATTTGTATTTGTAACAAGAATTAATTACTTTTATAACTATCTTGTTGAAATTCCTTATCATAGTTATTAAAATTAATGTGTATTTAATATTTTAAAATTTTATCAAGAAACATTAATTTTTCAATAAGAGTCGAGTGTTTCCGATTAGCAAAAAGCCATTTTTTAAACCAGAAACTGCACTTAAATTAAAATATAATTAAGTATTTCCCTTTATTTATATAACTAATGAAAGAAAACATAATTTTAATTAGTTTTTAAAATCGAGATTTGATGTGTAAGACTTTGATAAAATGATGGACGTCACAAAATGGCAGAAAGTTGTTCCTTTAGTGAGCGAAGCCTAGGCTTCGTTTCAATGTATGATGACATGGCATTCTAACTAACTAACCAGTTTTTTTACTACAGAATCACGACCAACCAGTCTTCGTCTGCTTTCACTGAAAACTATTCAAACATTAGGGAGAGATGCTTAATTTCTCTTCCTTATAATTACTCTTCCTTATAATTATCTCTACCTTATAATTTTCTATTTATAAGTAATGAAATGAACAATTTTCTGAATTATTAGGTTGTTACGTAACTTCTTTTATGCTTATGAGATCTTTGTTATTTACCCAGCTAGCCTAGTTAACTTAGAATATATTATCCCGATATATCTATGTTAATATTCTATTCTTTAAAATATTCATTCAACGACACTGATGGTATTACATCATGTTTTTACTTTTGAAGAATCAACAAATTAAATTTGAAATTGCAACATCAGTGGTATTACGATTTCTCATAATTGAAGAAAAATTTTAAATTTTATACGAATTTCAAATTTCTAATAATTTCAGTTATTTTTATAGTATTTCGTTTACAAGCTGTATATTTAACTTCCTTAACAATTCCAGCAAAATATTTACTTTTGCGATCCAAAACAAACAAAAGCTTTTATAAGAAAAACAAATTCTTGAATAAACTACTTTGCAAAATTAGGTATTTAATTAAAAGATTTTTTCATTTTTACTTTTCGTCTTCTTACGTGATTAGTATAAATTAGAAAACTGCTACAAGTTTCTAAACTTTAAACAAATATAATTTAGAAATTTTCAGTTTAAAAATGCAAGATCACTTTTAAAATAAAATTTTACAAAAATAAGGAATGTAGAATAAATATAAAGGTCACAAGAATTAATCCCATTAAATTAGAATATACTTTCATTACTTGTATAGAAAGAAACATTCTTTTAAACCCTATTCTGTGAATGTAATATTTGATAAGATATTTAATTAGGTTTTTCTATCTTATATTTAGATATTAAAATGTAATTAAATATTTTGGGATACCCAAATATCGTTTCATACAAGAAAATTATAAATAAAAATTGTTAAATTTAACACATACTGGATATTCCGCATACCTAATTATTCGTCAAGTATATAACATCTGTAGAAAAATCTAATCTCTCTTTAGCAATTCTTATTTGGCAACATAGTTTGAATTCTGTTTTGAAGTATGTATAAAGGAATTTACAGGTATATATTACCACATTTATTTCATTTCGAAATTCAGAAATAACTCATAGTTTCATTTCAGAAGATTGAATCTCGGCATAGTTTTGTTTCTAAGGAACACATTATGGAATTGTGTATTCCATCCAAAAAATAGCTTTCTGATTTTAAAGCAGAACTTTAACATACTGTCAAAACATTTTATGCGGAAATATATGGAATCTCCTGATTTCATCGTGATACATTGGAATTTAATCAATATTTGAGGTTGAGCTTTAGGATATATTTTGAAACTACATGCGGAGGAATATTTGTTGATTTCGGTATTGTAATTCAAGGGTCATAAAAAATTTATAGATGTTGCATTTCAATCTTAGACTTTTTACTGCAGCAAAATAAAAACAAAATATCATTGGCAATTTATTAGGGATTTATGAGTTATTTTTACATTTATTAGCAATGTTCTGAAGTGATTTTAATGTACCGCCACAGCAGGTAGAAACAAAACTTAAGGTTTTGCCAATATTGTTTTTTAACCAATAGATAAGAATAGATTAATATATATATATAAAGAGTCTAATGTAGTATTTTAGTGTAGGATAAAATAATAATTTCACTTAATATGAGAAAATGTAGATTGATATAATTTTGTACTAGTAGATTCCAAAAAGTAACATTAGATGAATTATATATTTCACAACCCTAAAAAAGTCTTTGGGGTTGATTTTAACTATCATGTCAAATGTTGACCAAATTAAAACCCAATCAAATGTCAAAGTTATTTAAACATATTGCCATAGCTCTTAGCAACAAAATATAATGTTTTGCCCATATTGTTTTTTAACCAATATATAACAGTAGATAAATATAAATAAGTGGTCTAATGTAGTACTTTAGTCTAAGGTAAAACAATAATTCAACTCAATATAAGAAAACATAGATTGATAAAGTTATCTAAAATTTTGTACTAGTCGTTTACAAAAAAGTAACATTAGATGAATTATATATTTAACAACCCTAAAAATGTCGTTGGGGTTGAATTTAACTATCCTGTCAAATGTTAGCCATCTTAAAAGCCCAATTAAATGCCAAAGAGATTTAAACATATTGCCATATCACTTATCAACAAAATGTAAGATATTTCCATATCGTTTTCTACCAATAGATAAAAGTAGATTAATATATATAAAGAGTTTAATGTAGTATTTTACTGTAAGATAAAATAATAATTAAACTTAATATAAGAAAACATAGAGTGATATAATTTATTACTAGTCGATTGCAAAAAGTAGCATTAGATGAATTAAATATTTGACAACCCTAAAAAGTCGTATTGGTACAAGTTGACTATCATATGAAATGTTAGCCAAATTAAAACCCAATCAAATGTCAAAGTGGTTTAAATATATTGCCATAGCATGTAGCAATGAAATATAAGGTTTTGCCCATATTGTTTTTTAACGCATAGAAAAAAGTAGATACATATAAATAACTGGTCTAATGTAGTATTTTACTGTAAGGTAAAATAATAATTCAAGTCAATATAAAAAACGTAGATTGATATAATTATCTAAACTTTTGACCTAGTAGTTTTCAAAAAGTAGCATTAACTGAATTAAATATTTTACAACCCTAAAAACTCATTGTGGTTGAATTTGACTATCATATCAAATGTTAGCCAAATTAAACCCCAATCCAATGTCAAAGAGAGTTAAACATATTGTTCTAGCTCTTATCGATAAAATGTAATGTTTTGCCCATTTTGTTTTTTAACTAACAGATAATAGTAGATAAATATGTATAAAGAGTGTAATGTAGTATTTTAGTGTAAGATAAAATAATAATTCAACTAAATATAAGAAAACGTATATTGATATGATTTTGTACTAGTAGATTGCAAAAAGTAGCAGATGAATTAAATATTTGACTACCCTAAAAAAGTCGTAGGGGTACAGTTTGAATATCACATGAAATGTTAGCCAAATTAAACCCCAATCAAATGTCAAAGTGATTTCAATATAATGCCATACCAAGAAGCAATGAAATGTAATGTTTTGCCCACATTGTTTTTTAACCAATAGATAAGTGATAAGTGTAGATAAATATAAATAGGTGGTAAAATGTAGCATTTTACTGTAAAGTAAAATAAAATAGTAAAATATTTCTTTGTAGTGACTTTATGTCCGGAATTAGATATGGTTGCAACAATCTGACCTATGCATTTTCCCAAAATTTCAAATCAGTTGGGTACGCATCCATCTTGCCAAAATAAGGATACTTGCTCAAAATATATTTGTTACATCAATTCCTAGCTAGAAAGTGTTGACGACCGTGTACGAATTCTTTGCCATGTATTGGATATTAATCTACACCATGATTGACATCTCAACAACTTCAAGAATGATTACTTCCTGTTTAGGAATATAATACATATTAACCCCTCATTAGTGTATATTATGTGATCAAAGTCAACTTTGAATGTATGCATGTTTTCCTTTGTGCAGAAACATAAGTTGGAACTACAGAGTTATTGGAGAACATTTATTTAAAAATCTGTTACATCTCAAAACGACTCCGGTTGAATGTTGTAGGTATTTTTATGATTATTTAATTTAAAAATTAAATTAGGAAACTGGAAAATTCTCACGGTAGAGATGGGGAAATTTTAGAAAAATATTGGCCTTAAAGTTAAACTGTATGTTTAAATAAAAAACTGCAAATCGGAAAAAAATTCCTAAAAGGTCATTTCTAGTATTAAAAATACAAATCGATTAAAATTTAGTAGAGATTGTATCCCTTATTTATGACTTTAGTAAATATAAAGTAGAAACGGTGACATATAAAAAAACATTTTATAGTAGCGTCAGCAAATTTCAGAAAATCTTAATTTATAGGTATTCCATCTACATTTCAGCAACATTAAACATTTTTTTTTTTCTTTTGCATTTGCATATTTAAGTTCAAACAGTTTATTTTAAGCTATACAGCTATAAAACAGCAGACTAAATCTTTCAAACGAAAAGTAGCAGCATGATATACTATTACATTTGCATGCAAAGTACAGAATTAAACGGCCATTTGCAATCTAATCGATAAGATCATAGCGGCTTTAATAGTGCATTCAGGAACGACAGAAAACATTTTTCCATACTTAATATTTTTCATGTTTGATTCATAATGATGATACATTTTTATTTTTATACATATGCTTCACATTAAGAATTTTCAAACTATGTAACTCTAGTTTCAGGAAAGACTAATACTGGATAGTTAAAAATACTGCATTAAATGAAAATATACTTTTAATAAATTAATTTCAGAAATTAAAAATTAAATTAAAACTAATTTCAGATTTTTTTCTGTACCATTTGTGTAACACCTGATGACGGGAAAAATTATTCATTAAATGAAGCTCTTTATATAAAAATTATAACATGTACACAAAAAGCTTCAGGAGAGTTGAAAGGAACTATTTAAAGGAATCTTAATACATGCTAATTTTTAAATGGGTGTGAGTATTTTTGGTTAGTGTTTTTACACTTATAAAAATTATACGTTTATTAGGAAATATTTAAAAGCAGTTTCAATTCTTATAATTATAACTCTTAATTAGTTACAAATAAAATATAGAACGCTTATTATAAAATAATGTAATAAATATCCATTTATTTAAAAAAATACATAATGACTCTTGTTGAATGTCACACAAAATATTTCGATTGATAAACATTAGTTTATTTTAATACACATTTATAATCATTTTTACTATTACAGTTTTGGACACCATCTCACACGGGTGCCACTTCTCTCACACACAGAAATTTCTTTTTCTCGTGGAACATGACAAAAACGCCACCTAACGGCGTGAACCTCAACAACTTCCTTCTGTCTAAAGTACCCAGCCTAAATATTTTCAGATGCAATTCAACATTATTTATATTCAGTTTTCAATAATTAAACTATGCATATTTATGAACAAAATTTTCCTTTTAAAATTGGATATTAAAGAAAAATCAAATTTTGACTTGCTTGAGCGCTTACTAAAATTATACGCATTTCTTTATTTTATCATTAACATTATCACATTATCTTTTCGGTTCAAAGTTAATTTTCTACCTTAAAACAAACGGTGGTATCTGAGCATCAAATGCTGCTGTATGGTGGCCGTTTGCAGGTTAAATTATCCTTATATGGCATGATTTCGTTATATAAGTGTTTCGTTCTAACTCGTTTTTCACGAATAAAATACTGTATTTAAAAGGTAAGTACGTTTTAAAAAGTAATAAACAGCGGAACAAATTTATTCACCACGTATTATAGATTTTTATCTTTATTTTCTAAAATTGGATTTATTGAATTGTTACAACTGAATACAAATATTTTAATATCTTAGTACCGCATTATTTAAAACCGGTTGCGTTTATAACCATCTTATTGGAGGTACGTTTAGTCTTTTAGTTTTCACCTTACTAAAGCATCTTCAGTTTGAAGTCATACAAACTTCAAACTATCACACTAAACATGAAATCCAAAGATATCATCAGAGAGAGATCCTCACTACTTTAATTTTACCTTTTGTGAATTTTAAGCATCACATTTTTTTTTTACTTTAATATTAGGGTTGGGGCATAAGTCATGGCATCTATTTTTTTTCTTGTAGACATGTGAATGGATCACAAACGTGTATGTGGCGTGGTAAAGTTTTACAGGCATAGTATATATGCAGAACAACAGATGACTCTGTGATTGCTGATAGTAGTGGAGCGAGGGGTTTGAAGTCAGTCAGTGAGTGTCTTGAGAGATGTAAATAACCCTTGAAGAGCAGATCGCTTATATCAAAATAGCCGTTCTTCGAAGGATAAAGGCGATGGAATATCACAGTGAATTAGTGAAAGCCCTTTGAAATAATGCCTTACCATACCTTACAGTATCACGGTGGGTAGGAAAGTTTTCAGCAAGGATTTGTCATGTCAACTCTATGTGTACTGTGATGTCATTCTTTTGCACCGTGATTCTGAAGTTCCGTCAGAATAATTTTCCAGTCAAATTGATGGAGATCGTCGAGTATGATGTCAGTGGTGTCATTATTTGCCGTTATGTTCCACATGACAGAATAGTGACCGCACAGTACTACTGGGACTTCTTGGTGCAACAGGTTCAACGTGACATTCGGGATAAACGTTCGGATCTTGTGGACAGTGCAATAATCCTGCACGACAATGTAAGATCACATAAAGCAGAGTGTGTAGTGGGGTATGGGAAGAATTGTAGCACCCACTGTACTTTCCCGACATTTCAGCCTGTGACTTTGATCTCATTCTCAAGATTAAGAAACCCCTATGTGGTAGGTTGTTTGTATCACCAGAGGACATTGCTAATGATGTGTGCCAACAAGTGAACGATTCACACTTAATGCGGCAAATGCTGAGGCTGATGGTATTCAGTGTCTCCCACATTGTTGGCAGCTTGTAGTAACAATATCAGGGGACAACTTTGAGGGTCTTTAGGCCCAGGTTAATTATGTCAACTTTATATATATTGTTGTGATTCTTGTGCACCGTGAAGGCCATATTGCCCTGTATCGTAATGAATTAGTGTGTTGCTATATTTCAGTGTTATTCGTTGTCCACACATATAGTTAACATCTTGTCCTTTCGACTGTATATATCACATTTTCCAACCGCACTGGTTTCTTCAAGAAAAAAAACAGTTGCCATGACTTTTGTTAAATTACAGCTTATTTGAAACATACTTAAAGAGACTTAATTAAACATTTAATTAAATATGAATTTGAAGCATATTTAAAAAGGAAAAATGAATTTCTAAACTTTTTGTAGTAATTAATAGTTTTGATTATACGAAACAAGTTTCAAATATTATACCAAAATATTTATATCAACATCAGCATTTGCTATATGAAGCATTTCCCATTTTATGTCCTTACAAATGGTTTCTAGTCAGATAAACTCAGGCATAAAACAGCTGTAAAACGTAACGAACCGAAAATAATAAGCTCATAACTATTTAAGCCTCTCTATCTATCCAAGCTTTATTCCATTAAAGTTAGCCAGAAATAAGTTTTATAGTTGTGCGTTACTTAATTAAGAGATTAATTATCTAACTCTCATAAATATTCATGTAAAATACTGATAAACGTTTGTTTTGACTAACAGATTTAACAATAAAAGGGAATTAAATCACCGTTTGACGTTTTAAATCTAAATATAACTAAGAAAAATAGCTTTATTTTATGAGCTGTACGTCTATACTGCAGAGAAAGTGGTAAAAGAGATTAATAACACACAACTGAGAAAAGCAAAAACATTCTAATCATCAATCGACGTGGTTAGTATGGTAAGTTAGTTACTGGGATTATGTTTGTCTTGGCATGCTTTAAAGATTAAATGATTGCGTCGTATAGCTTAATTATAATTAAGTAAATAATAATTATTATTTACTTTGAACCAACAATTTTTTACTTTTAATAAACTGTTAAATGACATTTAGTTTAAGACATTTAGAAACTGATGAAAAAACTGTATAACACTTAAGAGTAATTAAAATGTATAATGTCGTAAAATCTAATACAATTTATTAGTTCCCTTTACTTAGTTAAAATACGGTAAAATTAAAATATGATTCTCCGTTTAAAAACTGATTAGAATATTATGATAATTGGTTTGTGATTAAGTATAATTTTCTCATCATATAATAAGTATTTTTTGTCATTCACATGGTCTAAAGACTAAAGGATTGGATACATAACTGACTGTGGTGTAAGTTGGAGAAATTCATTTTCTAAAAGTTGATATTTATTATTAGTCAATGTTGTTTGAATTAATATCAGCAAATACTGTATTAAATATTTTCCTCTTGATTTCCTTACAAATGGTTTTCAGTTAGATGAACACAGACATAAAACAGCTGTAAAACGTAACGAACTGCAAATAATAAGCTTATAACTATAATTTTCTCTTTAGTAATCCCAGCTCTGATCAGCAGTAAAGTGTAACAGAAATAACATTTTCATGTGTGTGTTACGTACTTAGATTAATTATCTAACTTCGTAAATATCCATTTAAAATAATCATAAGCTCTTGTTTTGACTCACAGATTCAACAATAAACGGGAATTAAATCAACTTTTGATGTTTTTAATTTAATTATTTCCAAAAATAATAGTTTTATTTTATATGGTATGATACGCCTCCACACATATATGAAGGCATTATTGTGATGTGGTCAGAATGTTCTCCAAGTTCTCAGTCAATAACTCTGAAGGTGGCAGGCCAAGCCTATGGGTCTTCTACTTAGTCCCCGCTTCAAAATTAAGACGACCCACTTGAGCATAAGTCGTACTTTCACTCTAAAGGTGTCCTATGGGTCTTCTACTTAGTCCCCGCTTCAAAATTAAGACGACCCACTTGAGCATAAGTCGTACTTTCACTCTAAAGGTGTCCTATGGGTCTTCTACTTAGTCCCCGCTTCAAAATTAAGACGACCCACTTGAGCATAAGTCGTACTTTCACTCTAAAGGTGTCCTATGGGTCTTCTACTTAGTCCCCGCTTCAAAATTAAGACGACCCACTTGAGCATAAGTCGTACTTTCACTCTAAAGGTGTCCTATGGGTCTTCTACTTAGTCCCCGCTTCAAAATTAAGACGACCCACTTGAGCATAAGTCGTACTTTCACTCTAAAGGTGTCCTATGGGTCTTCTACTTAGTCCCCGCTTCAAAATTAAGACGACCCACTTGAGCATAAGTCGTACTTTCACTCTAAAGGTGTCCTTAAAGCGAAAGAACCACCCCTTTGCCTTAAGAAGAGTAACGTACGACTCAATCGTGCTCGGTTTGTCCAAGTGCCATCCGAAACAACAAAAACAAGCAAAAAAAAAATCTCATCATAAATCGACGTGGTTAGTTTGGTAATTTAGTTGCTGAGATTAACTTTGTCTGTCTAATGTTTACATGCTTTCAAGACTGAAATATTGTGTTCCATAACTTAATTATTATTTATGTTAATCATAACTTCACTCAGTCAGACAACTATTTTTGTTCCAATGAAACATTAAAAACCTTTAATTGAAGTCCTCGCTTCTAAAAACCGAAGAAAGGTAACATAATACTAGTATTGTAAAATTTAAAATAATGTAAATGATAACGTGATTTATTAGTGTTATTTATTTAGTAAGAATAATAAAAAACTAAAACATGGTTATCAGTTTAAAAATTGATTGGAACTCTATGATAATTGGTTTTTGTTTAAGTACAACCATCTTATCATTCGTATGGTGTAAGAGCTAATAAAGGATTGGGATTATAGTAGAAAAAGATATGTTGCAAATAAAGTTTTAATGAAATTGCACTACTGAGACACTATTGTTATATTTTTAAAATTAATACTGATTAGTTTTGTACATATAAGTAGAAAATTACTCAATCATATATATGACTAATTACCATTCTCTTCAAAATAATTTAGAAACTAAAATTTAAAATGTGTGTGAAGACGAAAAAGAACGATTATAGTTTTATGCATAGGTTGTTTTAGTTAAAAATTAGCTAATTAAGCATACTATGATATTCTAATGTTTAACAATTTTAATATTACAATTTCTATTCTTAAAATTGCTACATGTTCAGAATATTCAGATATTATATCAATTTTAGTTTCGGAGTGTTTCATTTTATAAACTTGATATATAATGATTACTTATGTTGTTTGAATTAATACACAGGCTTACAACAAAAATGTTTGTTTTGGTGCTTAGGATTTAAAAACTGGATTTAGCTATGTTTTTTGTGCTGATTCTAAATATGAAATCAGTTTTTTTTCTATCAGTTCTACTCTTTTAGATACCCCTTTTTTAATGTGCAGTACTACAGGAAATGTGAACCACATAGTCCATGGAAAATCCACCAGATAGGCTAAACATCCGGTAATGTAAGTAATCTTCAAAGTTTCATCTACAGTTTAAATCCTTTTTGAGTTGAGTAAACACTTTTTAAGTAATAAAATAAACACTTTTTGAGTTTAATTTAGTTTGATATTTTTCGTCGTGAAGGGTAGATAGAAATTAGCCTCGTGTAATATTTGAGTATAGGAAAGAGATGTTATAAAGTTAACCTAAAACGGAATATGTTGTAGATTGTTATACTTGTATCAATAAGAAGAAATAAAATGAGTTCAAATAGAAGAAGTTGTGCAAATCATACTGATGGGTTTTGAAACACATGCGGAGAATACAGAAAAACTGTTAGTGACATTGTAAGGAGAGCTTATCTTTTACACTTTGGTGTTAAGCTTGGCGATCAAGATAAAACGTGGCCACCGCATAAGGTCTGTAAACGTTGTGCAAAATATTTACGACAGCGGGCTACTGGAAAAAGAAAAAGCCGGCATACGTATTTTTGGAAATTCGGCATACGTATGTTTTGGAGAGAACCCCAAAACCACTTCGATGACTCTTATTTCTGCCTAGTAAATATTACTGGAATCAATCGAAACAATCATAGCAAATGAAGTTATCCTGATTTACTCTCTGCAAAACGTCTGGTAACTCACTAAGAGGAAATGCCCATCCCAACGTTTCACACACTACGAGAACTCTGTAAAGACAAGAGTTGTCACTCTGGTCACTCTTCTGGTACTATTGACAACGACAATGATTACGAGAGATAATCATCAATACCTCAATGTTTTAACCAGAATGAGTTAAATGATCTTACCAGAGATCTGTCAAAAGAAACTTCTGAATTATTGGCTTCCAGGTTGAAGGACAAAAATTTATTGGAATAAGGAATAAAAATTACCTTTTAACGTACAAGAGGAAAGGATTTGCTACCATTTTTCTCTCAAAAAGATAATCTTGTATTTACCATGAAATTAGAGGACTCCTGGAAAAAATGTGTTTTCCTGAATATTTTCCAGATTATTGGCGCTTATTTATTGATAGCTCAAAGCATAGTTTGAAATGTGTCCTTCTCCGCAATGGTAACAAATATGGCTGAAAACCCATTGCTCATTCAGCGGAAATGAAAGAAGAATACAGCACAATAGCTTTGGTCTTGGAGAAGATAAAATATCAAGAACATAAATGTGTGATCTGTGTGGATTTAAAAATGGTAAACTTTCTCCTTGGACAGCAAAGTGACCACACCAATATCCTTCCTTCTTATGTCTCTAGGATAGCAGAGACAAAACACATCACTGGGTTAGAAAAGAGTGGCCCTAAAGAGAAAACATAAACGTTGGGGAAAAGAACATCATCAACGACCCGTTCGTTGAAAGAGAGAGAATCATCTTTCCTCCATTGCATATCAAACTGGGCCTCATGAAGTAGTTTCTAAAGGCTCTTAATAAGAACGAATCATGCTTTTAATATATAGGGGCAAATTACCTCCAGTTGAGTATGGAAAAAATTAAAGCAGGAACATTTGACGGAGAACAAATAAGACAAATCATCAAGGATCTTGCCTTCGTAAATTCGATGAATGAGATTTAGCCAAAAGCCTGGACTTCATTTGTTGCGGTTGCTGGAAATTTTCAGGGAAAATGTGAAACTGAAAGCTACGTTGAACTGGTAATCAAAATGTTTGAGAGCTTCAAATCCCTTGGATGCAATATGAGTATTAAGGTTCACTATTTACACAGCCACTTAGACAATTTTTCTGAAAAGTTTGGAGACATCAGTGAGGAACAAGGTGAAAGATTTCACCAGGATATTAAAATTATGAAGGTCCGCTATCAAGGAAGATGGGATTCTTACATAATGGCAGATTACTGCTCGAGTTTAAAAAGGTACTGTACCAAAACTTATTCAAGAATGTCACGAAAAAGAAGCTTCCAAAGTGTTCAGTGACTATACTTCATCTCAACTTAGCAAAATACAATTGGGGAAGGTATACGAACATATTTACACTTGTTTGTATGTAAATTATTAAATATTTAATTGTATTCTTAATTTTTTTATCCTACATATTATTATTATAAATTAAAACTTATTTTTTTATCATTATAATAAATATTTGAGACAGAGTACAGTTGATTTCCTCGATTAATTTTCCCCTCTATCTTTGTATGTAATAATACTTTTGTAATATATTAATAATATAAAAATGTATTGATAATTAATATATTTGTATAAGATATTCATAATATTATAATATATTAAAAGTATATTTCCATGTTTAGTTTTTTTATTGGATCAATAGATTCAATTTATAATAGAGTAACGTATGTTTTACCAAAATGGTAAATCTCAGAAATACGAGCTGCTAGGATAAATGTAATGCTGTATTTGAATTCAGGGCATCAAATTCATATAAAATTATCTCTAAATACCCTGGCAACAAAATCACTGTTTACCTGTGATATCAAGAAATACTATATTAAACATTTTCCATTTGATGT
Source organism: Pardosa pseudoannulata (assembly GCA_032207245.1). Lineage (NCBI taxonomy): Eukaryota > Metazoa > Arthropoda > Arachnida > Araneae > Lycosidae > Pardosa > Pardosa pseudoannulata. Next base: position 85,487,892 of record CM063511.1, read on the forward strand.
CCTTACAAATGGTTTTCAGTCATATGAACTGAAGAATAAAACAGCTGTAAAACGTAATGAAATGAAAATAATAAGCTCATAGCTATAAATTTCTCTCTATATATCCCAGCTTTCATCAACGTTAAAGTGTTGCAAAAATAAGTCTTTCAGTTATGCGTTACTTAATTAAGAGACTGATTATCTAATTTCAGGAATATTCATGTAAAATTCTCATAAACGTTTATTTTGATTTATAGATTCAACAGTAAAGGGGAATTATATCACCGTTTGACGTTTTGAATCTAATTATAGCTAAGAATAATAGCTTTATTTTATGAGCTGTGATACACCTATGCTACGGAAGAGTAGAAAAAGAGATTAATCACACACAATTAATGAAAAGGAAAAAACAATTCTGATCATCAATCGACGTGGTTAGTATGGTAATTTAGTTACTGGGATTAAGTTTGTCTATCTAATGTTTGTATGCTTTAATGACTGAATGACTGTGTCACATAACTCAATTATTATTCATTTTAGACAAACAATCTTTTTCTTTCAATGAAGCATTAATTAGCCTTAATTACATTTTTCACTTCTAACTGATAAAAAACAGCAGAATACGTAAGAGTATTGTAAAATTTATAATAGTGTAAATGCTAATGTGATTTATTACTCTGTTTAACTAATTTGAAAAATATGTAACTAAAATATGGTTCTAAGTTTTAAAATTGATTGGAATACTAAAGTAATTATTTTGGATTTACATATACATTTTACTAACTTTAGCCTTGTTTAAAATCTAAAGGTTTCAATCACATACCTGAGTGTGGTAGTGAAACATACGTTTTAGTTTTGTAGAATATTTTACATTTTTTAAATTACACTATTATAAAGATATAATTTTACGCTTATTTACTGATTATTTTAGAACTTATAGGTAGATAATTACTCAATCATATATTTAGCTAATTTCCAATGTCTTTAAAATAGTTCAAATAATAAAATTTGAAAAATGTGAGGAAAAAGCAAAGTATTAATTTTATTCTTAGATTGTTTTAGCTAAACTTCAAATTTTTAATTTTAAAAGCAATACACGATTTGCAGATCCAAAAATATAGCAGCATAATGTCTGAAGAATTTTAATTAAGAAACTTGTTATTTAATGCAAACCTTTGTTATTTATATCAATATAAGAAATTATTATATTTACTATATTACTGTATTACAATATCATAAATCTATAATTACTATAGTACAATACCATAATATCTATAATTACTGTATTACAATATGATAATATCTATAATTACTATATTACAATATCCTAATATCTATAATTGTTATATAACATTATCGTAATATTTATAACTACAACATAACAATATTATAATATCTATAATTACTATATAAGAATATCATAAAATCTATAATTATATTACAATATCATAATATTTATAATTATTATATTACAATATTGTAATATCTGTATTTACAATATTACAATATTAAAATATCACAACATCTGTAATTACTATATTACAATATCACAGTATCTATGATTACTATATTACAATATCACAGTATCTATGATTACTATATAACAATATCATAATATCTATAATTACTATATAAAAATATAATAATATCTATAATTACTACATAACAGTATCATAATATCTATAATTATAATATTACAATATCATAATATCTATAATTATTATATTACAATATCATAATATCTATAATTATTATATTACAACATCATAATATCTATAATTACTATGTTACAATATCACAGTGTCTATAATAATTATATTACAATATCACAGTGTCTATAATTACTATATTACAATATCACAGTGTCTATAATTACTATATTACAATATCATAACATCTGTAATTATTGTATTGCAATATCATAATGCCTATAATTACTATATTACAAAATCACAATATCTATAGTTACTATATAACAATATCATAATATAATAATATATATAATTACTATATAACAATATCATAATTTCTATAATTACTATATAACAATACCTTAATATCTATATTTATTATATTACAATATCATAATATCTATAATTACTGTATTACAATATCACAGTATTTATTACTATTATAATACAATATCAACATCTACAATTACTATATTACAATACCCTAATATCTATAATTACTACATAATAATATCATAATATCTATAACTATTATATTACAATACCATGATATCTATAATTGCTATATTACAATATCACAATATCTATAATTACTATATTACAATATCACAATATCTACAATTACTATATTACAGTATCATAATTTCCATAATTGCTGTATTAAAATATCACTCTATCTATAATTACTATATTGCAATATCATATCTATGATTACTATATTACAATATCATAATAGCTATAACTACTACAAAACAATATCATAATATCCATAATTATTATATTATAGTATCAGCAATTACTATATGCATTTTCCGCTTTATGTCCGTAAAAATACTTTCCAGTAAGTTAAACGCCAAAATAAAAGAGCTCTAAAGCTTAACGAACTGAAAATAATAAGCTCGTACTATCAATTTCTCCCCATTTATTTCCTGCCTTGCTCCATACTAAAATATGTCAGAAATAGTTTTTTAAGCAGTGCGTTATTTAATTAAGTGATTACCTAACTTTCATAAATATTCATGTAAAATACTCATAAACGTTTGTTTGGAGTCAAAGATTTAACTGTAGAGAGGAATTATTACACATATTGGCGTTTTGTGTCTAGATATAACTGAGAACAATAGCTTTATTTTTTGAGCTGTTAAACTTGAATTCTGATTACATAAGTCGAAAAGGAGATGAATTTTATACCAGAAAGAAAAAAAAGTTTCTGATCATTAATCAACTTGATTAGTATGGAAATTTAGTTACTGTGATTAAGTTTGTCTGTCTACTGTTAACATATTTTAACGACTGAAGGATTGTGCCACATAACTTAATTATTATTCCTTTTGAGCAAACATGCTTTTTCTTTCAGTTAAGCATTAAACAACTTTAATTAAATTCTTTACATCTAGAAACTGATGAATAATGGCACAAATTTTGCAATTAATAATATTTTTAATGATAAATGTGATATAAAATTGTGTTTACGAGTACAACGGATATTAAAGTATGTCTCTCAGATCATTTGTCGAATTCAATAATATGGTAATTTTTTATTGTGATCAAGTAGGCTTTTCATGCGCTTTCATGGTTTCAGGGGGACTAAGTACCTTTCAAGACTTCACTATAATAACATGTCTTAACACTAAATTTACGGATGTTGGTCATACACCTATTTTTACTGAAGTGAGCCAATTTGACTCATAAAAGAAAATTGAAGATTTTTGCAAAGAAAATAGTTCCAAATTAATTTAAATGAAATGGTTATTATCATAAACTTCATGAAAAACTTTTTTTACATATAAAATCCATTTTTGAAACACATTTACCGCAAACATTTCTATTCAATTTAGCACAATGGTTTCTACATGTTTCTTTTTCATGATTGTTGAACTTGACAATTCTTCCTTGAGTCAGTAGCCTGAATTTCTGTCTTTGGAATGGAAGTGTTCTCGACTTTTTCTCTATATTTACTTCTTAGCTCTTCAGCCAACTGGAAAATAAAATCTTGACTGTTGCCCAGGCCTGATAGGACCAATAAATTTCCCGTTATGCGATTAACTGTTAAATCATTCTATGAGTCAAATTGGCTCACAACCGTGAAAATAGGTATACCACACATGGTAATGCGAAATGAAGGGGTCTGAGTGGAAGAGGAATGAAAATTTACATATATTTTATTTCTTAACTAAAAACCAACGTACTTTTTTGAAAAGTGATATTAAAGTTATATATATATATATATTATATATATATATATATATATATGTATGTGTATATATATATTATATAATATATATATATATATATATATATATTGATAAAATTTTTAATGAGTCAAATTGGCTCGGTCCGTAAATCTAGTTTTAATCCATCATAATAAAAGTATTCCTGCTTCTTTAATAATGAAATTTTTACACGTCTTTCGTAATACACTTCTACTGATGTATTTTTCCACGATGGACAATACGTCCACACACAGCTGTGGACTACATTTCTAAGAAGAATATAGACGCAGCTGTGGAATTCGAGTTCTAATGGGGGACCCCTGCGGAAGAATTACAGCTGATGGAGTTGGAGAATTGTAGCGGTCAAGCCCAGACAAAGATGCATCCTTGAGATATGGTGTTACAATATGGTTTTGCTAAAAAATGGGAATGAAGTCACGAGGACTATAAAAATACAATGGTTTGTGAGGAGTAAATTTATAAAAAAACATCACGCTCTGGTATATATATACCAACTCAGAAAGGATTGACTCAGGAAGGGAAATAAAAATTGAAAGTATTTTATTGGACATAAATGCGTTGGTCAAAACAATATATTAAGAATATATATACTCACATACCATCAAGGGACATAACTGCAAGCCGCATGTTCAATGTGGGGTCATTTTAAGTTCGGTTACATTCTCTGCTTCAACCAAAAAAAGACGCTCCCTTAAATAGGTGTACTCATTTTTCGCCACCGGGATTACCAATGCAAAACCGTGAATAACGTTCAAGGTGGGGTTATTAAAGGTTCAGTCACACTCTCTGCCTCAACCTCTCACAGGAAGATTTCACAACAGTAATCCCTGGGCCAAGCCCTGTGCACTGAAAAATTTCTCAACCACAGGATTACAGGATGCAGATGTTACAGAACTACCTGGGCCCAACTCTCTATTTCTCTAATGCATGGCAGTTTGGCAGAACAACACTAAGAAATTTGTTTGTCTCTAACATGGCATTAAAGATAGTAAAATTGGGAAGGGATGCTTGAGTTTAGGAAATTCCTCAACCCCAAACTACGCGCCCTTAAATAGGTGAACTCATTTTCGCTCCTGGGATTGCCAAGGCAAATCCGTGTAGTTATACAGTGCCAATTGTGGACTCGACAGCTGTGCCCTGTAGCTGCAGAGACATACCTTAGAGTACCCCTAAAGGGGACACTACAATCCCTCTTGACCACAGAAAAGGGAAGGTTAAAAGGTGACAAAAAACTGCACTAAAGCAGTATATTCTTTCATTCAAACTGGTCTGAGGAGTCGTACACCATAAAATGTTGCGAACAATCTTTTATTTCGCATCATATGGGGGCAGTGGCTAGGCAATAATATCAATTTTCACCAAAGAAGGCATTTTATGACCCGAAGGGGATGCAGATGAGGGAAACTTTAATAACAAATAAATTAAAAAGAGAAAAAAAGGGACGTTGAATGGGAGTGTAATGTTGTTGAAAAAAAGTTGAAAGAGGAGTCGAGGTGGGGAGTTAAGAGTGGAAGGTTAGTGGTGGTTCTTATTAAAAAGATGGTACAAGACCTCGTAAGCAGTGAAAAGACTTTATATACATAAGGAAATGAATACAACATCTTGTTGTACAGAACGCTGTCGATTTAAACATCTCATCAATTCCGCATTCGTGGTTCATTCCTCGAACCAGTGATGACACCTTGAGAATCAGAGTGTTGTATTGGAGTAGTAGTAGAATGTAGCAGAGTGTAGTAGTAGAATCAGTGTGTAGTAGAATTCCGGGTCAAACTCATTTTCAACGGAAAACGGCGGCTTATATAGAATATGTCTATGGCTCTCCTCAGGCTTGGGAGTAGATTTGCATAACCCATTTTTTTCCCTTCGGTGGAGACTTGCTAAAGTATTGTTACATGTTTGCATACTTTAACGACTGAAACATCTTGCCATATAACTCAATTATTTTTAATTTTATATTAACTTTTTTTTAAAAATTTCAATGACGCATAACATGAACTATAGTTAGAGTATTAATTCTAAAAAGGTATACAAAAATTGCATAACACTTAAGATTATTGTAAAATTTATAACATTTTAAATTCTAATGAAATTTATTAGTGTGTATTACTTAGTTAAAACACTATAAAGCTAAAATATGGTTCTCAATTTATAAATTGGTTGGAAAAATATGATCATTGATTTGTGAATAAGTATTTTTTTTCTTGTCATCCGCATGGTCTTAAGACTAAAGTGTTGGGTACATAAATGACTGTGGTAGGAATCGAGGTCAGGAGTTAAGAGTGAATGGATGTTTGGTGTTTCTTATTCAAAAGATGGTACGAGACCTCGTAAGCAGTTAGAAGACTTTATATACATAAGGAAATGAATAAAACATATTGTTGTACAGAACTCTGTCTATTTTACCATCTCACCCAAAGGGACGAATTCTGCATTCGTGGTTCATTCCTCGAACCAGTGATGTGGCCTTGAGAATCGGAGAACAGCAGCGGCGGCGGAGAGGTTTGGTTTGGTTTGGAGCACTACGGTCTACTGTTTTGCACACCAGGAGTAGTGAGCCGGGACTTACTGCTTAAAGCCGATTCCGTACTGCTACGAACATCCATGCCACAGTGAAATTCAAACCCACGAACTCCGGTACCGATGATCAGCGCCCTAATTAATCGTCCAGCTCTCGGCAACGGCGGACAAGAAGGTTGGAGTGAGAATTCCGTGTCGAACTTATTTTAACTGGAACGCGGCGGCTTATATACAATATGTCTAGGTGTCTGCGTAGGATTGGGAATAAATATGCATAACCCGTTCTTTTAACTCCAGTGGAGGTTGCGATAAGACGTTGAATTGCGATCTGATGATGAATCTCCACAGGTGCATCCAGAGCAAGCAGGAGAGCCTGGGACAGCAGAAGCAGATATTGCCTGATCCCTCAGCCCACAGCCGGAAAAAAACAGCCGACCTTTACGCCCACACCGAGTTTCACCCTGCCTAGAGCCCTGTCCGGACACCCTGCTTCCCTTAGAATGCCTGGAGGTAAACCGATTTAACACATTCATTATTGTTAATTGGGCCTCCGATAATTACTTCAATATTTTGATTAAAGAATACCATTTAAACAAAAAAATTATAATGAATTATTATATTGATGAATACCAGAGTAGTGAATGTCATATAATGAAATACCATAATAATGAAAGCCCTATGACGGTCAGCAAGTTCATGCACAGCTGTGGAAGAAATTTCCAAGAAGAATTTAGGTGCAGTTGTTGACTTCGAGTTTTAGGGACCCCTTCGGAGGAGTTTTAGATCACGGCATGTCACAAGCTTAACGGGCAAACACTCATAGAGATGTAACAGTGAGTTATGGGGGTAGGGGCTAAAAAATAATGTCATCTTTCACAAAGGGGCTATTTTAATTAGCCCACCTGCGAGCCCGAAGGGGTGAAGACGTTTGAAAAATTTACCAACAAGAGATTGGCAAAGAAAAATAAGGGGCCTTAAAACCAAGGAGATATGCTGGGAAAGAGAGTGAAGAAAGAGGAGTGGAAGTCGGGATTCGAGAGTAGCTCGACATCGAAATCCCAAGCCCTGCACGCTAACACCGACGTCCTGTGAGCCCGCACCGAGATCGACAGACAGCATGATAAAAAATCCCCTGCCCTCTAATGACTGGAGAAAAACAGATTTAACATATTCATGACGGTTATTTAGACCTCAGTTAGTAATTCAATATTTTGATTAATGAATAGCGTACAACAGAAGAGAATTGTAATAATTATTGTGTATTGATGAATATAAAATCCAAATAATTGCTGGTTATGTTATATCTTAATCAAGTAAATGTAGAAAATTGTAAATAGTGTACAGAATAAATGTTTTAGTCCAAAGATAAGGCATTACATTTTTACTGTGTTTCTCCTTGTAAACGACCACTGGTATTAGTGTCATATATACATTACAACACATATATTAGTCAAGAAAATATCTGTAAACGAATAATGTATATAATAAATCTTTTAGTCAATATATAAGGCGTTTAATTTTAATTTTGTGTTATATATTTTACTGTGTTTCCCCTTGGATGAACGAACACTGTTACGTGTGTGTGTTGTAGGTACTTTAAAGCAACTCTTCTTTAAAAAATTAAATTTTGTAATTTGAAAAGGCTATTCTTAAAACATAAAAATATTCAACAAATGAAAAAAATAGAAGCTTACATACATGAAAGATAACTTATAAAATACTATATAATAAAATAAATTTTTATATAAAATTAAATACAAATACTTTTTTAAATCTCTAAACTTACTCATTTCACTACTATATTTATTTATTATTTATAAAAATGAATTTTTTCATATAAAAAAACTAAATAACATTTTCATTATATTAGGCACTAATTAAAAATCTAGCTCTAATGTTTGTAACTTTTTATTGCATCAAGATTACGTTGTTTTTATAAAGAAGTTGTTATTTTAAAAGACAATATGTCGCACTAAGAATTTGTGGTTTTGTTATCAATGAAACTGTTTCTAGTTATTTGAACACAAGAATAAAAGATCTAAAGATAATGAAACAAAAAGTATTCTGCTCACATATATCACTTTATCCATATTGATTTCGAATTTGTTATTTATTTAATAATTGCCAGATGTACTTTTTAGAGCTGTGAACAGAATAATTAACAAATTAATTATACCAAATGCATAATTATTCATGTAAAATATTCAGATTCAGTGTTTACAGTGTGATCAGTAGGAGGAAGTCGATGTACTGTTTGACAGTGTAGATCTAATAATGTCAAGAAATAATAGCTTCTTTATAGAAGACTAAGTATCTCTGTGTAGAAATACCAAAGACGAAATTAATTATCTGAAAATAATTTATTAAAATGTTTTTTCATTGTGATCAACGTGAATTACTTTGGGATTTAATTAACGTAATGAAATTCATATTTCTTATGTTTACTTTGTTACAGCAACTGAAGAATTGTTTACAGATGTCGATTATTATTCATTGTGAATAAAAAAAATACCACAATTTCTATTTTAACGAATTTTGTGATCAAAGATTTTATAATAAATTAATTATATTAGTATGTATGTTTTCAAGTGAATTACCTCATTCATTCATATTATTATTACTAATCCGTATTACTGTATTACTATGTACCTTGGAAATGAATAAATCTTATTTGTTTAATGAGTAATTTCTTACATAAAACAAATTAAATCAGGGAAGAAAGTTTTAAAATCAGTAATGCTTCAATCATATTATACAATGAAAAGGGGATACATTGTTGAATTCGGTAAAATTGAATTTCAAGAAGAATGCAAAGATTTTAAATAATTTTAAATTTAGATAATCTAATTTTGTTAAAATTGCGCAACCGATTACTAAATTTACTTTATAGTTTTAAAGAGGAAGATATAAAGCAAACAGAAGCATTTGCTTGATATTTAACATTTTAAATTTCTATTCGTTTTGCTTTCTTTTGCTTTACACATTATATGAAATTTTCATTTAATGCAAATTTGAAATTTTTACATAAGGCAAATTTATCTTTATTCTGTTCTTTAACAAATCGTCTTACACTTTGTATATTAAAAATAGTTTTCAATTGTAATTGCTACATGTCCTTAACTACTATCTAGTTTTTTCCATTATAAGAATTAAACCTTGTATTATTTACTTCACAAATACTATTTCAATTTACTAATGGTCTAGAAAAAAATCTTTACACATATGAAATTTTCATTGTATGCAAATTTGAAATTTTCATATAAGTCAAATTTATCTTTATTCTGTGCTTTAACATATCGTCTTACATTTTGTATATTAAAAATAGTTTTCAATTGTAATTGGTAATGTCCTTATTTACTATCATCTTTTTCCATTATAAGAATTAAACCTTGTATTATTTACTTCACAAATACTATTTCAATTTACTAATGGTCTAGAAAAAAAATTTTACACATATGAAATTTTCATATAATGCAAATTTGAAATTTTCGTATAAGGCAAATTTATCTTTATTCTGTGCTTTGACAAATCGCCATACACTTTGTATGTTAAACATAGATTTCAATTGTAATTGGTACATGTCCTTAATTACTATCTTCTTTTTTCCATTATAAGAATTAAACCTTATATTATTTACTTCACGAATTATATTTCACTTTGCTAATGGTCTAGAAAAAAATCTTCATTGACATTCAAATATAATTAGTAGATGATATCGGGCACTAATGCATTCCAGTGTATTGGCCAAAGCACTAACAAATGAGTATTCATTCACTTGCAAATAAGGAGAGAAAAGGTAAAAGGGCACCACAACTTACATTGTAAAAGTTATATATATCCTACGAATTTCTTTTCTGTTGTACTTGTTCGTTTGTTTGCATTGCTTGGCATTAGTCTCAAACAGAATTGGACAGAAAAAATGAGTAATTATAAAGAAAGTTCCTTATTCTATGAAGAATAAACAATTCAGAGTTTTAAACTTTCTTAAATTCGTATTAACCAAACAATCTTAAAGTTTCTTCTAATAAAAGAAGAAATATTAATATTCTAATTTTCATAGATAATTTAAGATAAATGGTGTAATTCAACATATCTGAAATTTTGATTTAACCCAGTTTGAATTAATCAAGTTTTACAATATTAATTTTATGTAAAACTATTTTATTTAATGTTTTTACTAAACTTTTATGAAAGTCTTAATTATTATATACAGCTTTTCACTTTTATTATCTGAGCAAGTTTGTTCCAAACACAGTTAGGGACAAAGAAAAAATTTCAAAATGTAATGAAAATAACGTATTATGCTCATAAACATCAATTTATACATTTATATCTTTCTTTGTAATCAAATATTGTTAAAATAGTTTCATAATATATTACATATCCGATATTCATAAATATTCATGAACGACTCATAAATATTGGTTTTGTACCAAACATTTATCAGTAGAGGATCATTTATTCACTGTATGACGTTTTTGATCTAGATATAGCTCACATTAGAATTTTATTTTATAGCACGTTATCCTATGTTATTCACAAACGCCAAAAAAAGAATTGATTATCTACAAATCAGTTAATAAAATATTTCTGTAATCATTAGTCCATTGTATAGTATGGAAATGGTATTAATATGAATAAGGTTATTTTTATAATTTTTGATTGTATTAATAGCTAAAGAATTATGCAATATAATGCATTTATTATTAATTTTGGAAGAAAAACACTCCTGCATAAAACCGGAAATATTCTTTGCATAGAATTTTACGAATAAAACGTTATAAGCATTCAGACTTTTAAATGATTATTAAGTTTATAATATTTTACTTAATATGTGTAATTTTGTAGGAGGCCTGCGTACCTAAAATATTGTAAAATAATATTCCAAAGAATGAGTCGTTTGAATTAGTATGTAAAACAACTGATTAAGTTTATATGTCGAATGTCTAAGTATCTGAAATATTTAAATAATTTTCTACATAATTCTATTACTTCACATTTCAAAAGTGAAAACATGAGTTCTGCATAGAATATTTCATAAAATATGTTGTGGTAAATTAACACTAAAACTACATAATGATCTTAAATTGAATCACTGAACAGTGTGTTCTATATTTACATGCCTGTGAGAAATTATTTAATCATACGATAGTCTAATTATGATATTCATAAGAATAATTTACAATACAAAATAAACTAACTAAAATAATGCAATTTTAGGGTATTAAAAATATTAATTCAATATGAAGATGTATTTTGTTGAATTCTAATAAAAAATCCCCGAGCTATTTATAAAGTATGCAATTAATAATTAATAAATTTGCTTTTGCTATTTACGTAAAGGGCTTCAAGTCACTAAAACACAGGTATAAATATATCTATTAAAAGTAATAAATTAAAAATATTACCCTCATAAACGATGCTTTATCAATGATGCATTATTACGTTCTCAAGATTACCAGTAGTAGCTTTTTATATAAACGTTTCCTAAAAACGTAACTAATATAAACGCTAATTCTGAGACAATGGTTAAAACCAGTTGAAAAAACGTTATCCATCACATCACGTTTTGGATCTAATTTAACTAAAAATAATAGCTTTCTTTTTTTCAACTCTTATAATTTTTACTCCGATGACATGCTGAAAAAGAAAAAAAACGATTAATCACATGCAAACAGAAAAGTTTGAAAAATCCTTGATTATCAAGTGACGTGATTAATATATTAATTTAGTTACTGCGATCTTTATTCTCTTCCTAATAATTGTTTGGTTTACAAACTAATAGATTGTATTACATATTTTGATGTGTTACCACGGCTTGGAAATAGTTCAGATTCTTACCCCTTGGAAAATGTTTTATTAAGAATACATAGAATGTATTTTTATTGAAGGAAAATTCATAATTTGGATCCTGTTATATTAGACTTAAGACTTGTGCTGTCGGAGTAAACACTCTGTATTACTGATACATTAATTACTGATACGTTATTCTGAGTCAAAGGTTAAAACCAGTTGAGGAAACTTTAACCACCACATCACGTTTTGGATCTAATTTAACTAAAAATAATAGCTTTAGTTTTTTCAACTCTTATAATTTTTACTTCGATGACATGCCGGAAAAGAAAAAAAAACGTTTAATCACATGCAAACAGAAAAGTTTGAAAAATCCCTGATTGTCAATTGATGTGATAATATATTAATTTAGTTACTGTGATCTGTTTTCTTTTCCTAATGTTTGTTTGGATTATAAACTAATAGATTGTATTACATGTGTTTTTGTATTACCATGGCTTGGGAACAGTTCAGATCCTTATCCCATAGAACATCTTTTATTAAGAATATATAGAAAGTATTTTTTAGGAAGGAAAAATCAAAATTTGGAGACTGTTGTATTAGACTTAAGACTTGTGCAGTCGGAGTAAACACTCTGTATTACTGATACATGAATTACTGATAAGTTATTCTGAGTCAAAAGGTCAAAACTAGTTGCGGAAACTTTATCCACCACATCACGTTTTAGATCTAATTTAACTAAAAATAATAGCTTTACTTTTTTAACTCTGATAATTTATACTCCAATGACATGCCGAAAACGAAAAAAAGTTTAATCACATACAAACAGAAAAGTTTGAAAAATCTCTGATTGTCTATTGACGTCATTAATATATTAATTTAGTTATTGTGATGTGTATTCTCTTCCTAATGTTTATTTGGTTTAAAAACTCATAGATTGTATTACATATTTTGATGTGTTACCACGGCTTGGAAATAGTTCAAAGTCTTACCCCATGGAAAATGTTTTATTAAGAATACATAGAATGTATTTTTATTGAAGGAAAATTTATAATTTGGAGCCTGTTATATTAGAATTAAGACATGTGTATTCGGAGTAGACACTCTTCATTACGGATAAATTAATTACTCATGAGTTATTCTGAGTCAAAAGGTTAAAACTAGTTGAGGAAACTTTATCCACCACATTACGTTTTGGATCTAATTTAACTAAAAATAATAGCTTTATTTTTTTCAACTCTTATAATTTATACTTCTATGACATGCCGAAAAAGAAAAAAGTTTAATCATATACAAACAGGAAAGTTTGAAAAATCCGTGATTATCCATTGACGTGATTAATATATTAATTTAGTTACTGCGATGTGTATTATCTTCCTAATGTTTGTTTGGTTTAAAAACTGATAGATTTTATTACATATTTTGGTCTATTACCATGGCTTGGCAATAGTTCAGATCCTTATCCCATAGAAAAAGTGTTATTAAGAATACATAGAAAGTATTTTCTTTCAAAGAAAATTCAAAATTTAGAGCCTGTTATATTAGACTTGTGTAGTCGGAGTAGACACTCTGCATTACTAATGCATTAATTACTGATAAGTCATTCTGAGTCAAAAGGTTAAAGCCAGTTGAGGAAACTTTTTCCATCACATCACGTTTTAGATATAATTTAACTAAAAATAATAGCTTTAGTTTTTTTCAACTCTTATAATTTATACTCCCATGACATTCTGAAAAAAAAGGTTAATCACAGGCAAACAGAAAAGTTGTTTGGTTTAAAAATTAATAGATTGTATTACATATTTTTTTGTATTATCAAAGCTTGAAAATAATTCAGATCCTTATCCTGTTGATATTGTTTTATTAAGCTTTGAAGAGGGGCTAAGACAACATATGTCCCATCAGATGAATTAGTTCTTCAGAGAGTCTCTTTCAAAGGGTTGAGACTGCATAGAAAATATTTTTATTCAAGGAAAATTCAAAATTTGGAGCCTGTTATATTAGACTTGTGTAGTAGTAGGAGACACTCTGCATTACTGATGTTAATTTTTGGAATAGTGCGCTATAAGTTGCTTTGAGGTGTTTTGTTACGGCTCTAAGATGCAGCAGAAACCTGGAAACTCGAAGATAGGGTAAAAGTGCCCTGTCCCAGAAAGAGAAAGTTTGACCGAGATACCGAGATGGTAGAGGACTTACAATCCCTGACCCCTGCCTACTTTAGAAGAAAAAAAGAGCCATTCTCACTACCAGACACTGAGGGATTAGTAGGATTTTTGGCTTGAATTGATTGACCATTCGGATTTATGCAAACCATTCGGCACTATTTTGTTCCTGATGCTTCAGCCGTGTGTTATGTTATTTTAATATATTTTAACTTTTATCTACTCGTAATTTTCCAAAATAGACGTGTATTTATGTTTATTGCTGCAGTGAGACTTCTTATCGGTGAGACTGTCAGTATCAGTGTTTCTCAAAATGAACCCACAGAATCTGCTCCTGTAAAAGCAGGTACGTTGAAACTTGCCGTCTGTTACAGAGCCAAAAACCAAGAACTAGAAATATTATTTACAATGTTTTAATATTATTCCCAATGAAATTTCTGAAAATGATGCCAAAACTGTAAAAAACTAAGAGGTTACGTATGAAAATGTAATTAAAACAATGGTGGCATAACCCAATAGTAATCCTTTGCAAAATAAATGAATTTTGTTTTACATTATATTATAATAAAAAGTTAATGTTCTAGTTATGTTTAACATATTATCTAAATGAAGAAAACTTTGTGTTATTAATAAGAGGTAAAAAAAATGAATTCGTTAGAGAATTTACAATTCCACACATCTATATTTTCTATTTTGTTTCATTGTTTTACGCAGAATAATTGACTAATATCTGTTAATAAATATTTTATGAGTATAGTGCACCAATTTATACAGAATATTTTGTTGTAACGTTTCATTTTGAAATTATTAAAAATGAAATCTAGTTGACTTTTTCTACAGTGCAATATTTTTGTCTCTCGACGTATGACTATGCACTGTTTGTATACGCATTCAAAGTTTCTGGTAAATTTGCACAGCATTGGTTTTCAAAATTATAACTTGGTGAAAGAAAATAAGTTTTCCTTACTAACATTAATAGCCAGAAAATACTTCTATAGTAAATGAAAAAACATAGGTTTGACTTTCTAGCATTAATAGCCCGAAAATATTTTATAGTAAGGAAAATAACATAAGATTAACTACCTGGCATTAATAGACAGACAATAATTCTATAGTAAGGGAAATAACACTTTTAGCTTAATGACATTAAAAGCCAGACAATAGTTCTATAACTTTGCTTGGAGATATTTTTCCCAATATTTTTTAACAGTCTCAATATGGCCCTTTAACATGACTCTAGTGATATTTAATCTTAGTAGACAGCTGTGTAAAGAAGATAATTTAAAAGTTATAGCCCTCTTTTGTTTACCACGATATAATATCTCACAGAATGAAGTACGTCAACAATGGAAAATGGAACTGCATGTAAACAAATCTGTTCTTTTGTTTATCCTTGAACTGCGTATATGAGGAATATTATTTTGTAACAACATTTTGCTCAGCCTTGAAAGAGATGAAAAAAGTTGGAGATGGATACTTAGTCTACATAAACTATTTTAATATTTTTACGAGGGCTTTCTGAAATATTCAAAATAAATGATGTTATACGTTTTGATAATACTAATAAATAGTCTTTAGTAAAAACTTGAAGTCTAAAATTATTTTTTAAAATAATATTAAAGATTAATGAAAATTAAAGATTAAGAGACAAATATTTCATTACACACTTATTACCATTCATAGTTAAAGATTTAACATTTTGTAATTTCCAGTCTATTAATTCAAAAATTGCATAATATTTTTGGGATCCATCGCCGTTTAAAATTTTTCCATACTCTGATCAATTTGCACACAATAAAAAAGTGGGTATTGTTATTCGAAAATTTCGAAATTTTGTCACTGTAACCATAATTGTGAGAGGTTTATTGTTTTAAATCATCACAATTTGGATTTCTGTAAAAATAATGCTACGTTGGCCTAGTGTTTGAGAAAGAAGAAGTTAAAACTCATTAAAAATCCATAAACAAATATGTTTTGATTAAATGATTTTATGAAATTAAATGACTAAGGAATACAACTGGAATACAACTGATCACTTGCAGATATCGATGACTCCTCTCGACTTGGCGTCGGTCCTGCAAAAACATGGCTCTATTCCCTTCTCTCTTGTCACTCCAAAAATGCATATTCCGAAAGCAGCGGATACCAGCAGCGTTCACCCTCTTCTCTCCTCTGGTAACAACCTTATCCTCTAAAAAATCCGACTGCCCGACTGAGAAAAAAAGAAGGGGTCACTCCCGAACGCAGGGGTCAGAATTCCGAAATACCAACGGGCCCTTCTATTGTGAGAAGTCCGAAATTTCTTTCTAGTTCAAACCGGTCCTGTCCTGTATGTCTTTCTGAAGGCTTACGAGAAGAGGTAAAAAAAACCTGAATAGAATGTAACTTATTGTTACAACATACATTTAATTAACAACGTATAAAATTTTATTTCAATTAGTTGAATGGTTCGGCCACTAGGAACTCATATATAGGGGAACTTTCTTTCAGACCACCCGATAAAACAAATATCGTATAATGAGTACTAAAATTTTATACACGTTGAAAAGAATTATTGATTTTCTACTATATTGCACTTATATTGCAATGTCTGAAGAAAAATTATTTTAAATTTATTACGTTTGCCAGGTAGTACTGAAAAGAAATAAAATTATTGATTCCACTGTCGAGGTAAGATATGAGATTCTATATAAAATATCCTACTTCCCGTTATAAAATATGACTTAACACTTGAAGAGGGTAAATCTTTCATAAAAGTTTAAAGACACTAACTACACTTCCTTTTTAAAGTAATTTTATGCATGAAGTCTGAACTCATTCTTGAAAGACAAAATTTCTTTGAGGAAGAAATCAAAACAAAATTTTCTCCAAATACCATAAACTCTAACTGATTTGTTTAATGCATAAAATGCATTTTACATTCGTTTGCATTCATTATGGATGAACTGCACATGGGAAATGCGTGTTACTTTCAAAATGAAACGAATTCTTGCACCAATTCGTAAAATGATGCAAATGACTCCCGAGACCATATGCTAAACTTCATTTGCCAAGGAGTGGTATTGATTCTGAATAAAGAATTACAGTACGGCCTGTAAAGATTAATTCGTTATCACTTAGTTGTAGGTTACTCTATAGAATAAAAATATTTACATTCCTATGATACGGCAGAGAATTTTAAAGCCTTTAATTGAGATCCCATTGAGATATTTATATTTCATAAAAATTATGTTAAATTTCCAAAGACATTTCAGACTATATCTTAATAACTTCGATCTTAATTGAAGAGCAGGAAATAGTAATTTGTAAATGCCTAAAGTAGATGGTAATGTAATAATCAATATAAAGATATTGCCTACATTTATATATTCATATATATATATATATATATATATATATATATATATATATATATATATATATATATATATATATATATATATATATATATATATATATATATATATATATATATATATAATATATATATATATATATATATATATATATATATATATATATATATATACATATATAAATATATACATATATATATATATATATATATATATATATATATATATATATATATATATATATTATATATAATATATATATATATATATATATATACATATATATATATATATATATATATATATATATATATATATATATATATATATATATATATATATATATATATATATATATATATATTGCAGTTTCTATGGCAATATTAATTTTTCATGAATAAGTACGTTGACATATTAATATCTAGCTTCGATGCATAAATAAAGTCAAATAAGATAAACAAAATAAATTAAGGAA
>CM063511.1:85511098-85521098 GCA_032207245.1 Pardosa pseudoannulata
AGTTGTTTTTTTCCAAGTCAGAACTTTAAGTATACAAAAATCTTTTTACTCATAGGATCAAGGCGACACCTAAATTATTTGTTTTTGTTCTGCTTGTTTAAATAATTAAAATTTGCTTGGGCAGAATTCTTAATTGGTGTCTAGATATTTATGTTTTAAGAATTAATAAAATTTGATGTCGATGTCACTCTAAAACTGTGTAACAATAAATTAGATTCGGTTCAGCTTATTTTACCTCTTCTCGGGAGCTATAGTCAAAGACAAACAGGAAGGACTGGTTTGAACCAGAAAGAAACTTCGATTTTCTCCCAACCAATAGAAGCGTCCGTTGGTTTGGCGGGATTCTGACCCTTCCTTTCTTGAAGGGGCCCCTTTTTTTCTGCGTGGGGGCAGTCTGATTTTTTTAGAGAACAAGGTTGCAACCAGAGGAGATATGAAGGTGAACGCTGCTGGTATCAGCTGTTTGCGGGATAGACATGTTTAGAAGCGACACGAGAAATGGAAAACTAACGCTATTTTCTTTTTTTAAGGCTGACCCCGAGTACAGAGGAGTCTTCGATATCTACAAATGATAAGTTTTATTACAGTTGTATTCCTTAGGCATTTAATATATAAAATCATTTAATCAAGACATATTTGTCCATACGTTTTTTAATGAGTTTTAATTTCTTCTTTCTCAAACACTAGTCCAACGTAACATTATTTTTACGACCTGCTTTGCTTCTGAATTCGTACATCAATCCGTTATGGACTTCCAGGTCTTTGTGATAATACAATACAGTTCAAACTAAGTTACATTTGGAACAGAAAGAACAAATTTGCTTAAATGGGTCTTTGTATTTCAGAAACAGGAACCAAGAAGATGTCCTATAGGATTGGTCTGCCACCCCCAGAGATATTGTTGGAGAGGTTGGAAGACATTATGACCACAAATATATTTTACATTCCCCAGTCCCCCTTACTAAACACGGCGAATTGTTAGACATGTGTTTTCTCAATGTTCCGATTCAACCCACTTGTTGTAAGATTAGTTTTCAGAAATATTCTAAGTTGAATCAGAAACAGTCTTGTTGTTTGGGTCGGAGTTCTGCCAACGGTGTTTTCTGGAATATGCAAAGCTGGTCCGAAGCTATATATTGAAGACGTCTCCTACTGGAGCTTGTACCATGTCCTCCCTCTTAAGACTTTGATTTTCGGGTGATCATCGATATGAAGGAGTGAAGCCGGTGGACGATGTTTGGTGGACGTTTATTCTTTTCTTATACAAATGTTTAGTTTTATTTATTATTAAATGTTTAAAGTGCTTTTTACGATTTTATTTACTCTTCCTGGCCACTCACGTTGCTAGATTTTCCACTGTCATTTGTACATCATTATAGGTTTTCCAGCTGTCAAACTCTATCACAAATCTAAGATCTGTGCTAGCTCCTAAGCTGAAACCACACATTTACGAGAACGTTACCTTTGCCGATTGAGCTACAGAGGGTCGGAAATATTTGTTTATTCAAAAATGCAACTAATTCCAAGAACAATTCTTAAAACAATGCAAAATTCTTCGGCGACCAGACACTAATCTTGATTAACCATTGAGTGGAAATTATTATGTATAAGGAATGACAATATCCCTATAGATGATCAGTTTTTAATCAATTAGTTGTAGGTTATTTTAATAAGAACCAAATAAAATTTTCACTTTTTTAATATTGCATTGCTGATGGATTTAGAAAGGATGTTTAAGTCCTTTACTGGAAATCAATTCAGATATTTATATTTTATTATTACTATGTTAAAATTAAGACATTTCAGGAAAGATCTTAATTACTTTGACCTAATTTGAAGCGCATGTAAATACTACTTCGTAATTGTCCGTAACAAATACTAATGCAATGTGGAATTTTATTTTATTATTCATTAAGCATAAGTTCCGCATATGCTATATAAGTTTTCCCTTTGAATACGTTTGTATAAGTTTAATTCACGTAATGTATAAATTTTCCCTTTTATATTTATTTCATCTCTGCTCTGAAATATTTTTGTCTAGTTTCTATACACTAAGGAATAAAAATAAGATAAAATAGGATAAGATAATAAAATTTTATGACTTTAAAACCGTTTATTGTTCTAAAATTAATTTTAGTTATTAAATTCACTAAAGAAGAAAACTAAACCTACTAATAGGATACCACACTATTCGAAAAATAGACCAACACTGGTGCTATTTAATGTGATCTAACACATTAATATGCAAAGCTTTCAGAAAATTTATAGACATTCAAAGTTTTGTTAGAATAAACCACATATATTAAAATTTTAACACATTTAAAATTCATTTTAACTATTTCATTCAGTGAAAGAAGGTACAAAACCAAATAATAGGAAACCATACTATAAGTAGACAAACACTAGCTTATACAATGGCTTAAGGAATATACATTGTCTACCAATAAGCATTTGGATACCTATGCAAATGACGATATCTGTGGCCCTGAGGTACATCACGGCCTCCGCCGGTATACATCGTGTAGGAAACAGCATTAGCATTAGTCGCATGCATGATGCCTCGCAGTTCGGAGCTCTCTGATTTCGAGAAAGGTACAATTATCATGTATCACAAATGTGGCCGATCCATAAGGGACATATCTAGCGAATAGGACCCTTGGTCCCCATTTATGGTAAGCTCAATGCTGATGCCTACTGCACTATTTTGGATGACAATGTACTTCCTACGTTGTGGCAGTTTTACGGGTTGGACCCCTGTTACTTTCAGGACGACAATGCCAGCTGTCATGTTTCGAGATTAACCAAGGCTTGGTTTGGTGCCAATGGAGACCTGAACCCTATCGAGAACCTCTGGGACGAATTGGATCGCCGAATTAAGGGGTGCACTACCCGTCCAAAATCGGTGAAGGAACTTTATGTCTACTCCAAGCCGAGTAAAAGACAATACCACTAGCTGCAATACAAAGACTTGTGGAAAGTATGCCCCGGAGGGTTCACGCTGTAATTGCCTCTCATAGAGACTTTACCAACTATTGATTTTGAATAAAGTTAGTTTTTCTTTTCTATCACAGGTGTCCAAACACTTATTGGTAGACAGTGTTGTATGGAATGCTTTCTAAAGAAGATTACAGACACTTCAAGTTCTGGTATAATAAATTTTATACATTAAAAAATCTTACACATTTATTATTCTAAAATTGATTTTAACTATTACATTCAGTGAAAGGAAGCACTACACCAAATAATAGGACAATATACTATTCGATAAATAGTCAAACACTGGTATATACAATATGACTTAGGACATAAAGTATGCAATGCTTTGAAAAAAAAGATTAAAGACATTGCAAGTTCTGGTAGAATAAGTTTTATACGTTAAAGTCTAAACACATTCTAAAGGACAAAATTTCGTTGCACCGGCAATCAAGAAGCAGGTTATTAACGAATACAATAAATTGTAACTTATCTCTTCATAAAATATATTTAACATTCGAATTCATTCATTATGGGAGAATTTCAAATTCAAAATACGGTATTTCTCTTAAAATACGTCTAATTTCAGCACAACTATGCAAATCACTCTGGAGACCAGATGCTCACCTTGATTAGCTAAGGTGTAGTATTGATTCTGCATAAAGAATTACAGAACCGCCGGTAAAGATCAATTCTAAAGCAGTTAGTTGTAGGTTATTATAATAAGCACCGGAAAATATTTGTACGCCTTTAAGATTGAAACCGAATTGAGAGAGAATTTCTAAGTATATTAATGAAAATCACATCGAGATATTTATATTTCATGGATCCTATGTTAAAGTTCCAAAGACATTTCAAGTGATATCTTAATTACTTCGATCTAAATTGAAGAACATCGAAATATTACTTCGTAAATGTATATAGAAAATGGTAATGCAATACGAAATATTAAAATCTAGTTTACGTTTTACGTGTTGTATTTCATACCGCAATACTCTTAATTTTTTATTAGATGCATTAAAACATTTTTGTCTATCCTGGATGTGCTAAATAAATAAAACAGGGTGGAATGAGTTAATTGATTGAAATTTTTTTAACTCAAATGCTTTTGCTTCAAAATTAATTTTAACTTTTACATTTAGGAAAAAATGTTTTTGTATAAATGAAAATAAAATATACTACCAGAAAAACCAGACATTCAAACCATAAAATATGATTTATTATAATGATTATAAATTATATGATGATGATATGTTATTATGATTTATTACAATTGATTTATTCATTCATTAAAATAAGCAACTTTTTCATAAAATTTTAATAACTTCTCCATATCTAATTGATAGGATTTTTATTCATGTATATTAAAACACATATTTAACAAATAAATTTCACTGCACAAGAATTCGAGAAAATAGTCTTTCACCAAACATCAATACACTCTAACTGATCTCTTTCATCGTATAAAATGTAATAAATATTCGATGTCATTTATTACGCAGGAATTGCAAGTGCAAAATGCATGTTTATTCAAAAATGTGACTAATCCCAGAACCAATTCATAGAATGATGAAAATGATTTCCAAGACCAGAAGCTTATCTTGATAAGCCAGAGAGTTATTGATTCTGCATAAAGAATTACAGAGCCGCAAGTTAAGATACATTTGTATTCAGTTAGTCAGAGGTTGTTAAATACGGAAATTATTTGTACGTTTTTGAGATTGCAGACGAATTTAGAAAAAATGTTTAAGTACTTAACCAGATAATTATATTTCATGATTGGTTCCGTTTGGCAGCACTGCGGTCTACTGTTTTACTACCCGATTATGTGTCATGAATAATGTTATGTAAAACTTCAAAAGACATTTTAGAGGCCTTCATTGATAATATTGTGCAGATGTACTTTCCCATGATGGTCAGCAAGTGCACAGATAGCTGTGGATTGAATTTGTAGGAAGAATATAGACGTAGCTGTTGACTTCGTGTTTTAATGGGTACCTCTGCAGAGGAATAATAGCTGGTGGAGTAGCACAAATGTAACGGTCAAGCCCAGACAGGGATATAGCGGTCATATATGGGGACAAGGGCTCTGCAATAATGTCAATTTTCACAAAAGGAGCCATTTTAATGAGCTCACCTCCACACCCGAGAGGATGCAGATGTGGGAAAATTTCACTAACAAGTGATTGGAAAGGAGAAAAAAAGGGGCGTTGAAGCGAGGTGAAGAGTTGTGGAGAAACGTTGGGAAAGGAGTCGAGGACGGAAGCCAGAGGGAACTGGTGCATCCAGATCCCGTGAGCAAGCCAGAGAGACCGGGCCAGAAATATTTGCCCCCGCCAGAAATATACGATTCCGCATCTGACAAAGTGACGACCGTGAAGCAAGCGCTCTAACGTAGCTTATTTCTGACACATAAAAGTTGCCTTTTTAGGCAACCTTTTATATAGGTGTTAGAGGATAACATTCAATTGATACCTAGCTCCTGCAACGTGCTTAAATTACCTTAAAGATGATTGACATACATGAATAGAAAATAAGAAATTTATTGACTATACTTGAATACAATGTACGCATAACAAAATAACCAATTTCTTTTGGTAACTAAACAAATTAATCAATATAAATCATAAAACAATATCCTTCAACAATATCAAAGTTGTTAAATGTTGAGAAAGCTTTAAATTACTTTAGTCACTGTCACACAGTACTGTTTCTATATTCTACTCCAACAACAATCAATTTACAACCTGAAGAAGCTCGACAGACTTAATCCTGAACTGAGAATTTCCAATCCCAGCCGCGGCGTGGTCAACACACAGCTGTAGAGGACATCTCAAGGTCGCAATGAGCGGTAGACGAGGGATCGTCGAAGCCGGCTGCAGGGAACGAGGCAAGCCGGACTAGGCGAATGACCTAATGGTGCTCGAGTGCCGAGTGCTTTTATCCTAAAGCACGGCCTCGGTTAACAGTTACAAAAGATATATAGTTTCGTAAAATGAAAAATTAACATAAATAAGTATTGTAGAATTAATAATAAACAATAATATAATATTGTAAAAATAATAAACAAGTATTACAAAAATTAACCAGTGCGACTGAGACGCCACAACCGCTAAGCCAGCGCTGACTTCCAGCAAAGAGATGACCTTTAGGCCAGGACTAACGTTCAGAAAGTTTAGAGCCCCACCCTGCTTCCCTGTAATTACTGGAGGTAAACCGACTAAATATTTCTAATAGTTAATTGGGTCTCATTCAATAGTTAATTGGGTCTTTTTCCTTGGAGAACAAACAGTAGTGTATGTGTTGTAAGTACTTAATAGTTAATTCTTGATAGTTAATTAGTCCTCATAACATTTTTATTAAGGAATACCATTTTAAAAATATTGATGAAGATCAAAACGAATTAAGGCAGGTCATGGCATATATGAATCAAGTCATGTATTAATCTGTAAATAATGTAAGTAATAAATGTTTTAGTTTAAATATAAGTCATTTACCTTTCATTCAGTAGTATATATTTTACTGTGTTTTTCTTTTGAGAACAAACAGTAGTTTATGTGTTACAAGTACTTAATATTCCTGACAGTTAATTGGGTCTCATAAAATTTTCATTAAGGAACAACATTTTTAAAATATGGATGAATATCAAAACTAAATAATGCAGGTCATGTCATATATTAATCAAGGCATCTATTAATCTGTAAATAATGTATATAATAAATGTGTTAGTTTAAATATAAGTCATTTCCCTTAATTCAATAGTGTATATTTTATTGTGTTTTTCCTTTGAGAATAAACAGTCGTGTATGTGTTGTAAGTATTTAATATTCCTGATAATTAATTGGGCCTCATAACATTTTGATTAAGGAATATCATTTTTAAAATATTGATGAATATCAAAACCAAATATTGCAGGTCTTGGCATGTATTAATCAAGTCATTTATTAATCTGTAAGTAATGTATGTAATAAATGTGTTAGTTTAAATATGTCATTTACCTTTAATTCAATAGTGTATATTTTAATGTTTTTTTTCCTTTGAGAACAAACAGTAATGTATGTGTTGTAAGTACTTAATATCCCTGATAGTTAATTGGGTCTCATAACATTTTGATTAAGGAATACCATTTTAAAATTATTGATGAATATCAAAATCAAATAATGCAGGTCATGTTATATATTAATATAGTCATGTATTGATCTGTAAATAATGTACACAATAAATGTTTTAGTTTAAATATAAGGCATTTACCTTTCATTCAGTAGTATATATTTTACTGTGTTTTTCTTTTGAGAACAAACAGTAGTTTATGTGTTACAAGTACTTAATATTCCTGACAGTTAATTGGGTCTCATAAAATTTTCATTAAGGAACAACATTTTTAAAATATGGATGAATATCAAAACCAAATAATGCAGGTCTTGTCATGTATTAATCAAGTCATTTATTAATCTGTAAGTAATGTATATAATAAATGTGTTAATTTAAATATAAGTCATTTCCCTTAATTCAATAGTGTATATTTTATTGTGTTTTTCCTTTGAGAACAAACAGTCGTGTATGTGTTGTAAGTATTTAATATTCCTGATAATTAATTGGGTCTCATAACATTTTGATTAAGGAATACCATTTTAAAAATATTGATGAATATCAAAACCAAATAATGCAGGTCTTGGCATGTATTAATCAAGTCATTTATTAATCTGTAAGTAATGTATGTAATAAATGTGTTAGTTTAAATATGTCATTTACCTTTAATTCAATAGTGTATATTTTAATGTTTATTTTCCTTTGAGAACAAACAGTAATGTATGTGTTGTAAGTACTTAATATCCCTGATAGTTAATTGGGTCTCATAACATTTTGATTAAGGAATACCATTTTAAAAATATTGATGAATATCAAAACCAAATAATGCAGGTCTTGGCATGTATTAATCATGTCATCTATTAATCTGTAAATAATGTATATAATAAATGTTTTAGTTTAAATATAAGTCATTTACCTTTAATTCAATAGTGTATATTTTATTGTGTTTTTCCTTTGAGAACAAACAGTAGTGTATGTGTTGTAAGTACTTAATATTCCTGATAGTTAATTGGGTCTCATAACATTTTGATTAAGGAAAGCCATTTTTAAAATATTGATGAATATCAAAACCAAATAATGAAGGTGATGGCATATATTAATCAAGTCATCTATTAATCTGTAAATAATGTATATAATAAATGTTTTAGTTTAAATATAAGTCATTTACCTTTAATTTAATAGTGTATACTTTACTGTGTTTTTCCTTTGAGAACAAACAGTAGTGTATGTGTTGTACTTAATATTCCGGATAGTTAATTGGGTCTCATAACATTTTTATTAAGGAATACCATTTTTAAAATATTGATGAATAACAAAACCAAATAAACCAATAATATATATAACTGAAAAATTTAAAAGCACCCCATACTTTTACTGAGTATTTCAATTTCGTCAAGTGACTATGTGGCATGACTAAATACACAGCTTAATTTTTCAATCGGATCTTTGCTAGGGATAAAAATATACTGCAATATAATACATATAGAATGATTACACAAGAAAAATAATCATGTGAAAATATAAAACAGAATCTGATTTTTCAACATCTAGATGAAGACTAACTTCCCCAAATGTAAATCTTTGAGCATTATGACACTATAAAACACTATATGTTACGGGTTACCACTTCTGACAATAATCTCAGCATAATACCTTTCAAAAACGGCAGTTTTGAAATAGGATGATGCAGGAAAGCGAGAAAAAACCCGTCTCTTAGGTATTGTCTAGTCCCATGCATATAAAACTTCCCACGTTCCGATAAATATCATTGAAATATATTTTGAGTAAATACTAGGGCGTCTTCTGTCTCGAGTTCACTTGACAGGATTTGAGGTGAGAAAACTAGTCTTCCAGATCCAGCAGAATATATAATGCGCTCTGGGAAATTGAGCTTACGAAAATTCTGAATCCACCAGTCAAGATCCAATTTCGAACTATCATGTTACGTGTCACCCCACATATTTACCAAGCATTGCTCTTTTGGTATATCTTTTCTAAAGGTCACTTTAAATTTCCTTGAATGACAAGGAGTTGGCTACTTTCCAGAATGTCAAACAGCATGCTATCTTTAGATATAAACATCTGTAGATATAAATCTAATACTTTTTAAAGAGAATCTTTTCGGCTGCTAGAGATATTTTAAGAGCATTATTGATCTTAAAATTTAGAAATTACTTTGAATTTCTCTTAACGACAAAGAGCTGACTTTTTTCTAAACTGTCAAACAGCACACTACCTGTAGACATAAACATCTGTAGATATAAATCTAATACTTTCTAAAGACTATCTTTTTAGCTCCTAGCAAGATATTAACAAGATACTTGAACATTAAATTTAAAATTTACTTTAAATTTCTCTGAACAACAAAGAGTTGACTTCTTTCTATACTGTCAAACAGCACACAATTTGTAGATATAAATCTAATACCTTTTTAAAGAGAATCTTTCCAGCTGCTAGCAAGATTTTAACAAGTTTATTGATCTTTAAATTTAAAAATTACTTTAAATTTATCTTAACGACAAAGAGTTAACTTCTTTCTAGATTATCAAACAGAATACTATCTGTAGAGATAAACATTTGTACATATAAGTCTAATGCTTTTTAAAGAGATGATTTCCAGCTGCTAGCAAGATTTAAACAAGATTATTGAACTTTAAATTTAATAATTACTTTAAATTTCTCTTAACAACAAAGAGTTCACTTTTTCTAGACTGACAAACCTGTAAATAAATACATTTGCACATATAAATACTATTATATTTAAAGAGAAGCTTTCCAGCTGCTAGCAAGATTTAAACAAGATAATTTAAATTTAAATTTAAAACTTACTTTAAATTTCTCTCAACGATTAAGAGTTGACTTCTTTCTAAACTCCCGAATAGCACACTATCTGTAGATATGAACTTCTGTAGATATAAATCTAATACTTTTTAAGGAG
>CM063511.1:85526098-85551098 GCA_032207245.1 Pardosa pseudoannulata
AAAATCTCCAGATACTGTAAATGCAGTTTAGAATCACGTTAATTTAAAAGATGATTCAAAGTTTTTTTAGCTACATCGAAATTATCGTGAAGTAAAATTTTTTCCACAGTAATTAATGGAAGTAAAGGAATGAAATTATCATTTCCACTACATCCTGAAGGTAGATAGAATTGTTGTTAATAACGATGATAAAATTTTCATTGCAACAAAAAATAACCGATGATTAAGTTTAAAACTATCACATATGTACCTAATCTATTACTGAAGATAAAGATGAAAGAAAATTATTTGTATAATATCTAAGTTCAGCGATAACACGTATAAAAATAATGCAGACGATATTTAAGTAATTTAAAATAAGAAATGATTAAATGAGATGGTTAAAAGAATGACGCCATAATGCTAGAAAAAAATGTTATTTTTATCTATTTATATAGACAAGTGGTCTCTGTTTGCCCCCGGCGGTACAGAGCTTCCCTCTGTTGGTTTTACTCGTAGTAACTCAGACTATGAAAGGTCCCTCATATGTCATTAGCAAGTAGGTAGCCGCTTTTGAGTTAATGTCGTACTTTAAAGCCTATCAGAAAAAAATTCGAACTGACTAAAATTTAACATTCTTTTTTTAAATTTGCGGGATTTTTCTTTTAGTGTCATGACTGAAAACTTTCTTACATTTCAAAACGTCACTACTATTTAACTGTAGCATATAATTTATTTAGTTGATAACATATTCAGTTTTTTAATAGTATGGCTGTGAAATGTTATCCACATTGTACTACTTTGATCGAAATAAAGATTTACTTTTACCTCAAAAAATTTCGCTTTGCATATATCAGTAAATATAAATATTTCACTATGAATTCGTTAATTTTGACTAGCTTCGGCTATACATCACTATTAAAACTTAGGAAATTATAAAATTGACAGATTGGCAAATTTAATCGCCTGCTTTTAACCGAGGAAAATAGGGCTTGAAATAATGGCATTAAATAATAGAAAAGGGGAGAAGGAGTGGATTTCTTGAGTTGCTAACCGTAACTCATCACGAATCCAATATGGATGTCTCTATCCATTCCCGGTCTAACCGCTTCATAAATTCGTGGACAGATGGACATTATTATATAGGAGATACATTTGGTGCTTCAGGTATTACGACGTACACAATCAGTTCTAGTTCCATCCTGCAGTGACTAATAAGTCACTGCACGATGATCTCGAAAAAAGTAGAAAATGTTAGGATATCGACCTCAACTCTTCCTCGGTAGATTAGCGAGTGTTGTAAAATTGCTGGTCTGCTGGCGATGTCATCGATCCCTCTTTCATCATTCGGTGTCAGAATAAAAGGAAACAGTAGGCGAGTAGAATACAGGATACAAGCCCGAGAGTACTGATTTCTTCTTTTGCTTGTGTTTTTATCTTACCGTAAAATGGTGTTGGTTAACTGTAATGTTGGTTTATGCAAATTTATAAAGAAAAAGTTTGCTAAGCAAAAAATACAAACTTGCATAAAATATTTAACTTAGAATATAAATTGTGTCATCGAGTCACCTCACATTTTTACTGTAGTATCTATCTCAGTTATTTCATAAAATATTAGACGTAAAGAGATAAAATTTTGTATTTAGCACTGTTATAATATCTAATTTCATACTATTATTATCTAGTGCAATCCATTCTTTATATAATGGAAAATCTAAATATCAGACATTTTTAAATAATACGGATTTTCCTCAGATGGGGCTATTTAAGCTCTACTAATTGTTAAAATAATATATAATATTCATTAATTAATACAATTTTACTCGTTCTTGAATTAATATCGTATAAATATTTGATTTTATTAGAAAGGAAATATTTTAGCAAAAAAATGTAATTGAAAATTTTATTTAAGAATTATAGAGTCGTGTCTTAATTTACAATAAAATAATGAATAATCTTGATTTAAAGAGAAAAAAAATGTATATGATTTAAAGGACATACAAGGAAGTCCTGTCTTACATGCATCATGTCCTATGTTTTCAGTCTCGATAGAAAAACAGTAGAACATTTGTATGTTTGCAAAATTATAACAATAATATTAAAATAATATAATAAAATAATATTTATTATATTCAGCAAGATATTTGTTTCATATTTAAATTTCAAGTATTTGTATAAGGGGTTGCATTCGATGGTTTTGGTTTTCCTATTAAACTGTAAAACTACATAAATGGGAGACAGAAAAGTTTGATCTTGTAAAAAATGAAAGATTAATACACAGGATGAAATAGAGACTTGATATATCTCCCTTTGCCGTGAACCGTTCATAAACCATTTCAAACCCTTTCATACAACTAAATTGTTTGTTAATCTGAGTCTTAAAAAAACTTATAAACGAGATATGGTACAACGTGCGATAAATAAGAGATAGAGAATTTAGGGGGGAAGAGAAAGTGTTTCTGAAAAAGGACTGCATTGGACTTTTGCAGGGGTCTGTCTGGACATGACTGTTTACAAGACCACCTCTGCCTGATTTGAAGTGGTGGATTCACCGGAATGAGTTTTGTGTGACTCTTTTGATCCAATGACTTTTGAACATTTAAATAATTGTGTGGTACTTTCTCAGTAGGAAGGCATTGTTAAAAATGATTGGAGAGCCCGTGAGCTAATGGCTTAGGCACTAATATTTTGGCACTTGTTAAATAAATCTAGTAAATCATCTTCAACAATTCTATTCCTACTGATATTCGGTAGTAACGTCAAAAACAGTGCTTTAGATATTCATCCTACACGATTTTTTTCTTGTTCATATTGCCAGTCCAATGAAAATTTGAAATAAACTTCATATTGTTAAATAACTCTACTGTAATATGTAAATACATTGGAGTAATGATCTTTTCAGTTTTAAGACTCGTGACACTCTTAAAATAATATGAACATCTCACAGAACCTTTGATCCTAACTTATATGCAAGTTAGATGTCAGAAACATAATAGAATAGACATGTGGCAAGTATAAGAATATAAAGGAACGTCATACATCTAAAGTTTAACTTATTTTATTTATCTAAATATTCCATGACTTGTGCAATGTTGATATGAACTCTTACATCATCGCATCTATAGATACGATAATTTATTTTGTTATTTCCACATGTTATTTTCAGTTGAATTTTGAATCGTCTACTAAATTAATAAATTGAAGGGTAGATATATTTTCCATTCAAATAAAAAAGGTTTTGAATGAAACGCAGCAAAAATTGTGTAAAATTTAAAAAAAAACATGTCGTAGAAAGAAGTCATGTGTTGTTCAATTTGATTTATTTAAAATTAAAAAGCAAAATTTAATGAAAATAAATAAGTTTATAAACAAAAACTATTCTGTAACGCTTGCAATCCAGTTAAATATATTTTATTTATAGCTCCTCAGCTATCCACGTCTCTCCTTAGCAGAATCAAAGAAATAATAAAACGAAGACTCATTTGAACCGAAGAAAAATTGTTTCTGCTCTAAATACACGTACAAAAATAAAGAAGATTAAGTAATACTTTAATGCAGTAAATAATACTTCATTTTAAGATATGTGAAGTAACTTATTAAGAATAAAATATAATAACTAAAATCTTTTATTTATAATATAATAATTAACATTCACAAACAATCTTATTTATGGATTGTATAAAATATGATATAAATTCTGCAACTATTGTATAAATAAAGATTTAAATACAAGTTTTTAAATATTTAAAAATGTTAGATTTAACATTTGTCATAATTTTAAATTGGGTATTTTCCCACACCCATCAACTGCCATATTGTTGAAAATATTACGCTGGAAGTGCTAACACAAAAAATTTTCGCTTCGGAGAGATTAGACATATTTATATTTAGTATTTGAATAATACTTCAACGCAATTGTACCGCAATTAAATTTGAGATTGGAATTGTTCAAATCTTCGAAGTTATTATGAAAAATCACTTTAATAATATTATGTAATATATATCTAAATTAATAATCTTCAAAAAATAATTTTACACTCTTTTAACTGAAGAAAAAGTCAAATATACTACTCATATCAGAAACCAATATAGATTGAAGCAATAATTTTACATTCTATTACTCAAGAAAGATTTTTATGTAATGTGATGATTACTCATATCAGAAAATAATATAATCTTTAAGCTAAAGTCACAATATTTTAATATTGCAAAGGAAAGTGATACGAATACATTGATTATCAAAGAATTATTTTGAATGTGCGAAGTCTCTTTACAATAAAGTAAAAAGTAACCTGATATGGACGACATATATTGAAATTCAACGCTCCCCAATTAAATGGATTAAAAAATTCACTAGTAAATTTAAATCACGTCTTGTTTACTTTTATTAAGTGGCTGCATCCAACTTTGTTTATTATTCTGAAATGTAATTAAACTTTCATATATTTTCCTTCAGATTATATTCTAATTCCCATACTAGTTTTTTCCCGCATAAATGATACTCTGCTTAACACCACAAAATAATACAAAAGCTTTGTTAAATATCTGACTTTAAAATTTCACATACAGCAGAATTTAATTTGTTTAAATTTAAAAAGAAAATTTTATGTATTTTAAAATAGTTCATTTTTAATGATACCAATTAAAAAATTTGTTTATGCATAACTTTATGTACATACTTAATATTAAAAATATTAAAGCTACATTTCTAAATATTTTTCATCCAAACAAACTCCTATTTTTCGTAAACTGTTTGCTGATAAACAACTTATTTCTCTTTCATCACCAATTGTTTTGTCATTCACCTTAAACATTAAATGTGGAGATAATTTATTAACTAATAAATTTTTGTTGTGATTTCAAGTATGGCAGAAATGTACAGATTACCATGAAAAAAAACGCATCGCCTCAGGAAATGTGTCTTTATTTTTCAAGAATTTCGTATTTATTCAGAGTAAAAAGTGTTTGAGGAATATTTTTTTCTTTCAGAAAATTAATATATGTTTTTGTAAAGTAATTCAGAAAATAAGTGAATTTTTCGTAAATTAATTCGTAAATTACGAAAACCATGAAAGTGATACGAATACATTGATTACCAAAAATGTATTTTGATTGTGCTCTTTCCAATAGAGTAAAAGGTAACCTGATATGAACGACAAGTATTTAAATTCAACGCTCCCAATTAAATGAATTAAAAAATTCTCTAGTAAATTTAAATCACGTCTTGTTTACTTTTATTAAGTGGCTGCCTCCAACTTTGTTTATTATTCTGAAGTGTAATTAAACTTTCATATATTTTCCGTCAGATTATATTCTAATTCCCATACTAGTTTTTCCCCGCATAAATGATACTCTGCTTAACACCACAAAATAATACAACAGCTTTGTTAAATATCTAGCTTTAAAATTTCAGAAAAGTTTTCTCTTTCTAAGTAAGCTATGCCAATTTATGAAATTATATTTTCATAATTTGACATAGCCAGCTCTGCTAAAATAGTGTTATTTAAGAAAATTTTTATATATTTTAAAATAGTTCATTTTTTACAATCCCAATTATAATTTTTGTTTATATATAACTTTATGTAAGCATACTAAATGTTTATAAATTAAAAACTGCTTTTCTAAATATTTTTCATCAAAACAAAACGCTATTTGTCGTAAGCTATTTGTTCATAAACAATTTATTTTTCCTTAATCACCTATTGTTTTGTCATTCACCTTAAACCTCAAATGTGGAGAAAAAATTATTAACTAATGAATTTTTGTTATGATTTCAAGTATAGCAGAAATGCACAGATTACCAAGAAAGAAAAAACACATTGCCTGAGGATATGTAGTTTTATTTTCCTAGAAAATCGTATTTTTTCAGAATAAAAAGTGTTTGAGGAATATTTTTCTCTTTCACAAAATTAATATATATATATATATATATATTTTTGTAAAGTAATTCAGAAAGTAGGTGAATCTTTCGTATAATAAACTGAATCATCAAAAACTACGAAAATTATGAAAGTAATATGAATACATTGATTACCAAAGATTTATTTTGATTTTGCGAAGTCTCTTTCCAATAAAGTAAAAAGTAAATTAATAAACGACATGTATTTAAATTCAATTAAATGAATAAAATCTCCCCAATTAAATGAATGAAAAAATTCTCTAGTAAATTTAAATCACGTCTTGTTTACTTTTATTAAGTGGCTTCATCCACCTTTGTTCATTATTTTGGTGTGTAATTAAACTTTCGTATATTCTTCCATCAGATTATATTCTAATTCATATACTAGTTTTTCCCCGAATAAATGATACTACGTTTAACACCACAAAATAATACAAAAGCTTTGTTAAATATCTTACTTTAAAATTTCAGAAAAGTGTTTTTTTTTTTTTTAAAAGTAAGCTATGTCAATTTATGAATTTATAATTTCATAAATTGTTATAGCTAACTCCGCTAGAGCAAAGTTTATTTTGTTTTAATTTCAAATTAACTGTTTTATGTATTTTAAAATAATTAATTTTTAACAATCAAAATTAAAAAAAATTGTTTATATATAACTTTATGTAATCATACTAAATATTTAAAAAAATTAAACTACATTTCTAAATATTTTTCATCAAAACAAAACTCTATTTTTCGTAAACTATTTGTTGATAAACAATTTTTATCTCCTTAATCTTCTACTGTTTTGTCATTCACCTTAAACCTCAAATGTGGAGAAAAAATTATTAAGGAATGAATTTTTGTTGTGATTTCAAGTATGGCAGAAATGCACATATTACCATGAAAAGAAATACATTGCCTCAGGAAATGTGTTTTTATTTTCAGAGAACTTATCTATCAGAAAATTAATATATATTTTTGTAAAGTAATTCAGAATGAAGGTGAATTTTTCGTAAATTAAACTGAACCATCAAAAATTACGAAAATTTTGAAAGAGATAGGAATACATTGATTACCAAAGATTTATTTTGATTGTGCGTAGTCTCTTTCCAATAAAGTAAAAAAGTAATCTGACATGAACGACTTGTATTTAAATTCAACGTTCCACAATTACATGAGTTAAAATTTCTCTAGTAAATTTAAATCACGTCGATTTTGCTTTTATTAAGCGGATACATTCAAGTTTGTTTATTATTCTGAAATGTAATTAAACTTTCATATATTTTCTGTCAGATTATATTCTAATTCCCATACTAGTTTTTCCCTGCATAAATGGTACTGTGTTTAACACCACAAAATAATACAAAACTTTTTTAAATATCTAAGTTTAAAATTTCAGAATAGTTTTCTCTTTCTAAATAAGCTATGCCAATTTATGAAATTATATTTTCATAAATTGTCATAGCTAACTGTGCTATAGCAGTGTTTAATTTGTTTAAATTTCAAATGAAAATTTTTATGTATTGTAAAATAGTTCATTTTTAACAATCCCAAATTTATATAAGCATACTAAATATTTAAAAATTTAAAGCTGCATTTCTAAATATTTTTCATTAAAAGAAACTCCTATTTTTCGTAAACTATTTGTTGATAAACAACTTATTTATCCTGAATCACCTATTGTTTTGTTATTCACCTTAAACTTCAAATGTAGAGAAAAAAATATTAAAGAATGAATTTTTGTTATGATTTCAACTATTGAAGAAATGCACAGATTACCATGAAAAGAAACATATTGCCTCAGAAAATGTGCAGAAAAGTGCAAAGTGTGCTGAGAGTAAAAAGTGTGTGGGGAATATTTTTCTCTTTCAGAAATTTAATACATATTTTTGTAAAGTAAATCAGAATGTAGGTGAATTTTTCGTAAATTAAACTGAAGGATAAAAAATTATGAAAATTATGAAAGTGAAATGAATATATTGATTACTAAAGATTTATTTTAATTGTGCGAAGTCTCTTTCTAATAATGTAAAAAGTAACCTGAAATGAACGACATGTATTTAAATTCAACTTTCCTCAATTAAATGAGTTAAAAAATTCTCTAGTAAATTTAAATCACGTCTTTTTTGCTTTTATTTAGCGGATGCATTCAACTGTTTATTATTCTGAAGTGTAATTAAACTTTCATATATTTTTCTGTCAGATTATATTCTAATTCCCATACTAGTTTTTTCCTACATAAATGATGCTGTGTTTAACAAAACAAAATAATACAACAGCTTTGTTAAATATCTAACTTTAAATTTTCAGAAAAATTTTCTCTTTCTAAGAAAGCTATGCCAATTTATGAAATTATATTTTCATAAATTGTCATAGCTAACTGTGCTATAGCAGAGTTTAATTTGTTTAAATTTCAAATGAAAATTTTTATGTATTTTAAAATTGTTCATTTTTAACAATCCCAAATTTATGTAAGCATACTAAATATTTAAAAATTTAAAGCTGCATTTCTAAATATTTTTCATTAAAACAAACTCCTATTTTTCGTAAACTATTTGTTGATAAACAACTTATTTCTCCTGAATCACCTATTGTTTTGTTATTCACCTTAAACCTCAAATGTGGAGAAAAAATTATTAAGGAATGAATTTTTGTTATGATTTCAAGTATGGCAGAAATGCACAGATTTCCATGAAAAGAAACACATTGCCTCAGGAAATGTGTAGAAAAGTGCAAAGTGTGTTGAGAGTAGAAAGTGTTTGAGGAATATTCTTCTCTTTCAGAAATTTAATATATATTTTTGTAAAGTAAATCAGAATGTAGGTGAATTTTCCGTCAATTAAACTGAAGCATCAAAAATTACGAAAATTATGAAAGTGAAAATAATATATTGATTACCAAAGATTTATTTTGATTGAGCAAAATCTCTTTGTAAATAAAGTAAAAAGTAAATAAAGTAAAAAGTATCCTGATATAAATGACATGTATTAAATTCAACTTTCCTCAATTAAATGAGTTAAAAAATTCTCTAGTAAATTTAAATCACGTCTTTTTTGCTTTATTAAGCGGATACATTTAACTTTGTTTATTATTCTGAAGTGTAATTAAACTTTCATATATTTTTCCGTCAGATTATATTATAATTCCCATACTAGTTTTTTTCCCCGCATAAATGATACTGTGTTTAACACAGCAAAATAATACAACAGATTTGTTAAATATCTAACTTTAAATTTTCAGAAAATTTTCTCTTTCAAAGTACGCTATGTCAATCTATGAAATTATACTTTCATAAATTGCAAACTCCGCTATAGAAAAATTTAATTTGTTTAAATTTTGAATGAAAATTTTTATGTATTTTAGACTTGTTCATCTTTAACAATCCCAATTAGAAATTTTGTTTATATATAACTTTATGTATGCATACTAAATATTTAAATATTTAAATCTGCATTTCTAAATATTTTTCATTAAAACAAATTCCTAATTTTCGCGATCTATTAGTTGATAAACAATTTATTTTTCCTTAATCACCTATTGTTTTGTCATTCACCTTAAACCTCAACTATGGAGAAAAAATTATTAACGAATGAATTTTTGGTGTGATATAAAGTATGGCAGAAATGCAGTGATTACAATGAGAAAAAAACGCATTGCCTCAGGATATGTGCTTTTATTTTTAGAAAACTTCGTATTTATTCAGAGTAAAAAGTGTTTGAGGAATATTTTTCTCTTTCGGAAAATTAATATATATATATATTTTTTGTAAAACAATTAAGAATGTAAGTGAATTTTTTGTAAATTAAACTGAACCATTAAAAATTACGAAAATTTCGTGAATAATATGTAAATGAAAAAGTGTAAGAGATGGATAGTAAAGGAAATTTTAAATTAAAAATGTGATTTCATTTATAGAGAATATAATACAATAAGCAAAGTCTTAAATTTATTAATGTTACCTTTAGCATTCATGAACAATCTTAAAGGTAATTTGTATATTTGTGTTTTTTAATAAATATATATGTTATTTATTAATATTGCCCCATTTCAAACGACGCTACCGAGTTCCATTGCACAATGGTTAGTCGCGGGCTACGAGCCGAAAGGTCTCCGTTTCTATCCGGAGTCAGGACAAATTTGTTTCCTTAATTTTATGTTCGATTTGTTAAGTAGTCAAGAAGACTTCTAAATTATGCTAATTTTCTGTTACATTAAAATATTTCTAGAAAGTTCTGTTACCTTATAAAAGCCTGTGTAAAAACTGCGAGCGGCAGTTGTTGTTTGAGTACGAGCTAGGTAGCCTGGGCTTTAATAAATTGTTATTTCTTAAGCTTGACTCTTGATTGTGTTCCACCTATATTTTCATCTACGTGACAATATATATTATAATAAGTATATATTATTATATGATAGTTTTGCTTATAAATTGTCGTTTTTATAATAAAAATGACAACTGAAAATTTTAGTCTTAAATTATAATCATTGTTTTACTTTTTCACACACATCAACTGTCGTACCACTGAATATATTACATATGGACCTATGAAAAACTAAGAGAAGAACTGCTTACTTCATACACCATTTTTGTCTCCTTCTCCAGTGTAAATGCGCAGAACAATAGCAGATTGGTTAGGGTACCGGAGTTCGAATCCCACAGTGGCAAGGATGTTCGTAGCAGTTCGGAATCTGCTTTAAGCTGTAGGTCCTGGTCTCTTTAGCCCTTGTGTTGCAAAAAGTAGATCGTAGCACTCCAAACCAAACCAATCCAGTGTAAGTGCTTAAATAGTATCAACAATTAAAATTAAAATTTTATACTTAATCATTTTGTTGATAATACATTTTCTATTGTGTATACACTTCAAACTAAAGTTTTATTGTGTATTAAATTAAAAAAAAGATTATAAACTATTATTAATCATATCAGTAAAGATTATAATACTGTAATATAAATTAACTATGTAAGTAACTATAATATAAATGTACTGATGTACTTCCCCAGAATGGGCATCACGTGTACACACAGCTGTGGACTAAATTTCTAAGAAAAATATAAACGCTGCTGTGGACTTGGAGTTTTAATGGGGGACCCTTTTGGAAGATTTACAGCTGATGGATTTACAGAATTGTAGCGGTAAATCCTTTGGTAAATGACAAGCTTTCACCAAAGGGAACATTTTAATGAAATTTCTCTTTACTGGATTATAATATATTGTTGCGTATTAAATATATGTAGTATATTTTTCATAAATGTACTGATGGACTTTCCCACGACTGACAGCATTTGCACACATAGCTGCGATCAAAAATTCTAAGAAGAATATAGATGCAGCTGTGGACTTCGAGTTTTAATGGGGGACACATGCGGAGGAATATAGGTGATTGGGATGCATAATTGTAGCGGTCAAGTAGAGGCAGGGATACAGTCAGCCTTGAGATATGTATGCAGGGGCTCAGCAATAATGTCGATTTTCACCAAAGGGAAGAATGAAGAAGAGAGGGAAAAATGAGAGCACTTGCACACCCGAAGGTGATACAGACGTGGTAAAAGTTCACTAACAAATGATTGACAGAGGAAAAAAGGGACGATGAACCGAGGTGTAAAGTTTTAAAAAAATGTTGGAAGATAAGTCTAGGAAGGAAGTTAAGAGTTGCTGGGTACATTGAGAGCCCGTGAGCAAATCAGAGAGTCCGGAACAACAAACGGAAATATTACCCGATCCCTCAGTCCACATCTAAAAAGAAATAAGTAACGACCTTTGAACCCGCAACGATGTTCATCCTTCCTGAAGACGTGCCCGGACACACTGCTTCCCTTTGAATACCTGGAGGTAAACCGATTTAACACATCCATGATTGTTTGATGGGTCTCAGTTAATTATTTCAATATTTTGATTAAGAAATAACATTTAAACAAAAAAAACTGTAATGAAATTTTGTATATTGATGAATATGGAGTAATTAATGTCGAATAAATAATGAATATAATAAGTACAGGATGTTTCATATTGAATGGGACAAAAAGCGTAGTGCAGTGTGACTGCCGTAATGGATTTATTGAGCCGAAACAAATTTATTCTGAAACTACAATTATACAAATTTTATTTGGCAACATGGAAAAATTATCGAATGACAAACTCGCTGCTACAGGCGCTGTTAAACAAAATGTCGTCCATGCAGGAGAAAGTGTAATGCGTTTTCGAATATGCCAAAATCCCTCGGTAACTCTTGTGCAACAAAATTTCGCAAAGAACCACCGCATCGGAGTAACATAAGCAGGTGGGTAAAGCAGTTCCAGGATACCGGCTGCTTTTTCAAGAACAAAAGCCCAGGACGAAAAGAAACAAAACCCGAAGTAGTTGAAAGAATTCGAAAACATTTTTTACGGAGTTCCTCAAAATCAACACGACGTGCAAGTGCAGAACTGGCTGTCTCTCACACAACGGTGTGGCGTGTTTTACGGAGGCGTCTCCAATTCAAGCCGTACAGATATCAGATGATTCGGGCTTTAAAACCTACTGACAAACCGTTGCGTAAGAATGTCTGTGTGAAATTTCAAGAAAAGCTCGACGTGAATGGTTTCGAGAACACACTGGTGTTTACCGATAAAGCAACGTTCCACTTATGTGGCAAAGTTAATCGCCGTAATTTGCGATTTTGGAGCACGGAAAATGTCCATGTAACATTAGCTAACAGGAGCTTGATTACCGTGTACACATTTGTCGTGTAAACGGAGAGACACATATTAAACACCTGTAGAAACTTATTGTAAATTTGATTGAAATTTAGTAATAATAGGTAAATTTGAATTTTCTAAATATATTAATTACAACGTTCACAATCATGTTTTCTTTTTGTCCCATTCGATATGAAACACCTTGTATTTTAGTTAAAATAAATCGTTTACTTTTAATTTTGACGAGTATATTTTACTGTAGTAAAAAATAAATCAATAATGTAATGAAAAGATATGCCAATTCTTTATTTGAATGTTTCAGGATTTGAGTTATTCGGCAAAAATTTGTGGTAATTGCAGAATATTTTTCATCTTTTTATTCCCTGCACTCTTTGCCTTGCAATTGAACTTTTAATAGCTCATTCTTCACAATTATTAAAATTAAAACTTTTCAGTCCTTATAACAATTTGAGACTTCTGGAGCATTTTAAATTAATCGCCTTTGAGTGCTGACTATCCTAATTAAAGGAGATATTTTGCAGCTAAAGATTTTCCGGTAATTGGATATTCCCGTGAGAAATATTTTCATGTGCGCTAATAATCTTTAATTCTTATATCTATATTAGAATTATTTTTATTATTAATGTTTAAAGTTTGATGCTTGTGTAATTGATGAGTCTATAGTTTTTTATTCAAACATGAATTTTCAATTCTAATTTATTATAATCTTTTGATAAGCTCAATTCTATAAAATGAAAAAAAAACTACTTATGACCTTATTATTTTCTTTTTTGTATTAAGTTCATAGTATTAAAAGTAATAGTTTTTCCTTATCTCTGTTTAATTTCTGAATGTTTTTAAATGCTATTTTTCAATATTTATGGTAATTTATATTTATCTGAAATATAAGATATGAAGTAGTTTTAATGTAATGTTTGTATTTAGATGCTTCTGAAAGCATTTATTTTTTTAAAATTCTAAACTGGCTCTAAAATTTTTTTCAGCTTTTCGTGAATCAACATTTTATGGTTTCACAAATATTTTTCAAAACTGTATAACAAAAAATGTTTTGAAAATATTTTTATACATAGTGAACAGTTTGGGAAAAGTTTTGTTGGTTACGGCATTATTTTGA
Organism: Pardosa pseudoannulata; assembly: GCA_032207245.1. Lineage (NCBI taxonomy): Eukaryota > Metazoa > Arthropoda > Arachnida > Araneae > Lycosidae > Pardosa > Pardosa pseudoannulata. Next base: position 85,539,767 of record CM063511.1, read on the forward strand.
GTTAAAATTTATTATGACAGTGAGCTTCTAGCTAGGTAAAACTTGACAGTAAATGACATATTTCTGTCTCACTGTAATTGTCAAAATAACAAAGAATTCGAAACAAAAGGTTTTCTTGCCATCCATAAACACACAGTAAATATACAGGGTGTTTCAAAAATGAACGGTATATTTAAAAAAAAACAATAAAAACTAAACGGACAATGTTAGAAATACACAGTTTATTGCAATAGGCTTGGGGCAATATAATTTTTTATGCAGACAAACTTTCAAAATTAGTTATAATGTTACACAACAGATGGCGCTGCAATCTGGAAAAAGTCTAAACTACGATATTTTCCAGATATCCACCATGCGCAGCAATAATATGGTGTATTCTCAGAACGAAATTATCAGAAATCCGAGTAAACGTCTCAGGCGAGATGGCTTCACATGAGAACATATATACTGATCCAGTTATTCAATTGTTTCTGGATAGTGGCGGTACACCTAGTCTTTTAAGAGTCCTCACAGACAAATATCGTAGTTTAGATTTTTTCAGACTGCTGCGCCATCTGTTGTGGACTATTGTAACTAAGTTTAAAGTTTGTCTGCCTGAAAATTTATTATCAGAAGCATATTGATATAACCTGTGAATTTCTATCTCTGTCCGTTTAGTTTTTATTGATTTCTCAAATATACCGGTCATTTTTGAAACACCCTGTTAGTACTGAAACTATTAACTGAATGTTTTTAAATGTTGTTTTTCAATATTTTTGGCAATTTGTATTCATCTGAAATATAAAATATGAAGTAGTTTTAGTGTAATTTTTGAATTTAGATCCTTCTGAAAGCATTCATTTTTTAAAAATCTAAACTGGCTCTACAATTGTTCTTCACCTTTTCATAAATTAACGTTTTATATTTTCTCAAATATATTTCGAAAAATAGAATAAATAAGGTTTTGAAATATTTTTCTAAGTACATAATGAACAACGATGAAGAAGTTTGGATAAATTTTGTTGGTTAAATTTCCATAATGTGTAACAGTATTGGATGTCTTTAATAAGAAAGAAGAGTTTGTAAATTAAAATACCATAAATATATGTTGAAAATTCTATTTAAGAACATTGATATCATCAAAAACATTCTTTCATGTTTCGGACCTATTTCTACCATCGAAAATTCCTGAAATTTGATTGGACGAATCCATGCAATTCTATCGGTCCTCTAGTGGCCATTTGAATCACCCTAGAATGATAAAACCACTCACTCCATCTCAGTTCGTCACTGTGTACTGATGTCCCTGGCAGGAAAAAAATATTTGTGTTTTTTTTTATCCCTAAGCTTTCTCCTCTATAGTTCTTGCGTTATGTACTCACAAATTCACCTCCATATCCTCTTTTTTCATCTTTTTAGCTGTTTTATTTTCAGCTCGTTGTCATTTTTCTGCTTATTGTTAGAAATCTCTGGCTTAAAGAGCTCGACCCAGGCTATCCAGTTGCACAATCACCTTGGATGCCTTGTAAGACACTCTTAGTGTAAACATTTACTACGTCTGTGTAAAATTAGTGTAAGTAAAATTTAAGCATAAATGGCTTGGTTTGGTTTGGTTTGAAGCGCTACAGTCTATTATTTTGCACAAGATGGCTAATGAGACCGGGACCTACTGCTTAAAGCTGATTCCTAACGGCTACGAACATCCATGCCATAGTGGGTTAAACCTCAAATGGCATATTTCTGTCTCACTGTAATCGTCAAATAACGAAGAATTCAAAACAAAAAGTTTTCTTTCCATTCATTGCCCTACAATAAATGTAAATACTGAAACTATATTTCAAGTATACATGACCATATTTCTAAAATATTTTGAAGGAATTTAATAAAATAATTGCGCATTTATATGATAAAAGACTTAACATTTTGACCTACGGAGCTGATAAATGATGAATGAAAATTAGTTTGTTTATTGCAAATATTTCGATAGATAAAACAAGTAGGCATGGAAATATTTTATTGACTTACATATAAGTTACAGTACATTAAGGCAGTATTCAAATTAACTTTTTTCACCCTATCCCTCTATAAAATTACATTCATTAAAATCTAGAATTGAATATTACAAAATACTTCACATAAATAAACAGTCGCTGATATGTGATAAAAAATGTTCTCGTTTTACATGTTTCATCCAGTAAATGATTATGCCTGTGATATCTTGAAATATAAGCTTGATGGCTTTAAAATGAAACACATAATATAATAAAGAATTACTAAAATTAGGCTCTTCCCCAGTTGTTTAAATTTCTATTTCAAAAATTGATTTTTATCAAAGTACACATGTATATATTAAAAATATTCCTTAAAAATTGACAAAACATGTGCATATTTATATTACAAGACACTTTACATTGAATCACAGTAACTGTTATAATCTGCAAAAAAATTATTTGTTTATCTTTATATATAAAATTTTTCTGTCAGTGTCTTTTTAATAGACCTCTTCCTAAACAGTTGGACTAATTTTGAGGACATTTTGTGCATGTAATTAAGTTGATTCGAGGATGGTTTAGATACCCAATTTGCTCCTGTAGAAAACTTTTTTTTTTTATTGAAAATCTATGATTGTGCAATTATTGAGATTATTATAATGTTACAGGATCGAATCTCCGTACAGGGGATGTGGTAAATTTTAATTTAATCTAATTACTTTTATGTTTCTCTTTGTTCTAGAAATATATCTGCCATGAAAATGATTTAAGTTTTTCCTATCTTCTTATTTGTTAAGACAATTTTAAGTTTATGCCCAACATATTTAAATTTACAGTGTACAGATACGCTCACACACAATTGATAAGTCGAGTTGTGGTGACTGTACGTAGGGGTGTAAAATATTTTTAAAATATTTTTTGTTTACTTTTACATTAAAAAGGTCCAATTTATAATTTTAAAAAAAAATTAAAATTTTTGTATTTAGAGCGTTAAAACAGGACAACATCTATCTGGACGTCTAGTTATAGATAAATATGATATATACCATAGATTAATAAAATACCATAGATGTCATAAACTTGATGTGCTTTAAAAACCGATATAATATATTATAGGACTAGTCAAACCCATCTCCTTATAAAACAACTTTGAAATTCATATGCTATAATAAAACAATGTATGTCTAGTACTTTTGACATCCTAAAAATATTTTTAAAAGCTTAATAAATTATTTGAACACTTATGTAAAGACTCTTTACATTTTGAGCACTATGTCTGTTATATGAAAATATTTGTTGGTGTAGCATATTTTGATCAAAAAATGATTATGCATGACATAGTGTTTAGTAGCAAAACCTTGATGAAATTTAAATGAAAGATATATTACAGGGATATCGAAGAATCTACTTTTGACTCTTTCCTCTTTATAAAACTACATTTAACAAAATAGTTAAAATGAGCGTTTGATTTCTAAATATTCGAGATTCATCCCACAACATACAGACAGCTACATTATAATATACATTTTAAAAAATCTTAGAATGTTCAACCAAACATAGAGACGGGGAGCGACAAACAGAAAACAAATTGATAGCCGTATATCTTTCAAGCTATAAAAAATAGTATATATTCATCTACTTTATATTCAATTTATATTTAATTTATATTCAATTCAATTTATATTCAGTGTTTTATATTCAATTTTAAGATTTTTCAAAGTTCAAAAGAAATATAACATCTAAAAATTTTTTTTTAATTTTAGAGTCATATATGTCTGTGAATATTAAGCTACTTTTAGTCATATTTTAATTAGAAAGGAATTTACCAAAAACTCGAAGATACTCAATTTCTAATTTTGAAAAATTTATTTCGCGATATAATAAGAAAACTACTTATCTTAAGTACACATCAAATTAAACATTAAACATTAAACATCAAATATTAAACATTTCATAGCCAGTGTAATATCACATTTCTTTGGGGTTTTTTTGTGCAAAACATTTTACATTTAAAGCATAGATTTTATTATACAAGATTGTGAATTTTATTTTGCCCATTTTACATGTTTCAAAGAAACACCATTAACTACTGAGTTTTAAAGACTTAGAAAATATGTTATTTAAATTGCAATTATTTGTTTACGATACTGACATTTATAGATATTTAAATAAAACATAGAATAGAGGACATGCAAGAAAACTCTTTATTTTTATAAGGATATATATTCTAAAGTTTTAGATTTTCTAATTATGATCCATAAAAGAAAATAACTACAAAACTAACAGGTTTTCTGCCCATTATGCAAATGAAACATGTGCAGTCCAAGTGTACCACGACTTACGTATGTGAACTCATCACAGAAATTTTACATCCTGCCGATGGTTGTAACGCTTTAAATTCATGTTTTAAATATATATTGCTACGTATGGACGATGCTTCAACTTAACAGAATTGTGTTTACTTTTTAAATTGTTAGAACCGCATTTTCTACATTTCCACACTTTTATTTTATAATTTCTTTTGTAATTGTACTCTGCCGTTTCTATGGGGACCGTAATTATCTACACCGAAGACTGTACTTGAAGAAGCTAGTTAGCAATACTCTTTTGTGATGAATATATATCTGAATTTCAACAAGTTACTCAAAGTTTAATTTAATTTTGTACTCTAAATAATTCCTTCAATAGAAGCATTTCAGACAGTCACAAAATATAAAGCCTATAAAATAATAGGTCCCTAGTGCAATCTCTTTGTTTAACGAGAGGAAGAGTAAAGAAATTACTGAACTATCAAATATATTTCGCTTAGAAAAAACATAATTATTATTTTTAAAGATTATTATAGATTTATACAGAAAACATTATCGTTCATAGAACTTTTATAGCTTTTATAAAAATTGGTTTTGTTTTGTGAGATTAAATATCATTGGAAATAATATAATTTAACAAAATCTCACTTTTTTAACCTACGTTTAATTTTTCTTGAAATATTCTTGGGAAACAAGAAAAACTATAATTGGACAAAAGGCTTCCAATTTCATATTCTAGTATAAAAAAAACTTTGTTATTATACTATCATAACTTTTTCTAAAGCTTTTATTTTTGTAATACATTCTCCTGTCTTTGGCAGCAAAGAAACTTACCAGAGACATATTTAGCCAATTTTTAACATGCTTGTAGCTGTTAAAAGAAATATATGCAATTTCGACAGTGCTACTTTTTATAATTTTCACTGTTGTCAACCCATGCCATAAATTGTAAACTATAACTTAAAAAAAGGATTTAAGTTTAATTTACTAGTAGAAAATAATTTACTTAGTTGTCTATTTAACTTCGTCAATAACTTTTATCAATTTTTTAACGATACATTCCTAATCCTTTGGTGGAAATGTACGCTTCTCAAACCACACACTTTTCAAAATCGTCAGATGTGGTAGACGTCGGAAATAAGACAAAAGCTGCACATGTTTGTCAGAAAAAATTTATTTTATTAATCATTTGGGTAAGTAAAGATAAAACATGAAATATGCATATGAGGCACATCAATATTGTTTCTACACTGCAACGCATAGATTTGGTTTTAAGTGTTTTTAAGTTGCAACACATAGGCGCAAGAGTAAAAAGCATTATCTCTCTCCCGTTGTCTTCATAATTTTTCTCCATGAACAGGGTGTTCTAAAATTTCACAGAATAAATCAAAAGTTTTATCTAACATTAAGAGCATTAAAAGTTACAGTGGAGCGTGGGATCGCAAATCATGTTTAGTAGGTGAAACTCGCGATAAATGCATGCAGACTTTCAGTGCGTAGTAGATCTAAGATGATGTTGACCATTGAATTTATACACGGTTTGTGTTCGAAATCTGGATCTTTCCTATGCCTTAATCTCGAAAATATGTTACATACACGACTAAGAATCACCTCACTTTGTACGTGTGACGTTACAACACTATTTTTGAATTATTCATAATTTTTTTGATTGTATCGATACTATTTTATATAAATTCTTAATTAAAGTTAAAATTCAATATAACACGCTAATCTGTTAGACACACACATCATTTAGATGCTTTGCATTCGCAGTTACTATGCTGTGTTATTCTATGTTATATTATTTTGTTCAAAGCTGTATCTTTGTTACAGTTTAAACAGTATTGATTGTCTCATTTTTTTATAAAAAAGGAAAATTTTATACGTTGCAGCCATGATTGTGAATAATAATTATATACAAAGGAAAAAAAGAAACAAGATGAAAATAATTCTGGTGTTACTGCTGGAAAGTAAAATAAACTAAAATAGAACAATCGAAATTATACAAATCAACAGAAATCGTATGAAACAAATTATGTTTCTGTGAGATACAGTGAGTACAATGCCAAACGTTTCGATACGCACCCGAAGGAGTGTTAAAAGTCACAAGTAGTGCCAAAGTTACGCGCTAGTAAAACCTTTAATATTTGAAATTTTTGCACCTGGTTTAATTTAATTCATTCCATTGATCTTATAATGTGTCAATAATGCCTAAATTTATTATGACCAAAACTGGAATTTAATATGGGCAAAGACTATACATTTTTACGAATTTTTAAAATTTTTTAAATGGGATTTCTTAATGTGAACTTGTCCTGTGGGGGATTGCTGTCGTTTTAATAGAGCTTTAATTGGGCACTCCTCCAAGAGACATTAACATTTTCGAGACGGGGTGTTTTCCACAACTTCTTCAAAAACTTTTATTTTTTAGTACTTTCTTCCGTCTTTGCAGCAATGAACTTCCAGAGAAATAATTGCCAAATTTTGAATTTCTACTTTAGAATTGTGGCTATTAAAAATATATGCAATTTCAACTGTGCTACATTTTATATTTTAGTTTTATACTTTCGTCAAACCATGCCATAAATTGTAAACTATAATTTAAAAAAAATTATTCAAGTTTAATTTACTAGTAGAAAATAATTTACTTAGTTGTCTATTTAACTTCTTTAATAACTTTTATCATTTTTTACCAGTAAGTTCCTACTCCTTTGGTGGCAATGTACTCTTCTCAAACCACACAATTTTCAAAATCGTCACATGTGGTAGACATGTGGTAAATGAGAAAAAAAGCTATACAGTTTGTCAGAAAAAAATTAACTTTATTAAGCATTCAGGTACGTAAAGATAAAACACAAAATATGCATATGAGGCACATCAATTTCGTTCCTACGCTGCAACGAATAGGTTTGTTTTAAAGTATTTTTAAGTTGCAACGCATAGGTGCAAGAGTGAAAAGCATTCTCTCTCTCCCGTAATCTCCATAACTTTTCTTTATGAACAGGATGTTCTAAAATTTGACTCGATAAATCAAAAGTTTCTATCACACATTAAGAACATTAAAAGTTAAAGTGGAATGAGGGATCGCAAATTATGTTTAGTTGGTGAAACTACCGATAAATGCATGCAGACTTTCAGTGCGTAGTAGATCTAAGATGATGTTGACCATTGAATTTATACATGGTTTGTGTTGGAAATCTGGAACTTTCCTATGCCTTAATCTCGAAAATATGTTACATAACGACTAAGAATCACCTCACTTTCTACATATAACGTAACAGCACTATTTTTGAATTATTCATAATTCCTCTCATTGTATCGATACTATTTTATATAAATTGTTATATAAAGTTAAAATTCAATAGAACACGCTAAGACTGTTAGACACAACCGTCATTTATATGCTATGCATTCATCGTTACTATGCTATGTATTTCTATGCTATATTGTTTTGTTCAAAGTTGTGTCTTTGCTATAGTTTAAACCGTATTGATTGCCTCATTATGTTTTTTTATAAAAAAAAAGAAATTTTTATAGGTTGCAGCTGTGACTGTGAATAACAATTATATACAAAAGAAAAAATAAACAAGATGAAAATAATTCTGGTGTTACATACCGAAAGTAAAATAAACTAAACAAGAACACTCGAAATTATACAAATGAGTAGAAATTGTATAAAACAAATTGTGTCTCTATGAGATACAACGAGTACGAAGCCAAAAGTTTCGATACGCACCTGACGGAGTGTTAAAATCTCAAGTAGTGCCAATAATATAGTCTAGTAAAACCTTTAATATTTGAAATTTTGCATCTGGTTTAATTTAGTTGATTTCATTGATCTTATAATGTGTCAATAATGCCTAAATTTATTACACCAAAATTGGAATCTATTATGAACAAAGAGTATACTTTTTTAAGATATTTTTTAAATTTTTAAAGGGTCTCTCTTAATGTGAGGTCTTTAGGGGGACAGGTGTCTCTTGTTTTGATAGAGATTCCATTGGGCTCTCCTTCAAGACAGATTAACATTTTCGAGACAGGATGTTGTTCACAACTTCTTCAAAAACTTTTATTTTTTTAGTGCTTTTCCCCGTATTTGTCAGCAACGAACTTACCACAGAAATATTTGGAAAATTTTTAATATCTACTTTAGAATTGTAGCTATTAAAAGAAATATATGCAATTTCTAGTGTGCTACAATTTATAATTCAGTTTTATACTTTCGTCAACCCATGTCATAAATTGTAAACTATAATTCAAACAAAATGATTCAAGTTTAATTTACCAGTAGAAAATAATTTACTTAGTTTGCTATATAACTTCTTATATAATTTTTATCAATTTTTTATCAGTTTAGGTGGCAATGTATACTTCTCAAACCACACATTTTTCAAAATCGTTAGATGTGGTAGACATGGTAAATGAGAAAAAAAGCTAAACATGTTTGTCAGAAAAAATGCATTTTATTAAGCATTTGGGTAAGTAACGATAAAACACGAAATATGCATATGAGGCACATCAATATCGTTCCTACGCTGCAAGGCATAGGTTGATTTTTGGCACATTCTTTCTTTCCCGTCATATATATTATTTTTTCCTTGAAAGGGTGTTCTACAATTTGACGGACTAAATCAAATGTTTCCATTCCACATTGAGAATAATAAAAATTACAGTGGAACATGGGATCGCAAATTCTGTTTAGTAGGTGAAAATTGCAATAAGCGCATGCAGACCCTGAGTGCATAGTAGACCTAAGATGATGTTGACTATTGAATGTATACACGGTTTCTGTTGGAAATCCGGATCTTTCCCATACCGTAACCTCCAAAATATGTCACATATTATACGTCTAAGATATAATTATACGTCTTAGAATTACCCAACTTTTTACTTTTGGCGTCATAACTGTTTTTTTAATTATTCATATTTCTATTGTCTGTATCGATAATATTTCTATAAATTCTTATGTAAAGTTAAAATTCAATAGGACAAGCTAATCTGTTAGACACACATATTCTTTATATGCTATGCATTTATCGGTACTACGCTATGTATTTCTGTTCTAAATTATTTTGTTCAAAGCTGTGTCTTTGCTACAGTTTAAACCGCATTGATTGTTTCGTTATGTTTTCTTATAAAACATAATTTTTATATGTTGTAGCAGTGCTCGTAAATATTAATTAGATTGAAAAAACAATTACATAAGAAGAAAATAATTCCGGGGTTACAGTCTGGATATCATATAAACAACGTGCCAAACTTTATCCCTTCTAATTGGGCACTGTCCCTTAGGGACTCATAAATACTCCACAAAGGTACATTCTTATTTAATGTCAAGTACGGAGACGGGATTCTAATCTGGGATTGGGATCAGAACCCCGCCCGAGACAACCGTAAAAGACAACAATATGCGTTGAATAGGAATTTATGGTCCTCCGTCTCTTTACAAAGATGTGATGAGGTCAGATTTAGAACCCGAACATTATACTTCATGTATGAATGAATCAATTATATAACAGATCTAAATCGCCTCATCACAGGACACAGTTAATTACTCACTCTTCCAAGATAGACTTAACATTTTAGTGACGGGATGTTTTTCTATGTTTGTGAATATAAAGACGGAAGTCTTAGACTCAGTCCTTTTGCTTAAAAGTAATTTCTTTTATGTTGTCACTTTGTACAACAATAAGGAGGGAGGGAATAAAGAATATTTTCAGAGTGAGGTGTTAAAGTAACCTTGCGAAAATATGACAGATAGCAAAAGTGATTAGCCTTAAGAGAGTATAATGTAGACAGTGGGGAAATTATTTGCTTGGTTTATATTTCTACCTTCCTTTTAAGACTTGAGTTGCTTGGTCAAATATCGACCAACAATCCGCAAAAGATTAAATGGCTTCATTAAATTCTTCACCCTCCACAGAAAAGATGATCAAAGAAATTCTTACCCCATCTAAGCAGTTGAAAATATTCCCAAGCCTTCATAAGAATTGTTAGAAGTACCTGGACTTAACCAGTGTGTAAGGAATTTGCACCCACGACTTTGTGTGCTCTGAATGACATCGGGAGTATCACCCCATTTGACCCCTTCCACGCGGCTTTTCTTGGGAGAAATAAGAAGCCGGCAAAAGGGGGCTGATAACGTTTTTCGGAGGCACTGGTGGATGTTTTTGCAGGTTCTCGGAGGAGGAGTGTATGCCCTTTTCGGTAGGGCTCAAGTTTCCCGACAACCCCCCCTCCCCGAAGAAGGGAGGATTCTGCAAGAGTTCATCGGAGGGGAGAGATTGAGGGAGTCGAGATTGGGCCGCCAGCTGAAAAACATCTCTCTGGGCTGATGTGGAAAGAAAGGACGATGCTCGGTCATCTTTAAAATATTTAGCTAGGACTGGCTCTGAGACTCAATTTTGATATGTCGTTTTCTTTAATTGTTTTTTTTTTCTTAATTTTGTGTAAATAAAAAATGTTGTTTCGTCTGTAAGAGGTTTCCGAGGAATTATTTAGAACATATGCATCCCAGCGACAGGAAAGGAACTTACCTGCCTCAGAAAAAGTAGGCGGTCAGAAATCACACGCTAAAACGTAGCGCACCGGTAGAAAAGAGTGTGCGTTACACAGTGGTTAAGTGTTGGTTTGTTCATTTGTATCCAGTTTTCGACGTTTTGGAATGGTAAACAGTTTTTAATTGTACTAGTTATTATTTATAATGATCTTTTCTTTATTTACTTAATGTGAGTATTTTGGTTTTTTTCGCATATGTTTTTGTTTTCAACTTTATGCAAATTTACTCATGTATCTGCTCAGCCTAGTAGTTTATAAACAGTAATTGTAGTTTCTGTGAGCTGACTCCGACGGTTGTTTTGACCCATTGCCTCAGTGTTACGATAGTCGTATTATTTTATTGCCAGTGAAGCAAATTTATAATGTTATTGTTTTTTATTTTAATTCATGTTAAATAACGTTGCGTTTTTTTAAGTTTGCTTTCTTCACTCACCGTACTTGCCACTGCTTTAATTGCCATATGAGACTGACAAGCACTAACTCCAGTGAGGGACA
>CM063511.1:85556098-85573598 GCA_032207245.1 Pardosa pseudoannulata
TGGGGTTTAGTTCTGATCAATTGTGTCGAAGCTGCAAGACTGCTCGTCACATTTTGCATGATTGCGAGTATTTCTTGGCTCTTAGGTTTCAGAACCTTGGTTGCAACCTTCTTGAACCTTGGGAGCTGCAGTACATTTCTGTTAGTTGTCTGCTGAGATTTGCTTCAGCTTGTGTGCTTTTCTCTTAGGTGCTCTTGGGTCGTATTCTTATTTTTCCTGGGTTTGAGTACAATAGAACTCTGGTAGCAGTGCCCTGCTCTTGAGAGTCCCCCAAGAGCTTTCCTAAAGGCTAGTTCATTCATTCATTCATTCAACAGTTTCCATTGAAGACATAGCATTAGGATCAACTCAAAGTAATCAGCAAGGGACTATACCAACTCCACCTTCACATGGTTACAAAGATTCCAGAGATCAATTGAATAAATTTGAATTCACCCATTACTCGTAGATACTAAGGATCGAGACTACGTATCACGAAAATTATCCCCTGAAAATCCAGCTTGTTAGACACGGGGAAAAATGTTTGTAGCATAATACATGTGTTATTAAGATGGGCTTTACTTCTCAACAACGGACGACAGCAATCATATGAGAAATGCAGATAATTTTCGCCTATTTAGTATTATTTATAACATTATAATTTACATTGACATTTCAGGATTGTTCGTACATCGAAAAGAAATTTACTTTTTAGTTAGGAACATTAACTAAAATCTTGCAAAACGTCTTTATCTCATCTCTTATATTAAAGTTTACATGTGATACCAAATAAAACTGTTACCAATCATGTTCATTTTATATTAATATCATTTTATCCTGTTAACTAAATCTGATCACTAATAGCTTATCACTAATAAAACAAACTGAGACAATGAAAGGTGTTCCATGTTCATATATTTTTGCACTTTGTGCAAATCTCAATAAATCCAATGTAGCATAATTCAAAAGCTTGTAAAATGCAATTCTAACTGTGGAGTAGAATTTTTAATAACTACAATATAGCATAATTCAAAAGCTTGTAAAATGCAATTCTAACTGTGGAGTAGAACTTCGAGGGGAATTTTAAAAATAATTTTATAATGAAGATTTTAAGTCTCAAAAGGTACAATGTCCTCTTAGGTTACTAAACAAGGATTTAAAGTTATAACATTTAACCTATAATATTGTTTTTCCCGTTTAGTTTGGAATAAAGAGAGATATCTTTTTACAAAAACCGGATGCGAATCTGTTACTCATTGTGAAGGAAGGGGGGTTTCTATGGGGATGTACGCGTCGAGCAAAACATAAAAGGTTGGTACCTGTAAAAGAAACCCACAGAAAAGACAATAAAACAAGTATATTTGATGAGTGGTGATGTATAGTGACAGCACGCGCTATGTCCCTAACCGAATTTTTTTTAATATTTAAATTACATTTGGGCTACGCCAAATTAAATTTAAATCTTAAAGTAAAAATACAATAGGCATTAAAAAAGGAGAGGAGAAGTTACTGATTTAATGGATTTTTAAATTCCATTTTAATTTATTGATATTAAAATGAAATTTTAAAAAAATAATAGAAGCAAATTGATTGAGTTTCTTTTTTTAAATGATAAAAATTAATAAAAAGAAAGGAAAAAACAAAAATGGACTGAAAAAGAAGACAATTATGGAGGACGGAACTCCGAGTTCCTCTTCTTTTTACGGGATCCAGTTCTCTCTCTCTCCTCATCAAAATTCCCATGGCCTTGCGGCACGGTGGAAAACTGCCAAGAGCAGCGCTAAAAAATAAGTCAATGTGTGGAATAGGGATATATCATAAAAACTGCCAATTTATGGAACTATTGCCAAGAAGAACACCAAGTGATGTTCCTGGTATGCGGGATATCATCTGATTAAAAATCCAGAGCGGCTTATGCGATAAAAAATTAGGTTTTCGTCTCACCAACGTGATAATTGGGAGCATGACAGGAAAGTTAAAAAAAGGGTATTTCAAGGGAAGCTTATAGAATTAAAATAAACTAAATGGAACGAAATTAAATTTAAGTAAATAGAACGTTATGACACTCATTTAGCACTACTCGGTAAACACGTGTGGTTTAAGAAATGTTACGGACGTGAGTAACATTGTACCCAATGAGTCCTCATAAATAAAAAACAAAGCTCAAGAAGTAGATTCTCAAACTGGATCAGCCAACTTAAGAGGCATCATTGAACAATGTGACACCAATCTTATTTTACATATACCATACCCCATTAATAAGCACACTACATTTAGCCTCCTCGAACCTCAAATTGACAACCCTCTCTCGGATATCTATGTCTGAGCTACCTTGGTACTACATATAAAAAAATGAAGCTGTTATCCGCAAATTATCCGTATGAGTTATTAAAACAAAATATATACCGCAATAAACTCCTAATAAATGATCCATCGAAAAAAATTCTCTTATTTTTTCATAACAATAATTGAACATATATGTCCACATCGGATTTATTCTTCATCCCTCAAGTACTGAAAGACACATAGTAAATAAAAAAGATAAGGAACAATGAATTTTCCCATCCCACCTATCGGGTGATATTTTAGGATATTCTCTAAGGGTCACATTTATCAAACTTCTGGTGAAGGGATATTGTTTAGTAGGATTTTTCGTAAATATACAAACTTTTTTATTTTATTTTTTGTGTATGCTAAGATGTAATCCTCTAAGTCCCATCTTCTCGCTATATAATTTTTGCTACCTGTCAGTAATATATTAGTACAGTAGAACCTCTTTTTAACGACCCCACGATACAACGACACCTTCGTTAGAACGACCATTTTAAAAAGTCCCAATTATTTTACCATGTTAATTTTGAATCATTACAATGACCCCAAACATATTATTTTTCTTTAGAACGACCGCCAATTTTAGTTCGCAAAACTCATGAGCAAGTAGGCTATTTTAAAATTATTGTACTGTGGTGCAACTTCAAGAAACTTGTATCTTTGTGTTTGCTTAGAGGAGGGTAGGGGTGTGACGAAAGGAAATCTTCAATTATCTTTTGATGAGTTTGTGGCGGTAGACGAAACTTTACAGTGCTGAGGAGAAAATTTGAATGATGACGAATTTATTGCCATATAATAGGAAATAACGAAATCTACGATTCCGAAGACATAGAAGAAATCGTCCAAGATTTTGAAAAAGTGTATGAAAAAGAAGCATTCAATGCAATCAATGCCTTACGTCAATATTTAAAAGGAAAATTTAATTCTGAATATTTCCTTCAAAATCTAACAGATATGGAATCAATGATAATGAAAAATTCCCAAATGAACTTGAAACAGGCGTCAATCAAAGACTTTTTTTCAAAAAATCAGTAATAGAAATACAAATGAATAAAAGCGTTCTCTAGGTATATACTGTTACATCATTTCTCTGCTCAATTTTTTTATTATTTTTTCAATTCGTTACAACGACCTTCCGTTACAACGGCCATATGATGTTGGTACCACAGGAGGTCGTTAAACCGAGGTTCTACTGTATTTACTTTATTAAAAACCTTTCTGAAAAGATTTTTATGTGCTTCTATAACAATATTTAAACTTATTAGCATGAATTAAGTGTTTTTCCTATTCATTGTTGATTCATTGCCCATCAAAATCACATGTCACTCAAACATAACATTCTATGATTAATATTTTTAAAAAAAATCAGCACAAATTTATATATTTACATCGGCTTTTCTTAGAACGGAGCAACAACTTTTAACAACACACTCATCAATTGAAAGAACATTCTACGCTTAAAGTAGAAGTCGTAGTTCTTTTCTTTTATTTTATTTTTATATTCTAGTAAAATTTTCTTTTTTTAGTTAGTCTACGTGAGGTAGTTCTTTACAATATACTGTTGCGAAATTCTCGTGTAAAGTTCTTTGATTGAATAGGCTTTGGCTAATACAAAAACATTAACAGTTTATTAACACGCCAAATGAATCACAATTACAACTGATGGTGATAAAACGTGGCATCCATTTGGCGAACTGTTTCATAGCTATAAGGAGAGCATTAACACGGATCCTACTTTCACCCGACCTGAGCAAGAACTGCCATTTCATGAGAACTCACGGTCCCTTTACATAACTTTCAGGTTTCTGGAAATTTCTACAAGCTTCTAGTGAAATCCAGAAAAAGGAAGGTCGGCAACAAAATGTCGCCATGTCGTCCAGAAAGGAGTCTTACAAAACTTCGCCAAGGAGCCCATATCTCTCAATTTTGGCGAGATACCATACAAATCACATGTTTACAGTAATCTTAAGAATATATTCTGCTCGGATTTATTCCTAATCCATCAACTATTTTATCCCAAAGGTTATTGTAAACGAAACTGATGAGGAACAATGAAGAATCCCCTCCAACAGATTAATTCATATTTTAAGATAGTCTTTACGGAGGTACATTTATCAAACTTTTGGTAAATAATCACTGTTTAGTAGAGTTTTCTTAAGAGTTAAAAGACTATTTTTAAATATTTCTTCCTATATATGATAAACTTTTTATAATTTTGGTCCCATGTTATTGATAATTTAATTAATGTTTCCCACAATCTTATTTTAATACAAGAATCTTCTGTGTTAACTCTTAACTTTTTACTTCGTCAACAAAGCACAAAGAAATTTACTAACAAACTTTTTTATTCATCGTCACTTCACTTTCATATATCACATATTTTTTCAGCTTTCAGCATTTTTCGGTTTCCTTCACGTTTCTATAATTTTGTAAAAATATGAGTAAGAAAAGTTGCTTAGGAGAGTTTATCTTAGAAAAACCTATTAAATAAGTAATCTCCTGACAGTGTTAAAATGTGTTTTCAGATAATAAATCCTGTTTTTTCATCCTTAAACATATTTTCTTGACTCATTTCATTTCATGAATTATAATTTTAATCATTACTCATTTTAAAAGATGTGTTATTTTTATTCTTCTAATTTTTAGATCCAAGCCTTATTCCTTTAATCATAAATTAGATTTCACGAATCTATTTGGAAGCCATATATATATATATATATATATATATATATATATATATATATATATATATATATATATATATATATATATATATATATATATATATATATATATATATATATATATATATATATATATATATATATATATATATATATATATATATATATATATATATATATATATATATATATATATATATATATATATATATATATATATATATATATATACATATATATATATATACATATATATATATATATATATATATATATATATATATATATATATATATATATATATATATATATATATATATATATATATATATATAATATATATATATATATATATATATATATATATATATATATATATATATATAATATATATATATATATATATATATATATATATATATATATATATATATATATATATATATATATATATATATTATTTCACCCAACACTAAAAATTTTTAAATTTTGAAAATAAAATTAAATTTAAAGTACTTCCCTTTAACTGTGAAAGAAAAAGTATATACTTAATAATAACTCGAGTTCAATTTGGAATTTCGAAAAAACTGTAGTATAAAAATGCACAGAAACAATTGTATAAAAGCTAGAACTAGAGATTTCATATATATACCAAGTTTTACCGCACCCTTCAAATTGACGGATTTTTGATCAGGGCTTTCATTGTAACTTTTAATGTAGTTAATGTAAATAAAAGAATATAATTTAACGAAAACAACATTTAATATAATAATTCATTAATTATTAATAAAAAACAGACAAAAACAGTTTGCGTTGAATATAATTTACAAACAACAATGTTCATAATATTTTCCGAGATTGTAATTTTCAAAGATTGCACTTTTCACTAAGAACTTTTTCACATGAAAAGGACAACTAATAATGATTGCGTCCTGATTTCATTTACCAATTATATAATTCAGTTCTAAAATGAATTCTAGTCGAAACAAAATAGATCCCAATATAATGGTGGGCTAACACTTTAGATGATTCATCTTTGCAAAAGTCGCCCTTTTCACCGGTCTTGGTATAAATAGGTATAGGTCATAGTGATTATGTAAATTAAAGTGTGTGAGCGGAAATTGAATAGAAATATTTAACTATTATTACATTTCATTTAAAGTAGTGTCATAAAATTTTAGAATAATACTTAAATTATATCAAAATTTTAAACATGAAATTTAAAATTAGTCAAAATGACGGTCTTGTTATTTCTAGAGTTCATATACAGGGTGTCCCAAAAGGTCGTTTACAAACTGAGCATGTCGGTCTGTCATATCAGGATAAACAATATTTACATAGGAACTTGAGTCTGAAAATGCATTCTGCTAGAGCGCTATGATCACAAGTGTTGATCAGGAGAAAAAAATGATATCGACAGTGGTGTTAATATGATTTTTACTACAGATGATGATTACATCACAGCAAATACTCAAAATTGTTTCCCTTCGCCCCAATGCGTTTTTCACAACGTAGGCGCATGGATCAACGAACCCATTCAATTTCACAAGGATTGCAGCTGTAGCATGCTGTAGCTTCCCCGATCATGGTGATAAGATTCATGACCGATGTTACGCATGTATCGTACAACATGGGTTTCATGTTTCTCCACTGATAGAGATTCAGGGAGTCAGGTCGGGGGATCGCAGTGGCCATACGAATGGTACGCCTCTACCGATCCAGCGATTAGGATAAGTCCTATCAAGGTATTCTCACAGCGTAGATAAAGTGGGCAGGCCCTCCATCATGCTGAAAACAGATGTTTCGGCGTGTAGCGGCTGGAACGTCACCCATCAGATCTGGCAAAACTTTTTCTAAAATATGAGATAGGTATTTCCGTCAAGGCGTTTAGGTAGAAGGTAAAGGCCAATCAACATGTCCCTGTTAATACCAGCACAAACGTTTAAGGTGAAACATTGTTAATGTGCATGGACACGTGTACACCTTGGGCTTTCATGCTTCCATACTTACATGTTGTGCAGGTTCAGGACAATATCCTGTGTGAAGCAGGATTCATCAGAAAACAAAATACATGATGGAAAATCTGGCTGTGAGACGCGCTGTTACAAATACCAGAGTAAGAATGCAATGCGTTTGGGATAATCGTCAACAGACAATGCCTGTACTTTTTGAAAGTGGTAAAGGTGTTACATGTCCTAGTGCGGTATGCGCATTATGGTGTAATGACCTACACCCAAGACACGTTCGCTTGCTAGGATACTTTTTTGCGAGTTGATAGCAAACTCCTGTAGCACGGTTTTCTTAACGACAGGAGTGAGTGTATACACGAGTCCGTTCTCGACCGATGTAGCTACGTACTTCAAAAGCTCCTGATTCCCTCAATCTTCTGTGCAATTTCCAAACAAAACATGACTTAGCTGACGTCTATTTGGGAAGCGTTCAAGTTACATTCGTGCCGCGGTTCGTCCATTTCCATCAGCGGAGACATATACGTAATGCCCGTCGGTCATTTCTGCTTTACTAAACTCATTCATCCTTCTCCTTCAACGTCCACGCCTGAAATGATTATCTTTCCCACTCTCCCTTTTTTCTTCAATTATCGCCCTCTGGCGGTCACAGTTTGCATTTCGGACATAAGTTTGTTCATTATGATATTACAGACCAGCATGTTAAGTTTGTAAAAACATTTTGGGACACCTGTATAAAAAATTGAAAGTAGTAATTGTAGTTTTAAGAGTCCTGTCACCCCTTAAGTAGTAATAAAGAGATGTTTTTACACCAGTCACATGCATCAGTTCTTTCCACTGATATTACTTGAATAACTGCACCCTGCGTAACTAGTAAAAATATAACATTAAGTTTATTGAGAAAATTAAAATAAAATGTTTTCATATTCTGAGAAATCGAAAATTGTCACATTCTATAAATAATTTCTCCTTCATCATTATTAAATTTTTTGTATCGTAATCCATAAAAATCTGAAGTTTCATTACTCAAATATTTTATAGCACTCGACTGCAAAAATAATTTTTTATTAAAAATTAAGTTTTCAACTTATCTCAAATAGATTATTATCGATTATTCACTTTCATACAGAAAGAAAATTTCGACTAGAGATCTTTCATACCTCTGTGAAAAAATAATAAGCAATATTTGATAGATTTGATAGGAAAATCAAGTTAATGATGCCCTTATTCAATATTTTCAAACTACGGAGTACTGGAAATATTTTTAGAAAAAAAAAAGATGCACGAAGAAAATCTTAAAAAAAGAACTGAGAGTTTTGCTCTCCTAATTCATATTCCGATATTGCTTCCTGAAGTATATTAGTTCGCATATCAAATATTATGTTTTAAAGTCATCCGATATTGAATACAGAGCTGTTATTTTCTATAATTTAAGTCATACTGACGTTTTCTAAATAAAAATAAACAGTATAATATCTGCAAAATGTCACTTGATCGGAGATATAGTAAATTTTCGGACATTATTTGATATTCCTGTCTGGAACTAAGCAAAATTTAAAATATTATTTTTCTATTTAAAAGGCTTTTTTGTCAT
This sequence comes from Pardosa pseudoannulata, assembly GCA_032207245.1. NCBI lineage: Eukaryota > Metazoa > Arthropoda > Arachnida > Araneae > Lycosidae > Pardosa > Pardosa pseudoannulata. The sequence continues at coordinate 85,564,654 of CM063511.1, forward strand.
TTCATATTAATGAAATTATATTAACTCTAGGCATGCGGGTTTATTTCACTGCCAACTTATGCCTGCAACTTATGCCTTAATGCCGGCGTTTTTTCCTGAATCGCTCGAAAGTTTAGTTATTCAGAAAAATCGCAGTAAATCGAAAACTACTTTGTTTATATGAACGAAACTTTTTTTTATTTTACACTTTAATATATACTGTGCGATTATTTAACAAAAAAAACCCAATATTTTTACGAAATCACAAAAATAAACGATTTTTAAAATTAAAGTCCGACAATCTGTCAGCGCATATTTCTTCATCCCTATATTTCGGTTCATTTTATCAATTTTGTATTCAACGATAAAAAACCAAGCTGCAAATTGACAAAAAACCGACTTGTACGTTTTCGAGCTAGGAATTCGATTGAAGACGAAATAACGCAACAAAAGACAGAGTAACTCGACAATCGTAACTAGTGGAAAGAAAAAATGCAAAGCGTTGCATAGCAACGCAAACGCATATAATGTCACGCATACATATAATTATACGTACTTAGTAGATTTGTGGTGATTAGCGGGTGTCCACCACAAATCTACAAAATACGTATTTTTACGTGACCCACGCTCCAGTGACAGACTGCTAAAAACCTAAAAATACGTTGTCCACACTCGAAGTGTTAATTCACCAGGTAAGAAAACGTTACAAAGATTTATAACATTTATTGGTTTCCTGGAGTTTATTAACAATTTAATGTCCTCTTAATTCTGTCAAACATTTGTATAATATTTATTTTTGATATTTTCATCAGAAACGTAAGGATATTTCAGCTTATTTTATACAATATAACTATAGAATTTACAGAAGGTTAATTACAGAAATTTTGATGATAGAAAATTAAACTAAAGTTTCTTTTTCATAAGAAACTTATGATTAATACGTGATTTTTCTTATGGAGTAGGAATTGAGCGACCTTTTCCTGTATCAATGCTTGTTCTAGTAAATACATTTTAGTTGCAGATAACTAGTGAAAATAAATGTAAGGATATTTCAGCTTATTTTACAATATAGTTACAGAATTTACAGTACGTTAATTACAGACATTTTGATGAAAGAAAATTAAATAAAAATTTCTTTTTCATTAGAAAATTCTGATTAATACGTGATTTTTTTATACAATAGGATTTGAGCTACGTTTTAATGTAATTATATTTGTTCTAATAAAATTTTTATACCTACAGATAATAACTGGCGAGTTAGATAAGTTAAACTATATCTCGAAACTAATATTAAAACTGAAAAGAGAGTATGTGAGAAAAATTTTCTGATAATAAAACTTTAGATAAACTAAAGCAAACTACCATTATCTCATTAAAAGGCTCATTAAAATTTAAGATTTTTTTAACATGTGATTTTATTCTATTTTATAAAATTCCAGAATACAAAATTATAATTTCTACTAGACTAACCTAGTTTATTTTAGCATATAAATATAGCATATTCTTCAATTTCGTATGAAAATAAACTTTATATAAGACATTCAGTATTAGAGTATTGTTAATTTCATTATATTTACACATTGTGTGCGGGTACATTTCGCAGCGGAATTATACCAGGAGCTAGCTTTTTGAGCGTAAATTTGGTTATTCAGTTAAATCTCTATCAAAAATTATTATTTAATGTTTTAACCAGCTTTTCTTATTCTATATTGAAATGTATATATATATATATATATATATATATATATATATATATATATATATATATATATATATATATATATATATATATATATATATATATATATATATATATATATATATATATATATATATATATATATATATATATATATATATATATATATATATATATATATATATATATATATATATATATATATATATATATATATATATATGTATATATATGTATATATATATATATATATATATATATATATATATATATATATATATATATATATATATATATATATATATATATATATATATATATATATATATATATATATATATATATATATATATATATATATATATATATATATGTATATATATATATATATATATATATATATATATATATATATATATATATATATATATATATATATATATATATATATATATATATATATATATATATATGTATATATATATATATATATATATATGTATATGTATATATATATATATATATATATATATATATGTATATATATGTATATATATATATATATATATATATATATATATATATATATATATATATATATATATATATGTATATGTATATATATATATATATATATATATATATATATATATATATATATATATATATATGTAAGTAGGTATGTATGTATGTATGTATATATATATATATATATATATATATAATATATATATATATATATATATATATATATATATATATATATATATATACATACATACATACATACATACATACATACTTACATATATATATATATATATATATATATATATATATAAATACAAATATTCATATAATATATAAATATACATATATATATATAATATCATTTTTGCAAGGATAAATAAAAAGTTAACTTTAAATCTAAATTGATTTTTTTTAATCAACCTATGTTCTGTGGTTCTGCATCGACTGATGTAAAAACTAGTTTTTATTTGTCTAAATTTTTTTAGAATATATGTAGTAGACAAGAACATTTGACTCCATTTTCCTGTATGTACCGTTATTTTTGTACCACAAACAAACCATGTTGTTTCACTAACCCGTACTATTACGAATCCTGTTCTCAAGTATCTATCGTCAGAAAACGTACTAGTACGTGTCCCGCATACAATGTGTTAAATTTATTTTAAATATCTCCTATTGAGCATTCAATAATATAAAGATTAAAATAACCATCAGAGGTATCTATATCGTTAAATTTCAAGACAAGACGTATTTCTGACTAAAAAGAAATATACCGTTTCACAATAATGCAGTTAGTGGAAAGATATTGGTATGTGTAAGTATTTTGACTAGAGTGAATAATTACTCTCACATTATTAAATACGGTATTTCGAAACGTGTTTCTCCAGGTGGTCATATTAAATGTTTAGTCTGTATTGGTAATCAATAAATGTTTCGATGATGAAATAAATATTATTATCCGATATATACTTAACATTAAATATTTAGTGGACTTTATTGAAAGGGTAGGAAAAATTATTGATATTTTGATTTCGATATTTTCATCAAAAATGTAAGGATATATCAGTTTATTTTACAATATATTTGCAGAATTTACAGTACGTTAATTACAGAAAATTAAATAAAAGTTTCTTTTTCATTAGAAAATTATAATTAATACGTGATTTTTCTGATACAATAGGATTTGAACTACTTTTTAATGTATTTATATTTGTTCTAATAAAAATTTTGTACCTGCAGATAATAACTGGCGTATTAAATACGTTAAACTATATCTCTATAGAAATATAAAAAATTGAAACGAGAGTATGAGACAAATTTTCTATTGATGAAACTTTAGATAATCTAAAACAAACTACCATTATCTCGGTAAAAGGCTCATCAAAATTCAACATTTTTTGAACATATTATTTTAATCTATTTTATAAAATTCCAGAATACAAAAATCTAACTTCCACTAGCCTAACCTAGTTTATTTTAGCATATACATATATCATCTTCTTCAATTTCGTATGAAAATAAACTTTATATAAGACATTCAGAATTAGAGTATTGTTAATTTCACTATATTAAATTCATTTTAAATAACTTCTATTGACAATTTAATAATATTACTGCAAAAATAACCATCAGAGTTATCTTATATCGTTAAATTTCAAGACAAGACGTATTTCTCACTAAAAACAGATATACCGTTTCGCAATAATGCAGTTAGTGGAAAGATATTGGTATGTGTAAGTATTTTGACTAGAGTGAATAATTACTTTCACATTATTAAATAAGATATTTCGAAACGTGTTTCTCCAGATGGTCATATTAAATGTTTAGTCTGTATTGATAATCAATAAATGTTTTCGATTATGAAATAAATATTGCCATCCTATATATACTTAGCATAGTATATCTAGTGAACTTTATTGAAAAGGTAGGAAAAATTATTGAATACATGAGAAGAAATTATCAAAAGCCGTTAATCAACTTTCTATTAATATCAGCATCAGAATGTCGGTGTTATGAACATAAAAAGGAAACACTTTTGCAAACTCTGTCATTCTTTGAAAATTATTTACCCTGACTTTGGGAAAATATAAGACAATGAAAATGTGTAGCAGTATTCAGCGACGGAGATTATAAACAGCTTTGGAAGGTTTATTAATTTGCAACAGATTTTAGATGATATTTAATAAATGACATTTATATCACAAAATGTATTATTTACTTATCCATAATAAAAGAAAATTGGAAAATGTAGGTATATTTTTAATTTATTTTCCTCTTTTAAGTATTTGTTTAATACTTGCCATATATGCCCCATATTTTATTGATAAGCATTTTATGTTTCAAATACAGCTTGGAATATGAATAGCAGATATAATATATATTACCGCTATGGTACTATATATGATATTATGTATGTATGGTACCATGGTACATGTTAATCTTATATATATATATATATATATATATATATATATATATATATATATATATATATATATATATAATATATATATATATATATATATATATATATATATATTATATATATATATATATATATATATATATATATATATATATATATATATATATATATATATATATATATATATATATATATATATATATATATATATATATATTATATATATATATGTATATATATATATATATATATATATATATATATATATATATATATATATATATATATATATATATATATATATATGTGTGTGTGTGTGTGTGTGTGTGTGTGTAATAAATCAAAATTATTTCACTTTAATCTCATAAATTTTTATCGAAAAAAATTCTCCCCTTTCCATTCTTATTCTTTCAAATCTACTTTCCCATCCACAAAATATAGTAATCAAAGTAGTGTCCTCGATATTCTCGAAAATTTTTCCAACCCATTTTCGAAAGATTTATCTGCAATAGATGTGCATTTTCTGCCCAATCTGCATATTTACTTGATGACCCCAGTTCACTTTTCAGTGATTTAAGTTCCCTTTTTCTTGTTACTAACGCCGACCAAGCTACTTTCTCTGGGAAAGATTTCGTCTCGGTCTGGGGTCCAACGCTGTTCCAGCAATTATTTTGATGTCTATTCTATCTTCTGCATAACTTTGAAACATGACGTACTCGTAACTAAAATAAAATAAAAGTTCAAAATGGACTTCTTGTACTCTTCAAGGTAGAACGATTGCAATATCTTCAATGAGTCCAGCGGTCTAGTATTCACCTTGCCTCGTAAACTATAAACAACAGAAGCTATGTATATGACCGGCGGATTTATTTTCGCCGTGTTACGCATATATATATATATATATATATATATATATATATATATATATATATATATATATATATATATATATATATATATATATATATATATATATATATATATATATATATATATATATATATATATATATATATATATATATATATATATATTATATATATATATATATATATATATATATATATATATATATATATATATATATATATATATATATATATATATATATATATATATATATTATATATATATATATATATATATATATATATATATATATATATATATATATATATATATATATAGAGAGAGAGAGAGAGAGAGAGAGAGAGAGAGAGAGAGAGATTGATAGATAGATTATATGATATGATTCTATACAAAATAGTTTTTATTTGCTCGAGATAAATTTAACTACCATATGGTTTGGAATTAATGTTTAAACAATTAACTATTTCCAAACTATATAGTGGTTTATTTTTATTAATTGACATTTAGTAAAGGTCAATAGTTTGTAATCAATGATTTTAATTATATTTAGACATATATCTAAAGACCGATTCTTTACAGGTTTGAACATTCAACATTCATTCATGTATTGTATAAGAATTCCCAAACCTAAAACCAGTCAATTTATCTCATCTGCCTTTGTTTGCAATCCTTTTTTTCGGAAGCTTTTTATGTTTATGAATATTTTTATGATCTTCATATTTAAAATATGAATAATTATCTATACATTTGCATTTATCTAAGATAAAGATTGTTCTAGGAGATACAATTTATAATAGAATTATATAAAAATAAGGTATCCCTTGGGCTGAAAAATAAGATATTTTACAGTTTTTTTGGTAAGTATCCGTCTAAAATGCTTTTTATAAGTTTAATATCAGTCTTTCTTTTCAGTATTATATCCAGTATTTAAGTATTATATTCTTATCACGTTCTTTTGAAAATCAGTTAGATTTTCTAAATACGTCATACTTGTTTCAAACTAATGTTTTATTGAATTTTTAATAATTTTCTAGAATGTATTGAGTTGGATAATTTTAAATTTTAAATGAAACTTCTTTCTCTTCGTGTTTACAGAACATGTATAAATTAAATACATTTGACTTTGAAGAGCCATTGATTAATGCTAAGTGTTTAAATTTGATTATTAACAGCTCTCTTTTATGGGATATTGTGCATGCAAAAGTAACTCGGAGAAATTATATCATTTAAATTTTTTTTCATTATTTAATGTTCTAAGATTTAAGAAATATTCAAACTTTAACGTATAGTTCAATGTATTCTCAGTGAGTCACAAAAACAGATTATAATGTAATATAATAGATGATTATAATGTAATAAAAATATATCATTATAATGTAATAAATATAGATGATTATAATATAATGAAAATAGCGTATTATAATGTAATATTTGATTATAATGTAATAAAAATATATGATTGTAATGTAATAAAAGTATATAATTATGATGTAATAAAAATATTTCATTATAATGTAATAAAAATAGATGATTTTAATGAAAAGTTAAGTTCAATTTTAAAATGTATTAAAAGAACGATACATTAAGTAGTATTGGTGCATGTAGAATGCATTTGATATCATATGTTCTAAATGCATAAAAATACTATAAATATTTCATTTAAGCATATTTTTTCATATATCTTACTTACTTTTTACCATTATTTAATAGTTTAAAATGAATAAATTTTCACAATGTCTAATTTCAAATATATTTTAGCAATAAAGGGAAAAGGCAATTGGGGTTTTCAACTTTGCTGTATATAAAACACAATGATACCTCTTATAATGTATGATAAAAATTACTTTACTAATTAATATTCACCTTATTGATCTTGATTTATTTAAAACATCTAAAATTCAAGTAATTACGTTCAAAACAACCTTGTCCTGATGTACATCGTAAAAGTAACTGGAATATAATTCTATGTAACTAAAACAATATACCTCTTTTGCCCAACATATTGGTTACAAATTAATACAGATCCTCCCGGACTCCCATACACACAAAAAACTAATAGACGAAGGAAACATAAAAAGTACTTTAATTTATGATTCTAAGATATCTAAATTTCGAAATAAATGAAACTAAAAGATTGTACGATTCTCTATGAGACAAGGTAAATATTGCAAGATTGTTTTGCTACAAATGGGAATGAAGTCACTGGGACTATAAAAAATTACAATGCGTTGTGAGGAGTAAAAAAATAAAAGTATTTTATTGAACATTAATGAGTTGGTCAAAGTAATATGCCAAGAATATATACTCACATACCATCAGGTTCATAATTGCAAGCCGCCTGTTCAAGGTGGGGTTATTTAAGCTTCAGTCAGTCACACTCTCTTCCTCAACCTCACACAAAGATTTCACAACAGTACTCCCTGGGCCAAGCCCTGCAGTACTGAAAATTCCTCAACCACAGGATCACAGGATGCAGATGTTACATTTGCCTGTGCCGAGCTCTCTAATTCTGTAATACATGGGAGTTTGGCAGAACAACACTAAGGAATTTGTTTGGCTCTGACATGGCAATAAAGATAGTAAAATTGGGAAGGGGTACTTGAGTTTGAAAAATTCTTCAACCCCAAAATGCGCTCCCTTAAATAGGTGCAATCATTTTTCGCCACCGGAATTGCCAGTGATACAGTGAAAATTGCGGACTCGACTAGCTGCGCCCTGTAGCTGCAGAGACATTCCTCAGACTACTCCTAAATCGGATATTACAATGCCTCTTGACCACAGAAAATGGGGAGGTTAAAATGTGACAAAATAAAAATTGCACTACAATAGTACCACCATCTTAGATTTAAACGGGTCGTACACTATAAAATGTTGCGAACAAAGTTTTACATAGCAACAGTTAAAGAATATACTTCTTAAAGTGTGCCATAGATTTATAGTAGACTAATAGATGAATCAAGAAATAAAAAAGTTAAAATCATAATTTTTATATTTTTAAGCTAACATTTTTACCTGTTTATGTAAAATCATCTGTATGAATATATGTATGCGTGTTTACTATAAAGTTTTCAATAACTTTTTCAATCATCACAAAATTTTGCATAGTGACTAAAGAAACCTTAGAATATATTAGGTAGATCAAACTGACCGAAGATAAAAGGAATAGTGGAAATGAAACACTCTTTAATCTTAGAATCAGTTCATAATTTTATCTTCTCTTCAGTCTTATAAAGGTGCTATAAAATTATATAATTTTTTATCTTTTTATACCAGGATGAGTTTAATTATTTAACAATTTTCTGTTTCTATTTGGAATATTTCTTTGCAATTATATTTTGCCTCTTTGTCGAATTCTGATATTTTAAAGGAATCGTGTAATGAAATGGTAGTTTACAAAGTTAACAATATTTAACTTTATGTCACTTGATTAATGTAGTTGTT
>CM063511.1:85583598-85588598 GCA_032207245.1 Pardosa pseudoannulata
ATATTTGGTATTCGGGAAACATAAAAACGTATCTACGCGATTTTAAATTCCAGTGTAAGTATAGAAATATATGATGGCATTTATGTATCTAAGACTATTCTTATCTGATAAACGATAAACTCATTTTTGTTTAGGAAATCACTTCTTTTTTCTATTTTATTAGCTTGGCGAGATTTTTATTTTCAATAATAAAAAAATTGCCATGTTCTATCAAATTTGTTTTCATTTCGCAGTTGCCATTTATTAAATAAAAACTATCATATGGTTATAGGTTTTGTTATCTAAAACTCAACTACACTAGAGATAAAAGAAATTTTCAAGTGATATACAGGGAACAAATAAATTTGAAACTATGAAATGTTGAGATATTGTAGCCACTTTTGAATAAAGTTTAAAATGTGATTTCAAATAATATAATTGTTTTCGGTGTTTTAGTCTTATATACTTATTTTGTTTTATCAATATTAATTTGGTATATTTCTTTCATTTTAAATTCAATTGCGCCATTTTTATTAATCCAATTTTAAGACGTCACTCTGTACTTCACCTATTCTTAAATAAGCTTGGCGACTTTATGGTATATGTTTCGTGTTATAAAAATTGAAATCCTTTATGTAACTTCATTTTTATGATAACGCTTTAAGTTCTTGGCTTTTGACCTTATGTGCTTAGTTTATTTTATCATCAAAATATCGTAATTAGAATCAGCTAAAAATATATTAATTAAAAATATGTAATGAGTGGTGCCATTTATTGCCTGTAGTTACAACTATTTTTCATACGCAATAACTTTTTCTCTTTGAAATATCCCAGTATCAAAATCATTTTATTTTTAATAGCTAAATTTTGTATTTCCTCAAAATATGTAAATCTTTATTTTACTTTCTCAAATTTTTTAAGAAGTTGATATTTTTTTTTACTTGTCGTGATTTTTATTTCAATACTTACAAATTGATGTTCTATCATATTTTTTTTATGTTATATGTTGTTTTTTTTAAACAGTACTTAAAAAATTTATGTTCTATATTATTTGTTTTTTATTTCACAATTATATTTTTAAAAAAAAAATTTTCATTTTAGGCTTTGTTGTATATATATTATTAATTTATATATATGTATATATATTTATATAATATATATATATTTATTATATATATATATATATATATATATATATATATATATATATATATATATATATATATTATATATATATATATATATATATATGTTACTCTCCACAGTATTTTGAAATTTGATTCCTACATTAAAAAAAAGTCCTGGAATTGGGAATTATTATGCAGCGGCTCACGGGCAACACAGTGCACTTACTGCACATTACTGCACATTTGGCTATTAATAAACTGTTATAATCGTCAACAATCTAAAATATACGAAATTTATTCAGCATTTCTATCAATACGTCTTATTATCTTTAATAGTGGTTCTAAATCTTTCATTGAAATATTTGAAAACCCAGACCGAAGGCTGGGTGCGAAGCAGCTAGTATATATATGTAAGCTAATTTTTTATAAAACTTACAGTGTTGTTGAAGAAAACGAATAGGTGGTGTATTTATATATTATTAATCTTTTCTTTGTTTATTTTTATATAGTGTTATGAATGTTTACTTAATCATAACATAAATAATTAAATGAAATAAAAAAATATATTTTAAGACTTTACAAACCGAAATAAGCTACAAGACCCTTAATGCCTTGTTCCCTAATCAACACTAAAAATGCATATACTGAATTAAAAAAAAAGGAAAATAAATTGTTGTCAGAATCAATTTCTAATTTGCTGAAAGTTGCTCAAAGATACCTTATGTACCCAACTATTAAAAAAGAATAAATCCGAAATTAATTTAAGACATCCAACAATGTAAATTAAAATTCTAGATATATTCTTAAAAGTTCACAGAGTGATTCCTATTAAGTAAACTGAGCAATTTTTTGTCTGTGAAAGATTATAAAGAACATTCGGTTGTTATATGAGTACTCCAATTGCTTTGTTATGGATCGATCAGAAACCAATTAATTTTCAGCATGGGCGCTATCAAAAATAGAAAACCTTTAAGAAAAGCCAATTTAAATTTCTGAGATTCAGAATATTGTGTTGAGACTACGGATATTTTAAACTTACACTGATTAACTCTCACAAAGTAAATCTGCTGTAAAATTACAAATTTGCAATCAGGGAAATTTAATCACTATTGTTAGCTCTTGCATTATATTTCATGTACTTTAATTTAAAGTCAGAATGTTTAAGAAGATATCGTAATAAGCTATCATAAAACTTTCGAAGAAAATTTATGTGTACTCGTATATTTGTATTTATTTTATGCACTCAGTAACTTCATTTAATGACATGTATTTCAACATTTGTTAAGTGATTTAAATACGGAAGTTTCTAGGCAGAAGAAAATAAATAAACTACGATTTCCAATCTAAATAATACTTGACTCCCCACTTTCAATTAGTACGACACTCTGAAATGACAGAGAAACTCACGTTGTCTAATGCTTCATCCTTATTGATAAATTAAAACTCTTGAATTCTCAAGTAAAATGAATGCTTAAACAGCAATTAATTAAATTTGGAGGAGCATAATAACAAAGATTTGAGTCTTCACGAAATATAAAGAATAATTCTGAGTTTGAAGGGAAAAGTTATACTCTTTACCCTTTCCTGTACTTGTTCCCCTATCCCTTCATATATAATGAAAATTAAATATCAGCAATTGCTAATAACATTTCTTTCGTGAATAGAGATGTATATACGCAGTCATTTCAAGTATTTACAAAAACACTCAAATATTTAGTCCTAGTATCATTCATTCATATAAAATAGATTATTTATAATATCTGGAATGAAAATTTTTATACTATGAAACCTACGAATAAAGGATATTTTAGAAGCCACAGCTTCGTACTCTTTTTAAAAATAATTTTTATTAATATAAATCAATTAAGCAATAGTCAGTTATAGTCCGTGATCTTTTTTAATTCTTATTTAAACTTATATAGCTCAGATAATCTTCTATACTTATAGCCCTGACTTATATAAATGTGCACATATTGACGTTCTTCATTTAAAAATCCTTCCGTATCTAACACAATAGAAACTATATCTACTGATTACAAATATAAGGATTTTAGGTGATAGCTCGCGATGTGTAAAGAAACTTTCTACAACATAGATTTTTATTTTATTTCACTGTCTAATTTCTGTATCACCTAAATAGACTAACATCGATGTATTTCCCATATATATATATATATATATAATATTATATTTATATATATATTTATATATATATATATATATATAGAATATATATATATATATATTATATATATTTATATAGATATATATATATATATATATATATTTTATATATTTGATATAATGTATTTAATATATATATGTATGTATATATATATATATATATATATATATATATATATATTATATATATATATATATATATATATATATAATATATATATATATATATATATATATATATATATATATATACATATATATATATGTATATATATATATATATGTATATATATATATATATATATATATATATATATATATATATATATATATATATATATATATGTATGTATATATATATATGTATATATGTATATATATATATATATATATATATATATATATATATATATATATATATATATATATATATATATATATATATATGTATATATATATATATGTATATATATATATATATATATATATATATATATATATATATATATATATATATATATATATATATACATATATATATATATATATATATATATATATATATATATATATATATATATATATATATATATATATATATATATATATATATATATATATATATATATATGTCATGTCATGGATAAAGCAGTCACGAAGAGTCCATTATTGTCTTCCTAAAATCTTTATTTCTTGTTGATAGTCCAGACATGAGAGATCTTAAAAAGGAAGTACTCTCGATAGAAGGTCTGCTATAAGCATACTCATGACTAGTCTGCTTGACGTAACTAATTCACTGCTAGAGAGAGATATATCTCCTAACTCCCAGAATAGTGAGTGTGTACTTCTTACTTAAATATATAAAATCTTATCTAAGGGGTTTTTTTTGGAGGGGGTTGTGTCTGACCATTTACACTTTTCGAGGACGTGTTTTGGGCGTTCTTCAATCTCTTCATTAGCCGTTGCACTTTTTTGTTTTGTTTTTAGTGTGGCGGAACAGATAGCGTGGGGGACGCCGTTTTGTGGCTGCAGGTGCTTCGCGTTAAGTGTAAGTCAAACCATATATGTTGGGAAACTAAAATTTATGTGACTATCTAGTGTCAAAATGGGATTAACTGGATTAAATGACGACTTCTGTAAAGTCAAAGGTGGATTAAGATTGTTTCTTCATGGCCCACAGGTAGCTCACATGTGTTTTAGCTATGGTCTATTTGTGGAAGTTATTTACTTCTTACATTTAGAGGTTTTCTCTATTACTTTTTATTTTCGGGGGTCTTATTCCTTGATCTGTTTTTCTATATTACAATATTCCCCCCTTCTGAAAAAGGGTGGACAAATTTGCAAGTTTTGTTCGACCGTCGTATGAAATTTAAAAATATGCTTGTTTTCACTTACTGTCGAGGATTTAAATAATATTATTTTTATAATTCGATGTACTTATACTAGGGTAGAAACTTTAATAGTAGCTACTATTTATTTACATGGAATACAAAAGTGATTCAATTCACCACCTTTTACAGTCCTTCAATATAGTCGTCAGCATTGTGTATAACCCGTTTCCAGCGAAGTGGAAGTTGCAGAATACCTGTAGCAGCGCCTGTTCTGTTGATAGTTCAAATGGACCGGTCTATTGCCTCAAGAATCTGTGGAACAGTTCTGAAATTAATGCCATAAAATGGTTCCTTCATCTCAGGAATTAAGTAAGGGCTT
>CM063511.1:85593598-85596098 GCA_032207245.1 Pardosa pseudoannulata
TTGTTAGTACTTATGCAAAGTGGATGAATGACGGTGAAACTAGCAGTAGACGACATGGTGTTGGACGTCCACACGCTATCAAAGAAAAAGGTCGTCGGAGACTGTCTCGCATAGTGAAGAAGAACCGGAGTCAGACAGTGGTACAACCCAATACAATGCAGGGCCAAGTAGAATAGTATCGGAGTACACTCAGCGAACACTGTTGGATATTGGGCTACGCAGCAAGTGTAGTTTTGCTGACCAAGCGTCATCGCCAACTGCGCCTACGCTGGGCCCGGGAACATCGCGACTGGTCCATGGATCACTGGGAGAGAGTTGCCTGGTCAGATGAATCACAGTTTGTCATTCATCACCCCGATGGACGTGTCAGGATACGCCGTTCCCCAGGCGAACAGTTGCTCCTTCAAAGTACAGTAGGTCATACACAGGCAGATGATGGCGGTATTATGCTTTAAGGGACGTTCGGGAAGAGCTCGCCAAAGGTGGGCCAACTCGTTATTGACAGGTGGCCATAATGTTGTGGCTCATGAGTTTATTTAGTATATTTTTCACAACTCTACTGATGTACTTTCCCATGACGGACAGCACTTGCACACAGATCTATGGACTAAATTTCTAAGAAAAATACAGACGCAGCTGTGGACTTCGAGTTTTAATGGGGGACACATGCGGAGGAGTTATAGCTGATGGGGAGGCATAGGGTCCAGGCAGGGATGCAGCCAGCCTTGAGATATGTAAGCAGTGGCTCGTCAATAATGTCGATTTTCACCTAGGGGAGCATGAAGTAGAAAGGGAAAAATAAGCCCAGCTGCACACCCGAATGGGATGCAGATGTGTTAAAATTTCACTAGCAAATGATTGGAAAAGAGAAAAAGGACGTTGGAACGAGGTGTAAAGTTGTTGAAAAACAGTTTGAAGAGAAGTTGAGGTCGGGAGTCAAGAGTTGCTGGGTACTTAGAGAGCCCTTGAGCAAGCCAGACAGCTCGGGACAGCAGACTGAAATATTGCCGATCCCTTAGCCCACATCTAAAAAGAAACAAGTGACGACCTTTCGACCAAACCGACGTTTGTCATGCCCAGAACCCTGCCCGGACACACTTCTTCCCTTTGAATGCCTCGAGGTAAACCGATTTAACATGTATTCATGATTGTTACTTAGGCCTCAGTTAATTAATTCAATATTTTGATTAAGAAATAACATTTATAAAACAAAAATGAAAATCGTAATGATTTTTTTTATATTGACAAATATCAAGTTATCAATGTCGTATATTAGATGAGAAAAAATACTTGTAAATAAATAATGTATGTAATAAATATTTTATTTAAAATTTAAGGAATTTACTTTTTATTTTCTGGAATATATTTTACGGTAGACAAAAAGTAAATGAATAATGTAATAAAAAGATATACTAATTTTTCATTTGAATGCTTTAGGTTTTCAGTTATCAAAAATTTGTGGTAATTCCAGAATAGTTTTCATATTTTTCGTCGCTGCTCTCTTTGTCTTGCAATTGAAAAGTTGTAATGAATTATTGTATATTGATGAATATCGAGTAATGAAAGTCATATATTAATTGTGAGTGCTCTTGTACATACGTACCATTAACAATAATCCCAATGTATTCATTAATAATTAAAATGGGTATTTCTGTTCAAACCCTGAAACTAAAATATTTCGGGACTACATATCTCAGTTACTTCATACAGGGAAGTATAAAATTACCAAAATATGATTGAAATTATTTACAATTTTAATCTTATGTCATAAACCACTGAATTTATATTTTAATAGTATGGATTTTTAAGTAACCTACCTCGAAATTCTGATGATAGCATAATCCCAAAACTAACGCTGATTTTATATTAAAAACGTATTATGTCTGTTTCTTAATAAAAGGAGAAATTATCTTAACAAAAGGATTGTTAATGTTATGACAGTCCAATGTAGCTGAAATAACTTTTGGAATGTTTCCAAAACTTCTTAGGTAATCCGAAACACAGTTTCATTTTAAATAGGTTGAAAGACAACGCTTCGGTTCAAGTATACAGTGTAATTCCAGTAGCATTTACTAATTAACGATATAAACCAAAGGATTGTTTATCGAGAAGACTTTATTTTTTAATCTTTTCTTATGTCAACGTTATCTAGAATTCGCGAAACTTCCGCTCCAGAATTCTAATTAAGTTAGAATTAACTTATTAGTTTCGAATGTTGTTGTGTTTAGTTTCAGCATGCATAGGAAAGTAAAACTTACTAAATTATATCTTGAATTCAAAATTTTGATTATTATTCAAATCTTGTGGTAGAAGGAACCAGAAGTTTAACAAAATAGCTATTAATTACATTTTATTGTAGAGATCAGTTCTAATTACATATATAAATTTGTACCATAAGGTGATTCCCTAGAGGATTTTATAATGTTTTTACTATTTAGTTTACTATTTCGTCCTTGTATTATGTTGAATAGTTGAAATATGTGTTAAATTGTATAAGTAA
>CM063511.1:85603643-85626143 GCA_032207245.1 Pardosa pseudoannulata
TAAATGCACGGTCTACGCGTGGTCTATTCGAAATACGATCACACACTAACAAAAAATACGTGCGTGTTATTAGATACGCTCAAGGTTAGCAAACTGCTAATCTATGCACAATCCTAAACTCAACTGACTACTTGCTGTATATCGCCGTTTGATAAGAGTAAGTAAATCGCTCTGGCTATCATACATTTACATTAGTCCAGCGAGGGCGCATTAAAAATTGATCAAGGGCGGCATGGCGCCCGCGGGCGCCGCGTTACCTACCCCTGGCCTAAGTTATCTCTCCTTCTATCCTCTAATTTAACAATCGGTTGGACTTGGAATGTATAGAGGCATCCATATTAGATTCTTGATGAGTTAGGTTATCAAAATTCAAACAGAGTAAAGTTTATCTTCTCCTAAGCTAGAGATCCGATTCTAAAATAAAGTGGTATAAATATTCTTCGATACTGTATTCTTTAAAAAGTTCGAAATTCACCCCTTCCTCCCTTTTCGAACGTTTAATGCTATTATTTCAAGATCTATTTTCCCCGGTTAAGAGCAGGCAATTAAATTTATCAATCTTTCACATAGGTAAAAATAACATTTTTAATATTATGACATCATTGCTTTTACCATCTCATTTAATCATTTCTTATTTTAAATTATTTAAATATCATCTGCATTGTTTTCATACTATTTATCACTGAACATTGTTTTCTTTTGTATTTGGCTTAGATAATACACTAGGATAACTTTAAATTTACACATCAATTTTTTTTGCGATGAAAATTTTATTACCGGTATTAAAAACAAATTATTTTCATAAAAGTCTAGGAGTCTATTTCACTGACTAATAAATATGTAGCGTTTATGTTATATATCTTTGAAAATTAAGAAGTTTGTTCGTTTGTGTGTTTGTATTTTATACATAACCACATGATTTCCAATCGATTTTCTTTTGTACTCTAAATAATTCCTTGAATAGAAATATTTCAGACAATTACAAAATATAAAGCCTATTAAATGATAGGTTCCTAGCGCAATCTCTTTCGTTTAACGAAATGAAAAATAAAGAAATTACTGAAATACATTTCGATTACAAAAAATATAATTATTATTTTTAAAGATGTTAAAAGATGTCAAATGAACTCTAATTCATGGTACTTCTATAGCTTTTATAAAATTTGGATTTGTATTGGGAAATTTAATGTCACTGGAAAAAACAACTGAATGATTTATTGTTACAATGAAAATTTTATCACCAGTGTTAACAACAAATTGTACTTACCTCCAGGATGTAGTGGAAATGTAACTTTCATTCCTTTATTACCATTAATTATTGTGGCAAAAAATTGGAAAGACAATAATTTAACCATAATTTCGACATAGCTAAGAAATCTTTAAATTATCTTTCTAAATGAATTCAACATGATTCTAAACTGCATTCACAGTACTGGGAGACTTTAGAGGAATATGAAGGTAAACAAATTATTGAGGGTGCACCAGATAATTATCAGCCAAAACAGAAACAATTTTGTAACCTGCCTCAAAGAATACTTTACAATTCTAGAGAATTAAAAATTTTACTGATTCCGTGATATGACGGGCTATATGCTAGCAAATAATAAAACAGAATGCAATTACAAAAATCGTAGCAGTTTTAATAGGCTACAGTTCAAACCACTACAAACAATCTTCAAAAAATAAAAGGAAATCTAGCTAGCGTATTTCAAACATGTCGCTATTACGCTAAACGTATTTACGAACAGTGATTTATTGAGAGAGAAAAAAACACCCTGCAAGCAAATCTAACATCGAGAAGTAGAAGGTGAACAAATTGTAATTAAATCTCAGTGGCGTTGAGTAAAATAATTCTGCAGAAGATCTATTCTCAAAGCATTCGTCTAGTATTTGGAAGGCTCTTGTTATGTCTGGAAAAATTCCAGAACGTTCGTTAATTTTTCCTTTGCTGCCGTTCATCTTGCGCCGCCGTTTATGGTCTATCTTTTGAGCAGATATTTTAATTATCTATTTGAAAAGTGTTTCTAACATTTAAGTTATTTGTTTCTGTTTTGATCTTGTATCCTCCACATCATGCTGTGCCTTACCGTGCATTTGTGTTTAATTATATAGTAAATGCTAATTTAAAACTCAAATAAATATATCTTTCATTTGGGAAACTTAATTACTCAAACTCTGACTCTGCCTCAAGTCTCTGCTAAATGGTTTTATTATTATAATATGTTGTGTATTGTTATTATAAATTTTGTTGATATTGGAGCTTTATAGATTCTATGTAGCAATACTATTTATACTCATACTAAAATCGTACTCAAAGAATCATTTTCTCAAAACTCAAAAATTCAATACCTTAATCTGCTTTAATTGTTATTAGTCTATTTAAAATTTAACCACTTTAAAGTATTTTCCTAATATCTTAAGTTTTTTTAACAGTTAATATAAATTGATAAGTGTTAAATTGTCTAAAATCTTTCTGAAGAAATATAATCATTTATGTACATTCAAAAAACCTTCTAATAGCACAAAGTATATAAATACTGTCGTCTTTAAAAAGTCCGAAATTTTTTTTAATGTCATCATCTCAAGCCCTATTTTTCCCGGTTAAGATCAGGCAATTAAATTTATCAATTTTCACATAGTTAAAATAGCATTTTTTAGCCTTATGACGTCATTTTTTAACCATCTCATTTAATCATTTCTTATTTTAAATTATTTAAATATTGTCTGCATTGTTGTCATACTTTTTATCACTGAAGATATTACATTAATAATTTTCTTTTATAATTGGCTTAAATAATACATTAGGTACACATGAGATAACTTTATATTTAATCATCGGTTATTTTTATTCCAATGAAAATGTTATCACCATTTACTACCAAAATCTACCTCCAGGGTGTAATGGAAATTATAATTTTATTCCTCTAGTTCCATTAATTACTGTGGCAAAATATTGAGAAGACAATAATTTAACGATAATTTTTGAATTATCTTTCTAAATACATTTAATGTGATTCTAAACTGGATTCACAGCATCGGGAGACTTTAGAGGAGTATGAAGATAAACAAATTATTGATTTTGTATCAGATAATTCTCAGCTAAAAAAACAAATCATTTTGTTACCTGTCTTAAAGGATACTTTACAATTCTGGAGAATTAAAAATTTAACTGATCCCGCCATATGACGGGCTATATGCTAGTAAATAATAAAACAGAATATAAGATGATTTATAAAAATCGTAGCTGTTTTAGGTGATTACAGTTCAAACCACTATAAACAAATTTCAAAGAATAAAATGAAAACGAGCTATCGTATTTAAAACAGGTTGCAATTTAAACGTTAAATTTATTTATGACCAGGGATTTATTAGGAGAGAAAAAAAACACCCTGCAAGCAAATCTAACATCAAGAAGAAGAAGGTAAAGAAATTGTAATTAAATCTCAGTGGCGTTGAATAAAATAATTCTGCAGAAAATCTATTCGCAAAGCATTCGTCTAGTGTTTGGAAGGTTCACCTTATGTCTGGAAAATTCCAGAGCGTTCGCTAATTCGTCCTTTGCTGCGATTCGTCTTGCTCCGGCGTTGATGGTCGTTTTTTTGAGCCGATATTTTAATTATCTATTTGAAAAGTGTTTTTAATATTTACGTTAGTTGTTTCTGTTTTAAACTTGTATCCTTCGCATCATACTGTGCCTTACCGTGCATTTGTGTTTAATTATATAGTAAAAGCTAATTTATACGCTTCCCTTACAAGTTTTTTTAAATGGAAAAAATCATCACATTTTTTATGTTATTAATAATACAAGTAAATAAAGCAAAACAAAATATGTAGGTTTTAAATTGAATTTTTAATTTTTAACAGGTGTAAATGCATCTAATTTTAATATTAGTTCACTATCCCGAGTTATCTCGGGCATGTAGAAAAAAGTTAAATATTAGTCTTTATACAATGGATTTTGAAACAGGGGACAACACAAAGTGATACCTGACATTCAGAACACTGGTATCTGGTCTCTTATCTTACTGGCTTAACTCTGGAATCTGTTTTAAGGGAGCACAGAGAACACTGTCTATTTGGATTTGATTTTTTTTTTTCAGTAGCAAGAATAACATCTGGAAAATACCCGGAGGTTAACCTGAGTGATAAAGAACTAATATCGGGTCTTCCTGATGTGACAGAAAACTCGTCACGATGATTTTCTGAAATTAATTTTTTTAATCAGTGGAAAACACATGACCAGTTTCTCCAAAAAAATCCAAGAAATCAACAAAACTAGACAAACTGCCGATCAAAGCCGAATATTTCCTTTCATTTCCTCCAGGCCTTCTAAAACCGAGATAAAACAATTCTACTGATAAATTTTGCTTCTCCCTAGTTTTCTCGGGATAATAATTAACTGCAATATATACTAACCCGAGATAACTCGGTATAATCCGGCAATAGGTTAAAATTCAAATAATTATATCCTTCTTTTAAGACCCTTAACTACCCAAACTAAAGTCGCTGGTAAATGGCTATATTTTTATAAATATGTTGCTATCATAACTTTAAAAATGTTGTTATCAAAATATTGTTGTCATAACTTGTGTTGTTATTCGAGCTTTATAGAATTATTGGAGTTCATATAGAATTATTTTTTTATATTATACAGAATTGAACTTTAAAAATTTATTCGCAGAGAAGTTTTTATAAAATTTCAAATAATTGAAGAAAATTTAGTAAAAAAATCGTGTTTTTACAAAAGGTCTAATTTTATAATAAATTAAATTATTTCAATATTTTTTGATGCATCACATTTCTTTTACACTGGTCTAGTTAATCGCTTAAAATCTTTGCTTAATTTACATTTGGTAAACAGTTTTGGTCCTTCAAAATCATACACATTGAATTTTTAACGAATTTTCATTACCTATATATCTAACTATGAGTGTAACATCTTTAAAAATTATCCAAATTTAAAGCTTTTATGTCATTCACTAGTAAATACTATCAAAAGCATTCATAATAATTTTCAACAAAATATTTTAAGAACTTTTTGAGAAATCACATTTCAAGTTTCAATATTTTATTAAAAATACCGTTCTGAGAAAAACGCATTTGAAGTTTATGAAAGCAACTTTAACTATTAAAAAATTAAAACACATGTTTAAAATTCCCCACACTTTCTTGCTTCAAAACTTTCTAATTGCCAAGTTGCTAATTATTAAAAATACTAGAAAAACGTTTAAACTAATCGGCATGAAAATTTAAAACGTTTTGTCCAAAAAATGCTCTTTTAAAAAGGCTTTAAATTCACAACTTCCGGTTCCGAAGTTACTTCCATTTTGTTTTGACAGCTGTCACTAATGTTTAAACAACTGCAACTTTTCTTTAAATTGCCATACAGACAAAACAAAAACAGATTTAGAAGCCAAAAATTTGAAAAAAGCAATAGAGAATTAAAAAAATTATGATTTTTGGCAAGAAATGCCGTTTTTAACGTAGATGGATACCTTAATCAGTGGAAAACACGTAACCAGTGTCTCCAAATAAACCACGAAACCAACAGAAAAAAAATTGCCGATTTAAACAGAATATTTCCTTTCATTTCCTCCAGACCGATTAAAACCGTGATAAAACAACTCTACTGATAAATTTTGCTTCGCCCGAGTTTTCTCGGGATAATAATTAACTTCAATATATACGAACCCGAGATAACTCGGAATAATCAGGCAAGCGGTTATATTCAAATAATTATATCCTTCGTTTGAGAACCTTAATTACTCAAACTATAGTCGTTGCTAAATGGCTATATTTTTATAAACATGTTGTTATCATAACTTTAAAAATGTTGTTATCAAAATATTGTTAACATAACTTCTGTTGATATTCGAGCTTTATAATTTTTATCTAGCAATACACTTTATACTCATACTAAAATCGTATTCGGAGATTCAATTTTCCAAAACTCAAAAATTCAATATCCTAATTTGATTTAGTTATTATTAGTCTATTTCCAATTTAAGCACTTTAAAGTATTTTCATCTACATTAACATCTTAAGTTTTTTATAAAAATTAATAAAAACTGATAAATGTTAAATCGTCTAACAACTTTCTGAAGTAATGTAATCATTTATGTACATTAATAGAAACCTTCTAATAGCACAAATTATTCTCAACGAGTTATTTTGAAAAAATACCTATGAGTTTCTTTACATATTTATTTGCGAAAAATATTTAAATTATGAATACATTTTCCTTGTGGTCTGTTTTCGAATTCCATTTCCTCTGTTTACTCCTGCTACCGAATAATCTAAATTCAGCTTACGAGAATGAATCTAGAAAATGTCTGACTATATATTTCGAATGATGGAAATTTCCAAAATTTATAAGTCAAATGTAAAACTGCACTTTCGTTTAGAAATACTACAAATCACAGCAAATTACAAATGATATTCAATAAGAGAAAATAACTCATATTATTTATTTAAACAATATAATTCACACAAAAGCAACTTATTTTATAAAATGTTGTGTCTGTCTATATATTTCGAATGATGGAAATTTCTGAAATTTATAAATCAAATGCAAAAGTGCATTTTCGATTACAAATACTACAAATCATAGCTAATTACACATGTTGCTCAATGAGAGAAAATAACTCATATTTTTTTTTATTTGAACAATGTAATTCCCACAAAAGCAGCTTAAATTATAAAATATTATGTCTGCATATATATTACGAATGATGGAAATTTCCAAAATTTATAAATCAAATGTAAAAATGTAGTTTCGTTTAAAAATACTGCAAATCACAGCATATTTCGCATGATGTTCAATAAGAGAAAATATTTGTATTTCTGTAAACGATATAATTCACACAACAGCAAATTAAATTATAAAATTATGAAAGACTAATGATTATATCATTTGTATTTATAATAATTGTATAAAAAATTAAATTACATTGTATTTAGCTTCAACAGGAAAATCATTCTGTTTTACATTTTTAATGAAATTTTCTGTATTTTATTGCTTTAAAGTAAGAAAAAATTTTATACATAATTTCTTGCAAAATTTTCTTACATAATGCAACATTATATATAACAAATCACTATAAATTGACACTAACAAAACAATTTTAATATTATATTAGTAATAAAATAGACTGTCTCTTAAAAAAAGGTAGTTGAAAATTTTACTTGTCTATGAATAATTGCATTCTCGATTTGTCAGAGAGCTTTCTTTTGGTAAGGGACATTTAAGATCAAATGATCTGCTTTATATTCTTATCAAGATTACTAATTTTAGAAATGTAACTTTCTAAAATAATAACTTTTTAGTTATAAATAGAATGAACGAGTCAATATATTGAGTTATAACTTAAATGACAGTAAATAATTTCCTTTTTCTCTTGTCATTGTATTTCACTTTAACTCATTTTTCCTTTCATTACTATGTACATATTTTACACTCTCTGGATATTTATATTTCCTGCGCTGATCAGATATACTTGAATGCAAGTGTAAAATATTTTATCCCAGCAACCGTTTTCTCACTGTGCGCTCGTCTTATCTTCTTCTTTCTCAATGGCGCTCCAGCCCATGGTGGGCCATGGGCCTTCCGCAGAATAGAGTTCCATGCGTCTCTTTTCTTGGATAGACTCTTCCAGTTTTTAATTTTTCGGATCTTTAAGTCTATTCCAAGACAGTCAATCCACCGAATTCTTGGTCTTCCCCTTGGAGCTCCCAATAGTTTGTCTTCGAAGATCCTCTTGGTGGTTTGGTCGTCATTCATTCTAATCACGTGTCCTGTCCATTACGTTCTGCTTATATAGTCTACAATAATATTTAACATTTTCCCCATTGTTATTAGCTCATTTGGTTACCACTCTATCTAACATTGTAGTCAACAGCCTTAAACTGGTCATTCAATCATCGTGTCCATTCCAAAAAAAAAAAAACATGATTTAAAGTACAATAATAACAAACAGCATGTATTTAAAGAAACTTTCCCAAACAGAAATAATCTGTTTAGACGAGGGCTTCTTGAAATTTTTAAAATACAGATTCATAGTTAAACTTATCAAATTTTATGTGGTTCAACATAATCCTCTTCAACTACAATTCATTTAGTTTATCGTCAATTTAAATGTCTGATTAGTAAAATCGATGAAAGATATGCTTTTATACTGACATCAGTCTCATCTCTGGAGTGAAAATAGAGACCAAGAAATATTTTTCATTGTACTAAAAAATAACCAAAACTAAGATCGAAGAATAGGATGGTTTTTTAATGTTTATGGAATGGTTTCAGTCAAGAATTCGACTGTCAGTCTTGGCGTATGAGAATATTCATTCTTATTGTGAAGCATGATGCCCTTATATTAACTTAATTCTGAAAGAGGCTTAGTGATATACTATTAGTGATATAAGTGACAGGATTCTAATATAGTAGATCTTAGATCAGAATTCTACTCACGACGAATGCATTCAATCATATTTTATAGATCCTTTCTTCTTTACAAAAGATGTGATGAGGTCAGATTTAGATCCGAAGCATTTCATCTTACTGTTCTATTTATATTGATTCTGTTAATTAAAATGATCTATATCGCCTCACTACAATTTATATAATCAACTGATCCAGCATTTTTACAAGGCTATTTTCACAGTAATCTGAGCTATCATAGTATAGTACAAATTACTCGGTTGTTGTTTTCATCAGTAACACATTTATAATCTAGTTTCGAAATTTAAAGGAGAATTTTATTAATTTATCTATTGACATTTGCATAACGATTCTTTGTTATTACATACCAATCACTTATACCAGGCCATGCTGAGATAAATCAAAGAGTTAAGACACCAGATACAAATGAGCGAAGACTTACCGTTTAGCAGACTTTTTTTTATTTACAATTTTATTTTTTCACAATCTGGTGATGCACATAAAATCTATTCAATCTCAATATGGAGCCGTTGGAATATGGAAGTAACTCCCGCTGAAGACGCTTTCCTCAGATGCACAACAAAAGAGTTGAGATTTTTTCTGCCTCTGCTGAATTTCTTCGTTCGCATCGTCTTTCCTCCGAAGGGGACCTTTAAATCTGCTGAGCAAAAATTCAAAAACTGCTGTTGCCAAGGACAAAGACGACTGACACGCGTTAGCAACCCCTCTTGTCCAATGGGGCGAAGGGGGGGGGGTCACTGACATATCGCCCTCGTCCCCCGGTCATTCTTTCACTCTGGCATTGTTCATCAGTGTAACTCATGTTATACTTGTGCACTACGCGCACATTGCCATCTATGCAAGCCTCCATTTTTTTCTTAATTACTTTCTCATAAAATAATAGCTTCACTAATCAAATTAATCATACCTGTATTACATTGTTTTCCAATTTACTTATCACAAGCGTTTACATTAAAATAAAGTTTATTGCAGTAAAATCAATAAAGAAAGGAACTATTTTTTAATAATTCACACACATTAAAATTTAACTAAGTAGTTAAAATTAACGAAATTTATAGAGACGAAGTTGTTTAAAATTTAAATCAAAAAAGTATGTATAATGCAGATAAAAGCCAACGTATGTCTGGATTTTAAAAGCTTAAAATTAAAAGCTTAAAATTCTCTTTAGAAAACAAACTTTTCTAAGAATGAGATTAATAAATAAAAATGGAACTAAAAAGCAATTATGAATACAGGCCATTAAAGCACAAGACAAATTTTACATTATGGTCTTAAGCAAAGCTGTATGTAAAATTATTTAATTAATTATAAGACTTTAAACAGAATATGTGCTACAAGGAATTATGAATTTTACTCTTAGATAACTTACTTTCAGCAAGTTTACAGCGGTTTCAACTTTGCTTCATAAAAATTAAATGCTTCATATGCATTATTTCTTCCTTTTTCGTAGAATACAAGGAACATATTTACTTACAAATTTTGCTTTATCTCTCACGAGGAAATAATAATGACCGCGCTTTGTTACGGAGGTTTTTTTTTATTTATTATATCTAAGCAGTGTCAATTCTATTCAACCACTTTAAGAGCAGGATTAAAAAATATTTTCTTTGTACTTAAATAAAATATAATAGGATTTTATATTCGGAATTTCATTTTTCTAGTACCAGCTTGACTTTGCGGTAATGTTTTATTTAGACAGTCAATTTCTGTTTTTATATAAGTATTGATGAAATTTTGGCGATCCAAAAGTCAGACCAATCTTAAATTTGAATAGCTGGACAACAAATAAAGATTAAAAACCATGCGGACTGTAACAATTAGAAGGAATAGAATTCTAAAATTTTGTAGCAAAGCCAAGCAATAAAAAAGGCTTGCAAAATTACTTCTACTGGTGACCAAAAGGTGAAGCTGTAATTCTTTATTTTCTTTCATATGAATTAGAATTGCTAAACCAATTAACTCAGTATGTGTTCAATGTGTTTTTCCTTCATCTAGCAGCTCCCTTGTGGAACGAAATATTACATTTAATTAGCTACCCTTGTTTCTGTATGGCAGAAGTTTGTTGCTACATCAAGTGACGTCCATTTCTTGTAACACCTGAAACCAAAATTTACAACTCCTTTAGATAAATGGAGTTACGACCCCTTTACCTCATCGCATTTGTAGCTTTTTTTTGGCCGAGGAATGTAAAAGAAATCCCAATGCAAATTTTACTTCGTTTTTCTAACTTTTAAATATTGCCCCCTAGTTTTTAAAAACCAAACGTATACCGACAGACTTTATTCACGGCACAAATATATTTCAGAGATACTTCACCAGCAAGAAAAGAACATATGGAAAATTATTTCTTTTTTAAGCAGTACATTCACATTCATGTGACCACATTCAAGATCCAGAATAACCACCATTCGCAGATCGTGCTTCTACGAGACGAACAGAGAAAGAATCAATTAGGTACCTGAAAGTGTTTACTGGGACGTTGAGCCATGCGGACTGCAGTGCCGTGACCACCTGCTCCAGGTTACGCATGTAAAGATCCATGGTTCAAATAACCCGATCCAGGTGGTCTACACATTCTTGATTGGGTTCAAGTCCTGGGAATTTGCTGGCCACAGGAGTACGGTAAACTCATTCTGGTGTTTTTCGAACCACGCAGGTACACTGAGAGCTGTATGACAGGTAGAATTGGTGTATACCATCATCCTGAAGAAAATTAATTCTCATATAGGGGTGAACGTGGTCCACAAGAATAGATACATGCTTGTCTTAATCCATCGTACTTTCCCCAATGATGAATGAACCCAGAGAACCAGAGAATACCATGAACACATTCCCCAGACCATAACGTTTCCCCCTCCATTTTGGACCCTTACATTAATTGTTTGCAGGGTGTTTGCTTCTAGACGTTTTACTCCGTATACGCCAATATGCATCTACTCGATGAACAATAAAATGTGATTCATCAGAAAAAGCCACCTGTCTTCACTCAGGGGGAAGTCCAATTTCCGTACTGTCATGCAAATTCTAGCCTTCGTCGTAGATGAACAGCAGTCTGTGTAGTTGCATTAATCAAGAATCTGCTGCGTAGGCTCATACCCAGCAACTTTCTCTGAACCGTGCTGATGGAGACACTATTGGCTACCCCTTGGTTCTTTTGGGTGGTCAGTTGCTCAACGATATCATATCTATTCTCTCGAATGCATCTCCGCAGCTGTCGTTACTTTTGCTAAATAGAGCCCTTGGTTCACCAAATTTGAACTGTAATTGATTTTGATTATAACCATTTTGCAAGGTTCGATATACGTTTACCATCGTGGCCTGCTAACAGTTTACAAAACTACTCATTTCGGAAATGCTTCCACCCTTGTGCCGAGTGCCAATGATCATGTCCTTTTGAATGTCGAATAAATCGCTCCGTTTCTGCATGACTGCATTAACTGAAATGTTTACCGAATGCCAACAACACAGTTTATATATTCACCAAATTTTCTGGTGAGACGTGCCTTCTGGGATTAGTTATTTAATTTTGACATAAAAGCAAGCAGAGGTCATATTAATATGACTGGACTGTGTATTTAAGAAATCCATATGCGTGTTACTATCCTTACGGTTGATGAAGATTATAAAGTCACCGTCATATTTAAGCAATTAGTCGGAAAGTACAAGCATGTAAGATCTAGTTGCAACCCACTTAAAAGAGATTTACAGCACACTGGTGAATCGTGACTTGAAAGATGACTTTTTCAGCGAGAATAAGTTTCCCCATAGTTCGTTTAAAACTATAAAATATTTATCGTTTTAATCGATCGTTATATTTATCATCAAAGTAGTTCTCTCCAAGATAAGTAGACCTTAGATATAAATACTCTTCCAAGGTAAGTAGACCTTCAAATTCTAAACCTTACCAATTGAATTTTTATCCTTTAGATGATTTCAAAATTCTCTGAACATCCTGAAGTTCTTTAGAGATTGTCAAAAAAATTATAACTTCTGTATGAATATAATATTTTTTTATAAATATAATATTCAGATGCTACTAAAAACGTAACAAATCACAGAATAAAATTACCCTAATGAGATCAAGTAGAATTATATGCTTTTGAAATGCTAAATTAGTATCTATCATAGGAAAAAGGCATAAGTTCTCGGTTGACCTAATAAATCATTTTCAACATACCGCAAAAATCACTCTTTTTAACATACCATATGGGCTTTCAGAGCTTTGATGGATCAAATAGTTTACTATAGTAAAAATAAAACTGAATGTCTGTTCTATATTGAAAAAAAAAGATAAAATCAATTTTAGAAATATATGTTTGCTAACTATAGTTTAAAATAACAGTTTTAAAAATATTTGCTCAAGAATATCTAAATTATGAAACCACTTGCATTTTACTGACAGCAGGAATCCTTAAATAAAAAGCATTTTATGGTGATGTACCTTTTTCACAAAACATGGTAATTTAACATTGTGTTGTGGGAATGTTTTATCGTTTTAAATTTCAGTCTTTTCTATGCCGTCAAAACATACTGAATGCATATTATTTTTTTTCACTTTTTAAAGTTTTAATAAACCATTCTATTACTGGTTCTAAGTAATAGTTTTCATACAACCATATATTATTTTCAGATCCAACAATTCATGATATTTTATTTCTAATCCTTCTGATTTTTCTGTTTAAATAAAAATAAAAATTTAGTTTAAAATAATTTACATGGCAGTTTTTTCTGTATTTACATAAAAGTCGGTTCACAGAGAATAAATATGTATACATAAAGTATTAAAAAATAGGAGAAGATTTAAATAATGGAATATTTACATGTAGTATTTTTTATAAATTCCTACACTATACATAAATTGTTTTTGAAAAGCAGATTATATTACTCGGAAGTGCATTTTATACATTTGGACTATATTCTGAAATTTAGATTTAAAATGCTCTGTCTATCTTCTTTATTTACATCTGAAAAAAATCATTCAAAAGGAAAGTTTTATGACTGCATAATACATTATTGAACAGTGAATTTTCTTTATTTGAACAGGATGAATTAATTCTTTATAATCATATTTATTTTTATAGTAATTGAATGGGTATAATTTAATGTTAGAGTGTAAAGAATCTGTATGCCAAGTGGGTATTCAGATATTAGAAAAGAAATAAACAATAACGAATATTTTTTCTGAATTGTAATAACAGATACACTCAAGCGCCAAAACATTACGACCACCTGTCAATAATGAGTTGGCAGCCTTTGGCGTGCAATACAGCTTTAACCCGTCTTGTCATGGATGCCACAAGTCTTTGGTAGATGGCCGGAGACAGATTGTACCAGCATGATTGTACCATGTTTAAGCAACGGTTACGCAAATCCAAGATATTGTGAATTGGTAGTCTTTAAACTCTGAGCTGCCGTCCCATGGCATCTCAAATGTGCTCTATTGGATTGAGATCCCACTGATTCATGAACCAGTGTCGATGTTTCCGGGCACATTGTAGGCACAGTTGGCGATTACTCTTGGTCAGCCACACGAGTGGGACGTTTGCTGCGTAGCCCCATATCCAACAGTGTCCGATGAACAGTGTGCTCCGATACTATTCTACTTGGCCCTGCATTGTATTGGGTTGTCAGCTGAGCCACTGTCTGGCTATGGTTTAGCTTCACCTTGTGAGACAGTCTCGAACGACCTTTGATAGAGAGTGGACGTACAACATCATGTCGTCTACTGCTGGTTTTATCGTCACTCATCCACTTTGCATAAGTACTAACAGCTGTAGAGAGCGAACGACCCACGAGGCAGTTTCAGAAATACTTGTTCCGAGACTTCGATCCATTGCAATCTGCCTCCATCAAAATCGCTTAGATCCGCAGCCTTCCCATCTCGCACAAAAGTTAGTGAAAGAATGATTCTTCAGACTCTCCAGCAGCAGTTAAATACCACTTCCACCTCATTACATGCCTTACAGATCATCCAGGCGAGTTCATTTCAAAATGTAGGGGTGATCATAATCTTTTGGCTCTTAAGTGTATTTACACATTAGAACGAGCCAAACCAGTCGTTCTCCACATATTGTCTTTCTTTCTTCTATTACAATATATTCATATTAACAATTACTGGTTCGCCTTACCAATTCAGTGTTTGGATTACACTGCAGGAGGAATAGTACAATAAACTAATTAACTCAAAAGTTTCCAGTCCTCTTATTCTTTCAGCAGTAGAATGTAACTAATCAAAGCAATTCATGTATACAGAAAGAAAATAAATTGATAATTTTTTGGCTCTTAAGTGTATTTACACATTAGAACGAGCCAAAAAGTCGTTCTCCACATATTGTCTTGTTTTAAATTTAAGTATTTCATATTTAACAATTATTCTCTCAATTCAGTGTAGATTCTGCAATAGACTAATAAATATTAACTAGGCTAACAAAGCTGTAGTGAATGATTCTTATTATTTATACAACATTTTAAGTAGAACCTGCCAGATCATCAGTTTCATTGCAAACTGTTTTTTTTTCTTTAAATTACACAAGATACGAGCCAAACCTCGTTCTACTCCTTGTTTCATTTGTATTCATTACACTCCTTGTTTCAAGAAAATTATATCCTTGATATTATAGTCCATAAACTTCTTTAATATTATAGTTGTGACCTACAACAAACATTACCGTGATCTGAAAACTGTATTTTATATTTAAAGTAGATATATTTCTTTATTTACAAAGTTCAAAATTTCATGAAATGTCTTTAAGAAGTACAAAACAGAATGAAATTATAAAAAATTCCTCATTGAAAATAACTTAATATTTAATTCTCTTAATGACATAAAATGATTCTACAGATAATACTTCATATGTGGAAGTTATATACACAGAAAAAAATTTAGACTCATCAACTTATTAGTTAACTAGAATTTTTTAAAGTTTACAGTTAAGGACATAACATAGTTTTAACCTATTTTATATTAATCAATCTATATTTTTATTGTCAAAAAGAATGATTTCATAATTTGATAGTAGAGGAAACAATTATTATCTCACATTTATATGTTATTTCATTAAGTATTTTAAAACATATGATACGTCAAAACAAGTATACTTTTAGCATGTCTCAGTTTTCTTTGCATATTTATTAATTCCCTTGTTTTAGTTGAATAATTTAATATCCATGTTATCTTATTAAGTATTTTAAAACGTATGATATGTAAAGACAAACATACTTTTAGCATGTTTCGATTTCCTATATATATTCTTTATCTCACTTGTTCTAGTTGAATAATATCCATGTTATTTTATTATGCATTTTAAAACGTATGATACGTCAAAATAAACACATTTCTAGAATGTCCAGATTTCCTATAGATATTCCTTAACTCTATCTAGTTAAATAATTTAATATTCATATTATCTTATTATGGATTTTAAAACGTATGATACATGAACACAAACACAATTTTAGCTTGTCCTGATTTCCTATAGATATTCCGTAACTCTCTTTCTCTAGTTGAATAATTTAATATCCATGTTATTTTATTAAGTATTTCAAAAATGTATGATACATCAAAACAAACACACTTTTATCATGCCCCGATTTCCTATACATATTTATTAACTCCCTTGTTCTAGTTGAATAATTTAATATCCATGTTATCTTATTCAGTATTTTAATACTATGATACGTCAAAAATATTTTTAGCATGTCCCGATTTCCTATAGATATTCCTTAACTCCCTTGTTCTAGTTGATTAATTTAATATCCATGTTATCTTATTAAGTATTTTAATACGTATGATACGTCAAATAAAACACATTTTTTCCTGTTCCGATTTCCTTTAGATATTTCTTAACTCCCTCGTTCCATTTGAATAATTTAATATCCAGAACAGACTGTGACTTCAGATTTATGTCCGAAAAAATATGAATTAATGAAAAATAATTCTATATATCTGAAAATATAATTTTAGAATTTTATATTTCTTTAAAATAAATATATTTATTTTTCTTTCAATTTCAGTTTTCAGCAAGTTATGCTGTCAACGTCTCCAAGATTTCTAGATAAGTGAAACTGATTTCATTATAACTTTCTATCTAAGAAATAAAACTTTTCATTGCTATCAGAAGTGATATTTTTTTGTGTTATTTCAGGAATGTTTTGATTTTCTAACAACGAATGTCCAGAACATTTGATGAGTATGTAGCTTGAAGGTATAAACTTCATTCGTAGTTGTTTCGGTGTCAATTGCATTACACGATTCAGTAGTAAATGCGTTGAAAATCTGTGAACTGTTTTAAAGTAAGACAAACTTTAATAAAGAATTTCTAACATTAATGCCATGACTCCATTTGACAGATGTTACAAAATATGATCGTTATAGTCATGCAAGCACACGCATACCTATGAGCTGTTATCTTTGAAAGTGGTGTAAACCCTTTTGCCAAAAAATTAGTTTATTGAAAAAATGAATACAATTTACTATGAGTTTTATTTAAAAATAGGTTTTAGTTAAAATTACTAGTTTTATATAAAAATATGAAACTAGTGTGATAACATATATGCATATTTTTCAAATTGTTCAAGTGTAAAACCTTAAATATCTCCATATAAAATAAAATATACTTACATACTTTGAAATAAACATCTCATATATACATTTACCCAAAAAGTAAGTTATTGTATGTCTGTGTGTACACCTAATTTTTACTTCACAAATGCAACTCACAAAGAAAATAAATAATTATTAATAAATCCACTTTTTTCATGCATTTAATAAATGATATTAAAAACAACAGTACATAAAATTAACGCAAAATTGAGAATAAAAATCTATGCAGAATTTTAAATAATCATTATCAATTTTTTGCTTCAGAATTTGAGGGTACAGCAATAAAATTTCTCCTAATTTTACTAAATAAGGAAGTGTCAATATTCTGCATGAACTTTTGCCATTATTATTTCCTCCAAGTGTAGCAAAGACTCAACTAAACTTTAAACTAAATCTTAAGGTATTTTTTACAATACGTTGAGAAACGAACGCTTTTTGTTTATGTTTTTACATATCCACTCTAGTTTATAGCAGGGTTTTATACTCTTTGTCTATTAGTTGAGGTAGAAAATGTATTTTTTGTTTACAGTCGTAAGGGCAACAACACATTTTGATATTATGTACCGTATATTTGGGGCTACTGACTTTTGGGAATATGAAATGTTCATCCCAATCTAATTTCTATAAGCCCTTTAATTTTAAAATTATTCTTCAGTTATTTCTAATGAAACACAGATCCCAACTGTTATTTCTATGATTGCCAACATTAAAAAAGAAATTTAAAGGATGCCTCAAACCCTATACTTAAGAGAACTACCTCCTTGTAATGGGATGTATGTGTATATCAAGAACATATCTTCTGATAAACCGCACTCCTCTTTCCTGGCCGTAAAAAAATTGCTTCCCTCCATTCTTTAAGCCCAACATCTGACATCAGAAAAGTCTGCTGTATTTCATTAGGAGATCTGCAAATTCCGAAAGCATTTCCTAAACAATTTCTCTTCTCCGATCGCAAATATTTGTAAAGAAATTAATACGCCTCTCCATGAATCAATTTCAAATCTTCTTGAAAACTTTTTTATCAAAGTGGTGATAAAGAAAAAAATATAAACGATCTAAATAAAGAAAAAGAGTTAAGAAGGGAATGCTCCCTTTTACTCTCACCCCAAAAATGAGACCCGAACGATGGCCGATTGGTTAGGATGCTGGCCTTTGGTACCGGAGTTCGTGGGTTCGTATTCCACAGTGGCATAGATGTTCGTAGCCGTTCGGAATCGGATTTAAGCTGTAGGTCCCTCGTGTAGCAAAAGGTAGCTGATTAGCCCTCGTGTTGCAAAAGGTAGACGGTAGCACTCCAAACCAAGCCCAATAAAGAGCGAGGGAGGTGAGAGATATAATGTTATTGTTTATACTGAAACACTTTTCATCCATCGATTGTGGATCCAGACGGTTGGTGAACTATCATCCACAACCTGAGATCATACTGCATTATTACATTTCACCTATGCAGATGTTTAAAAGTACCAAATGAGTCAATCAACCATTCTTTCAACATCAATTCTATAATTATATAGAATCAAAAAGTATTTTTTTAAATAAACTGGCTGCAATTTGCAAGAATCCTTCAATTCGAAGAACAATTGACATGTTAATTCTTAAAATGTAGGCACTACTGCACACTTGGTATTTTTAATTTAGTGTATATTTTTGGGAATTGTGGCAATAATTCAATATCAGTAAGTGTTTTAATGTCTTACATTTGGTGACAGGGGAATCAAGTATTATAAATCAGAACTGTGAATTGAGAGAATTTTGAACAAAGTTCTTTTTTAAAAAAAGACTGCAAGAATTTGCAAGAATCCTTCATTTTGGAGGAGAACTGATATGTGAGTTCTTAAAATGTAGGCAGTGCTGCACATTTGGTATTTCTAAATTCAGTGTATGTTGAGAATTGAGGCAATAATTCTTTATCAGTAAATCTCTTACATACTTACATTTGGTGACAGGGGAATCAAGGATTATAAATCAGAATTGTGAATTGCGAGAATTTTGAAATTTTAAAGGCAATAATTTTATTATATATTACACACACATACATATATATATATATATATATATATATATATATATATATATATATATATATATATATATATATATATATATATATATATATATATATATATATATATATATATATATATATATATATATTTATATATATATATATATATATATATATATATATATATATATATATATATATATATATATATATATATATATATATATATATATATATATATATATATATATATATATATATATATATATATATATATATATATATATACATATATATATATATATATATATATATATATATATATACATATATATATATATATATATATATATATATATATATATATATATATATATATATATATATATATATATATATATATATATATATATATATATACACACATATATATATATATATATATATATATATATATATATACACACATATATATGCCATGTCCTGGATTGCCTGTCTGAAATCAAGCATTAGGGACCTTAATTTTCTTTCAGATTAATTTTTTATTTAGACCCAAAACATGAAGTAAGGTAATTGCATACTTAATAACTGTCAAAACTGAGGGTGATCTATAACAGGGCTAATTTAACAACATGGTTGAGCTAACACGAGAGATCGTTCTAACTGACGTCTAATCTAAAAACTGATGCTAATCTAACACGACAACTTTAACTCACGGCTGGGGCAAGAACATACTAACTGACAAGCTGACGGCTGGCCAGAGAATAGCTTCTTCTCTAACTGACGGCTGAATAGAGAATATGAACTCTTTATCAACAATATAAAATCTTAAGCTATTCGGTTTTCGGGGGGGGGGGGGTTGTGACTAGCAAATTAGAATTTGCGATGGCATGTATGGGGCTATTATGGACTTCTTCATTGGCTCTTACACTTTTCCCTTTTGTTTTTAGTGTAGTCGAACAGATAGCTCTATCCTGAGTGGTACAGATGGCTGGAGTGGGGATTAACTCCCGCAAGTTATGTGACTCTATAGTTTCACGGGGGATTTACCCGTTTGATTTTACGACTTCTGTAACGTCTAAAGGGGATTAAAATTGCGTCTTCATGGCCCACAGCTGGTTCACATCTGTGTGTTTTCTGGTGGCCTTTTTTGATTCCTATACTTAGGGTATTTGTAGCG
Source organism: Pardosa pseudoannulata (assembly GCA_032207245.1). Classification (NCBI taxonomy): domain Eukaryota; kingdom Metazoa; phylum Arthropoda; class Arachnida; order Araneae; family Lycosidae; genus Pardosa; species Pardosa pseudoannulata. The sequence continues at coordinate 85,623,886 of CM063511.1, forward strand.
TTTTTCCCTTATTACTTTTTGTTTTCGGGGGTCTTATTCCTAGATCTTTTACTCCTATATAACAATATTATTCCCTTCGTATAATACATATATATATAGCCTTTATATTAGAAAATAGTATAAGTTGGAGTTTAATAAATTATGTAAGAGTTTAAGGTTATATTTAATAAAATCAAAAAGTAGAAAATATAATAAAAATTCCTCGTCTCAGAATTTTATGTCGAAAAATATTTCTTAAAAAATCGAGTAATTATTTGTAACAGAATAATCTGTAAATATTATCTTTATTTACTGCTAAAATGAATTGTATAGCAAACGTACACCATCCCATTACAATGCCCAGGAAACCCCAGTTTTGTCCAGAAAGGATCCAAAATCAAACTAGAAAATGAAAAAAACAAATTTTCATTTAACTTCAAAAGTCATTATAAAACTAGAGAGATTCTTAAATGCTAAAGTAACACAGGTTTTCTGACATCTAAAATGGAAATTCGACATTTACTAATGTGCCGCTCAAAATCATTTCCCTTTAGATGCAACATTTCGTCAGAGCAGCAGCTCAGTTGTTAATATGTCTGACCTTGAATAACTCAAATTTGATCCATTTCTGAAAAGTTACTCAGAATTGTTATTTCAAACTTTACTAAATGTCACACATATCAAATCTTCTGAATTATGTATTTCCTACGCTCTCATCTAATTGTGCCTGGAAAGCAAATATTCAGCTTTCTTCATAACTTGTGTAGACGGTAGAAAATGTAGAAATTAGCAAGTCTTTTTCTTTCTACGTCCATATTCGATAAGTAGTACCTCCGTGTATCTATAATTTAATTAAAGACAATTCAATGGTATTATTATTTAAATTTAAAAATGTGTTAAATTTATTCTTTCTGCAGTGCTTTAGTTTCAGATTTAGAAGACAGGAACAAAAATCAAAGTAATTATTTCTTTCTAATCTTTCTTTTCCTACAGGCTAAAAATAAATAAAAACTGAAAGATCAAGCTATAATATTTATATTATATAGCCACATTTAGTTTAATTATAATGAAAAGGAATTATTTGGAGCATCAATTCTTTATAACATTAAATAAAATGCAACACAAATTATGTAATCAAAATTTCTTTAATTGATTTATAGACATTTATTTGTCTTTTGGTACGTAATCAGAATAAAATGTCCAAATTTAATTTTCTTCTTTGTTATGAATATGATACTGGAAAAAATTTTAATAAGAGACCCCATACTTTTCATATATGTTGAAAAATATATTTCAAAGAAGAATCGTAAAAAAACTTACTATAGTTAATAATCTATAATAAATAATTCTAAGTAAAAAGCTCAAATTAACTCTATGAAAAATTTGAATTTGTTACAAACAGGTTATTAATTCTTATATATATATATATATATATATATATATATATATATATATATATATATATATATATATATATATATATATATATATATATATATATATATATATATACATATACATATATATATATATACTATATATATATATATATATATATATATATATATATAGAAATGTATATATCTACTACATACATAAATACTTAAGAATACATACTTAAAACTTCCTAGAGTGTATTTAGTGAAATACTTTAAACGTTATATGTAGATTAAAAAGAAATAAAATATTTTAATATAAACTAGTCCTTAATTTAAAAAGAACTGTCCTTTAATATTTTTAATATTTTTATTTTTATTTATTTTTACTTTGATCTTTATTATTTTTATTATATTTTTCTTGAACATTTTTCTTGCTTTGATCCTTACGACACGTCCTAGGGATGTTATTAGATTGGTAAAGTGTCAAAACCTGTTCTTCGAAATTGCAGTTTATTAAATCACTAATGGGGTATGCGAAAAACAAAAAATGAACTTACACTCAAGAGCCAAACTATTGTGATCACCTGTCAATAACGAGTTGGCCAATCTTTGGTGCGCAACACAGCCTTAACCCGCTTTGGCAGGGATGCCACATGTCCTTGGTAGATAACCGAAGTCAGATTGTACCATACGTTTAAGCAACTGTTACGCAAATCCAAGATATTGCGAATTGGTGGTCTTTGAACTCTGAGCTACCGTCCCATGACATCCCAAATGTGTTCTATCAGATTGAGATCCAGTGAGTACGGCGGCCAGAACATTAACTGGTATTCAGCATCATGTTCCTGGAACCACTCCAACACAATTTTAGCCTTGTGACAAGGGACGTTGTCTTGTTGG
>CM063511.1:85631143-85658643 GCA_032207245.1 Pardosa pseudoannulata
TTAAGCATACCTGTCATTTTTATCTTTCTGTGTATCATTGAATTTTTGAATGTTATTATACAGGGTATCTCAAAACGACTGCATAAACTCTGCAAGCTTATTCTTCATTGGGAGTAGTTAAAAACTGCTCAAAGAAGCGTTCCTGTACGATCCATAGTTTACGAGAACAAATGCGAAAAACAAAGTATGACATCACTTCCGATGAAAGAGGAAAACACTTTATTGATCATATCAACAGCAGTATATGCACGGGAATACTCCCAGGCAGTTCGTATGTCATTTCCATTACATCGGACGTACATCAGATACATGTCGCAGTAGTCCCAAACGAAATAGATGTCCACGATACGAAGACTACCTTAAGCTGCAAGATACAGCCTTTTAAATACCAGTTTAACGGCTGCTAATCTTCAATCCATGGCGCACGCGCATGCATAACGTGATATGCGCGACGAACTTTTTAAATATTATCGTCTGGAAAGATATCCAAATACTGGTGTTGATATGTCCAATAAAGTGTTTTTTCTTGCACCGGAAGTGACGTCATACTTTGCTGTTCGTATTTTTCTCTTTATATTATGGATCATACAGGAACACTTCTTTGGGCAATTTTTATGTACTCCCAGAGAGAAATCTAGCTGTGCAGAGTTTATGCGGTCATTTGGGGATACCCTGTATATTTAGGTCACACGGTATATTTAAATCAGCATTCGGAATTGTTACTGGTATTAGATTTATTAATTAATGCAAGTTTTACTAACAAAGTACAAGAAATAACATGTTTAAGTAAAGCTAGAATTTTTCATGTAAAACTAGAAAAAAATGAAAAGAAAAAACACTTGATTTCTTATTAAATTCCTCACTAATTACTTAACTTAATAGCCTTGCCTGTCGAGAAGTTTTAATTGAAAAGAAAACTTAGGAAATAGTATTTCCCCTCAAATGACTTTCGCTTAATGCTTACACATTAAACAAAGTTAAAAACAATTTTTTACTTATTGTTCAGTTCATAATTAGCAACGCTAAATAGCGTAACGCAAATGTAGTTTAAGAATTTTTTTTCTCACTGCATTTTTGTGCTGTATTTGTAACATTTATTTACCACTTAGTTTTTATTCTATTAAAAGTATCCCTATAAGAACTCAGTTTTCATAAACGAATTTATGTTTGAATAATATATTTATGTAGTATTTATATAATTTCAATATATTTCTACGAAAAACTTTATAACTGTAATCCCCCAAGTGTGAGTTTAAGTGCATTTATGAAATTTAAAAGTCCATTTTTATTTTGCCTTGAACGTATTTGTAAATCTAAAGTGTTTAATGTTTTCATGTGTTTTACTATTTAAAAGATATCATGATGACGTACATAAATTTCTCATAGGATATAATAATCGGTAATTTTTCAAAAATTTCATGTTATTAAATTTTGGTTCAAGTTTAGAGGTTTGGTTGGTGTTAAAACGTTTTTTACATGATAAATAATAAATTAATATTGCGTTTCAAGACATTTAGCTAGATTAAAAATAAACGAATATAAACTTTCATTGAAGAATTGAATCTATATCGTACCAAAGAATGTAAATAAGTTTCCCAGTCACATTATTTTCTCTCAGGTTTTTTAATTTTAACCTTTATATAATACATACATGTTTTCATATAACAGAGACTATACGATAACTGGCAATTGCAAAAAATAATTTTTATTGCAATTTTAGAGACCATAAAGACGTTTTTAAAGCTTTTAAACATAAATAGGTTTATGTTTCAATGCCATATTTTTGTAATACTAATATAAAACTTCTCGGCGCAACAGCCCCTAGGGGTCAGGGCCTACGGTGTCAATCTTCGTTACCGAGACTAAGGGCCCTGGGGTGAGAAGCGTATGTTCCCGTTAGGTGGTCGACCTTAAGCGGAATCCCCAGTGTTTAGTTCTCAAGCATGCTTGATCCTCAGGTATGTCTACCCACTGAAGGGATGAAATAATAAGTCAACCTTGCCCAGTCCGGGGATAGAACCTCAGACCTGTGTCTAAAGAGCTACCCCAACCACTAATATACTTTCAATACTAATATACTTTACTCATTACTAATAAATTTTCAATATATTTATAGAACTTTATAACTGTATAACTGAAATCTCTTAATAGTGTGTCAAGACTAGATACAGTTTAGGTGCTTTTAATACTAATATACTTTACTCATTACTAATAAATTTTCAATATATTTATAGAACTTTATAACTGTATAACTGAAATCTCTTAATAGTGTGTCAAGACTAGATACAGTTTAGGTGCTTTTAATACTAATATACTTTACTCATTACTAATAAATTTTCAATATATTTATAGAACTTTATAACTGTATAACTGAAATCTCTTTATAGTGTGTCAAGACTAGAGACAGTTTAGGTGCATTTATAAGATTTAAAAGTTCATTTTCATCTTTTCTTAAAAGTATTTGTAAATCTAAAGTGTTTAATCTTTTCATATCTTTTACATTTTATTATTTATAAAATATCATGGTGACACACATAAAACTCCCATAGGATATAATAACCGGAAATTTCTCAAAAGTTTCAGTTTATTACATTTTGGTTTAATACCAAAGCTCTAAACTAAGTTTGAGCTTTGGCTGGTGTTAAAATGTTTTTACAGGATATAATAATAAATTAAACAAATTTAAAAAATTCGCTTTATAATTATAGAATTTCAAGATAATTAGATGGATTAAAATAAACAAAAATTAAACTTTCATTGAAGTATTAAAATCCTTTCGTATCAATCAGTAAATAAATTTCCCAGACATATTAATTTTTTTCATGCTTTTTAATTTTATCCCTTATATAATACATACGGAAAAGCAAACTATACGATAACTGGCAATTGAAAAAAAAAATTGTTGTTTTAGAGATTTGTCTGGCGTTAAAATATTTTCTTACAATTCTCATAAATACGTTTATGATTAAAAGCAATATTTTTTTAATACTTATATACTTTCAATGTATTTAAAGAACTTTATAACTGCATAACTATAATCTCCTGACAGTGTATCAAGGATCAGACAGTTTAGGTGCATTTGTAAGATTTAAAACTTCTATTTATTTTTTATTAAACGTATTTGTAAATCTAAAGTGTTTAATCTTTTCATATCTTTTGCATTTTATTATTTAAAAAATATCATAGTGACAAAAATAAAACTCCTATGCGATATAATAATCGGCAATTTCTCAGTTTCATTTTATTAAACTTTAGTTTAATCCAAAAGCTCTAAAATAAGTTTAGAGCTTTGGCTGGTGTTAAAACGTTTTTTACAAGATATATAATAAATTTTACAAGGTTTAAAACTTCTCGTTAAAAATTATCACGTTTCAAGATAATTATCTGGATCAAAAGTAAAGAAATATTAAACTTTTATTGAAGTATAAAAAGCATTTCGTGTCAAATAAGAAATAAATTTCCTAGTCATACTACTTTTCTCATAATTTTTGATTTTAGCCTTTATATAATGCATCCACGTTTACATATAACAAAATACATACTATACCATAGTTGGAAATTTCAAAAATATTCTTTTTATTGCAATTTTAGAAATTTGTCAGGCTTTAAAATATTATCTTACAATTCTCATAAATATGTTTATTTTTAAATGCAATATTTTTGTAACACTTATATACTTTCAATATATTTATAGAACTTTATAACTGTATAACTGTAAACTTCTGACAGTGTGTCAAGGCTAGCTACAATTTAGGTGCATTTATAAGATTTAAAAGTTCATTTTTTTATTTTTTATTACACGTATTTGTAAATATAAAGAACTTTTCATATTTTTTACATTTTATTATTTTAAAAATATCATGGTGGCACAAATAAAATCCATAAAACTTCCAATTTCTCAAAAGTTTCATTTTATTAAACTTTGGTTTAATACCAAATTTCTAAACCACGTTTAGACAGGATATATAATTAATTAAACAAAGTTAAAAATTTTGAGTTAAAAATTATCCCGTTTGAAGACAATTAGCTGGATTAAAAATAAACAAAAATTATACTTTTATTGAAGTAATGAAGACATTTCGTATCAAAGAGTAAATAAATTTCCCATTCAAATAAATTTTTTTCATGATTTTAACATTTATATAAAGCATCCACGTTTTCAGGTAACATAGAAACATACTATACCATAATTTGAAGTTGCACATGTATTCTTTTTATTGCAATTTTAGAGATTTTTCTGGAGTTAAAATATTTTTTACAATTCTCATAAATACGTTTATATTTAAATGCAATATTTTTGTAATACTTAAATACTTTCAATATATTTATAAAACTTTATATCTGTGTAACTGTAATCTCCTGACAGTGTGTCAAGCCTAGCGACAGTTTAGATGCATTTATAAAACTTAAAAGTTCATTTTTATTTCTTCTTAAACGTATTTGTAAATCTAAATTGTTTAATCTTTTCATATCTTTTACATTCTGCTATTTAAAAGATATCATGGTGTCATAAATAAAACTCCCAGAGATTATAATAATCATTAATTTCTCAAAAGTTTCATTTTATTGAACTTTGGTGTAATACCAAAGGTCTAAACTAAGTTTAGAGCTTTGGCTGGTGTTAAAACTTTTTTTACGTTGATATATAATAAATTAAACAAAGTTAAAAACTTCGCGTTTCAATATAATTAGTTGGATTAAAAGTCAGCAAAAAATAAACTTTCATTGAAGTATTGAAAGTATTTCGTATCAAATAGTAAATAAATTTCCTAGTCATACTACTTTTCTCATAATTTTTTATTTTAGCCTTTATATAATGCATCCACGTTTACATATAACAAAATACATACTATACCATAGTTGGAAATTGCAAAAATATTCTTTTTATTGCAATTCTTTTTATTGCAATTGTCAGGTTTTAAAATATTACCTTACAATTCTCACAAATACGTTTATGTTAAAATGCAATATTTTTGTAATACTTATATACTTTCAATATATTTATAGATCTTTATAACTATAAAACTGTAAACTTCTGACAATGTGTCAAGCTAGCTACAATTTAGGTGCATTTATAAGATTTAAAAGTTCATTTTTTTATTTTTTATTAAACGTATTTTTAAGTATAAAGAACTTAATCTTTTCATATTTTCTACATTTTATTATTTTAAACATGTCAGGGTAGCACAAATAAAAGTCTATAAAACTTCCAATTTTTCAAAAGTTTCATTTTATTAAACTTTGGTTTAATACCAAATTTCTAAACCACGTTTAGAGCTTTGGCTGGTTTTAAAACGTTTTTTACAGGATATATAATTAATTAAACAAGGGTAAAAACTTCGCGTTAAAAATTATCAAGTTTCAAGATAATTAGATGAATAAAAAGTAAAGAAAAATTAAACCTTCATTGAAGTATTGAAAGCCTTTCGTATCAAATAGTAAATAAATTTCCTAGTCATACTACTTTTCTCAAATTTTTTTATTTTAGATATAATATAATGCGTCCACGTTTTCATGTAACACTAAAACATACTATACCATAATTGGAAATTACATAACTATTCTTTTTATAGCAATTTTAGGGATTTGTCTGGCGTTAAAATATTTTTTTACCATTCTTATAAATACGTTTATGTTTAAATGCGATAATTTTGTAATACTTATATACTTTCAATATATTTATAGAACTTTATAACTGTATAACTGTAAACTACTGACAGTGTGTTAAGGCTAGCGACGGTTTAGGTGCATTTACAAGGTTTAAAAATTCATTTTTTTTCTTAAAGGTATTTGTAAATCTAAAGAGCTTAATCTTTTCATATATTTTACATTTTTCATGGTGACACACATAAAACTCTCATAGCATATAATAATCGAGAATTTCTCAAAAGTTTCATTTTATTAAGCTTTGTTTTAAGACCAAAGCTCTAAAACAAGTTTAGAGCTTTGACTGGTATTAGAACGTTTTTTACAGGATATATAATTAATTAAACAAAGTTAAAAATTTTGAGTTAAAAATTATCCCGTTTGAAGACAATTAGCTGGATTAAAAATAAACAAAAATTATACTTTTATTGAAGTAATGAAGACATTTCGTATCAAAGAGTAAATAAATTTCCCATTCAAATAAATTTTTTTCATGATTTTAACATTTATATAAAGCATTCACGTTTTCAGGTAACATAGAAACATACTATACCATAATTTGAAGTTGCACATGTATTCTTTTTATTGCAATTTTAGAGATTTTTCTGGAGTTAAAATATTTTTTACAATTCTCATAAATACGTTTATATTTAAATGCAATATTTTTGTAATTCTTAAATACTTTCGATATATTTATAAAACTTTATAACTGTGTAACTGTAATCTCCTGACAGTGTGTCAAGGCTAGCGACAATTTAGATGCATTTATAAATCTTAAAAGTTCATTTTTATTTTTTCTTAAACGTATTTGTAAATCTAAAATGTTTAATCTTTTCATATCTTGTACATTCTGCTATTTAAAAGATATCATGGTGACATAAATAAAACTCCCATAGATTATAATTATTATTAATTTCTCAAAAGTTTCATTTTATTGAACTTTGGTGTAATACCAAAGCTCTAAACCAAGTTTAGTGCTTTGGCTGGTGTTAAAACTTTTTTTACGGGATATATAATAAATTAAACAAAGTTAAAAAACTTCGCGCGTTTCAATATAATTAGTTCGATTAAAAGTCAGCAAATTTAAACTTTCATTGAAGTATTGAAAGTATTTCGTATCAAATAATAAGTAAATTTCCTAGTAATACTATTTTTCTCATGCTTTTTGATTTTAGCTTTTATATAATGCTTCCACGTTTTCATGTAACAAAAAATCAGACTATACCATAATTGGAAATTGCAAAAATATTCTTTTTATTGCAATTTTAAAGATTTATCTGAAGTTAAAATATTTTCTTACAATTCTCATAAATACGTTTATGTTTAAATGCAATATTTTTGTAATACTTATATACTTTCAATATATTTATAGAACTTTATAACTACAAAACTGTAAACTTCTGACAGTGTGTCAAGGCTAGCTACAATTTAGGTGCATTTATAAGATTTAAAAGTTCATTTTTTTTTTTTATTAAACGTATTTGTAAATATAAAGAACTTAATCTTTTCATATTTTTAATATTTTATTATTTTAAAAATGTCATGGTGGCAGAAATAAAACGTCTATAAAACTTCTATAAAACTAATTTTTCAACGTCTATAAAACTAATTTTTCAAAAGTTTCATTTTATTTAACTTTGGTTTAATACCAAATTTCTAAACCACATTTAGAGCTTTGGCTGGTTTTAAAATGTGTTTTACAGGATATATAATTAATTAAACAAGGTTAAAAACTTCGCGTTAAAAATTATCACGTTTAAAGATAATTAGATGAATTAAAAGTAAAGAAAAATTAAGCATTTATTGAAGTATTGAAAGCCTTTCGTATCAAATAATAAATAAATTTCCTAGTCATACTACTTTTCTCAAAATTTTTTTTATTTTAGATATAATATAATTCGTCCACGTTTTCATGTAACAGTAAAACATACTATACCATAATTGAAAATTGCAAAACTATTCTTTTTACAACAATTTTAGGGATTTGTCTGGCGTTAAAATATTTTTTTACCATTCTCATAAATACGTTTATGCTTAAATGCGATATTTTTGTAATAATTATATACTTTCAATATATTTATAGAACTTTATAACTGTATAACTGTAAACTCCTGACAGTGTGTTAAGGCTAGCGAAGGTTTAGGTGCATTTATAAGGTTTAAAAGTTCATTTTTTTATCTTAAAGTATTTGTAAATCTAAAGAGCTTAATCTTTTCATATCTTTTACATTTATCATGGTGACACACATAAAACTCTCATAGGATATAATAATCGAGAATTTCTCAAAAGTTTCATTTTATTAAACTTTGGTTTAATACCAAAGCTCTATACCAATTTTAGAGCTTTGGCTGATATTAAAAAAACGCTTTTTACAAGATATATAATTAATTAAACAAAGTTTAAAATTTTGCGTTAAAAATTATCCCGTTTTAAGACAATTAGCTGGATTAAAAATAAACAAAAATTATATTTTTATTGAAGTAATGAAGACATTTCGTATCAAAGAGTAAATAATTTTCCCAGTTATATTAATTTTTTTCAGGATTTTAACCTTTATATAAAGCATCCACGTTTTCATGTAACAAAGAAATATACTATACCATAATTTGAAGTTGCACATGTATTCTTTTTATTGTAATTTTAGAGATTTTTCTGGAGTTAAAATATTTTTTACAATTCTCATAAATACGTTTATATTTAAATGCGATATTTTTGTAACACTTAAATACTTTCAATATATTTATAAAACTTTATAACTGTGTAACTGTAATCTCCTGACAGTGTGTCAAGGCTAGCAACAGTGTACGTGCTTTTATAAGATTTAAAATTTCATTTTTATTTTTTTCTTAAGCGTATTTGTAAATATAAAGAGCTTAATCTTTTCATATATTTACATTTTATTATTTAAAAAATATCATAGTGATACAAATAAAACTCCCATAGGATATAATAATCCGAAATTTCTCAAAAGTTTCATTTTATTAAACTTGGTTTTAATACCAAAGCTCTAATACAAGTTTAGAGCTTTGACTGTTATTAAAACTTTTTTTACAGGATATATAATTAATTAAACAAAGTTAAAAATTTTGAGTTAAAAATTATCACGTTTTAAGATAATTAGCTTGATTAGAAATAAACAAAAATTATACATTTATTGAAGTAATGAAGACATTTCGTATCAAAGAGTAAATAAATTTCCCAGTCAAATAAATTTTTTTTCATGATTTTAACATTTATATAAAGTATCCATGTTTTCAGGCAACAAAGAAACATACTATACCATAATTTGAAGTTGCAAATATATTCTTTTTATTGAAATTTTAGAGATTTGTCTGGCGTTAAATTATTTTACTGGATAGCTATACTATATAGCTGGATTAAAAGTAAACAAAAATTAAACTTTCATTGAAGTTTTGAAAGCATTTTGTATAAAAGAGTAAATAAATTTCTTAGTCATATTACTTTTGTCGTGCTTTTTGATTTTAACCTTTATATAATACATCCATGTTTTCACGTAAAAAAAGCATATATAGCACAGTTGGAAATTACAAAAATATTCTTTTTATTTCAATTTTCAAAATTTGTCTGGCGTTGAAATATTTTTTATAATAGATATAGCAAATGAAGTCAGTGAATCTTCCTTTTGAAATTTTTTCTAATTTCACTAAGAAAAAGAATTTCAAAGAGAATACATTACATTACTGTCAGCGTAAAGATGATTAAATTAACATTACATTTTTAAATAAGTTTGATTATTTTATTTATTGTAAATTTTCTATAAGGTACAAAATGATACCAGTAATCTTTTAAATTTTTCTAGAGTATTTATTATAAAAAAGGGAAAAAAGCATGTCTACGACGCAATAAAAAACTATATGACAGTTATAATAAAAATTTACTGCTCTATTTTTTCGTCTTCAACTATTTTCAGAACTTTGCAGCAGGTATAAATTTATAAATGGTGTTTTTATCTTTACAATAGTCTACTTTATACAAAGTATACCAGTCCTTCATGAGGATCGAATGAAAAATTTAGGGTTCTGGAACTTTCAAGCCAAGAACTTTTATTTTTGTAGACACTGTTTCATTGTTTAATGAGTTTTAAATAAAGTTATAGACAAGCACGTATAAAGATAAAATATTTTTTGCAACATAAAAATATTTTTCAATTTATTATTCATAACTATTTATCAATAATAGATATTCAATGCCAAAAAAATGTGGACAATTTTCTTTTCAACTATCATTTTTAAGGTAGTACTGGATATTTAACTATGAAATCAGATTAAAACATCCTTATTTCTACTGCATTATATTATAAAATACAGTTAAGAATGAGAAGTAAAATTAGTTTTGAAATAGATATAATTTTTTAGTAAAAAATACTACGTTGTAATAATATAAGTATAAAGGTATGTAATGCAGTTGAAACAAATTATAATATTAAATCTGTATCCAATTTATTTTTTTATATTACAAATACATGAAACACATCTTAAGTATTTCACTTTTTATCATTGTTCTGTTTCATTTTTTAATTGTACTTAAATAAAGTGACAGAGAAATATGTGTTTCTTACGATTAATAAAATCAAATATTAGGTAAATATTCAAATATTAAACAAACAATAATACATATTTAATGATAAGCAATTCTTACAATTTTCTGTTCAACTATCATTTTTAAGTCAGTAGTGAGTATTTAACTCTGAAAAATTAGATTAAAACATCGTTATACCTCATTAGATTATGAAAGGAAATTAATAATGAGAAACGAAATGAGTTTTGAAATAGGTATAATTCTTTAGTAAAAATACTACGTTGTTATAATATTGGTAATAAGGCATATAATGCAGTTTCAATAAATTATAATATTAAATCTGTATCCAATCTTATTTTTTTATATTACGAATACACGAAACACTTCTTCAGTAGTTTAAATGAAGTTACAGACTAGTATGTTTAAAAAATAAAATATTTTTTACGATAAATAAATATTTTTCAAGGTATTATTTTAAATATTAAATAATAATACATAATCAGTGCAAAGAAATTAGGACAATTGACTTTACAACTATCATTTTTAAGGCATTACTGGGTATTTAACCCTGTAAAATCAGATTAAAACGTCATTATTTCTACTTCATTAGATTATTATAATGAAATTAAGAATGAGAAAAAAAATTAATTTTGAAATAGCTATAATTATTTAGTAAAAATACTACGTTGTAATAATATTGGTATTAATACATGTAATACAGATGTAACAAATTATAATATTAAACCTGCATCTAATCTTATATTTTCTATATTACAAATACATGAAATACATCTTGAGTATTTCACTTTTTATCATTTTCTGTTTCATTTTTTAATGGGACTTAAATAAAGTTACAGACAAGCACATATAAAAAATAAATTTTTTTTATCAATATATAGATATTTTCCAATGTATTATTTTCAAATATTAAACAATGAAACATATTTATTGCAAAGAAATTAGGACAATTTTCTCTTCAACTATAATTTATAAGGCATTACTAGGAATTTAACCTAGCAAAATCAGATTTAAACGTCTTTATTTCTACTTCAATAGATTATAAAATGAAATTAAGCATGAGAGGTAAAATTAGTTTTGAAATAGGTATAATTCTACAGTAAAAATACTAAGTTCTAATAATAATGAAATTAAAGGTTTTAATACTATTGTAACAAATTATAATACTAAACCTGTATCTAATCTTTTATTTTTCTATATTAGGAATACATGACATACTTCTTGAGTATTTAACTTTTTATCATTGTTCTGTTCCATTTTTAATGAGCTTAAATGAAGTGACAGAGAAGTGTGTATAAAAAATAAAATAGTATTTTACGATCTATAAATATTTTCCAACTTAATAGTTTGAAATATTAAACAATAATACATATTCAATGCAATGAAATTTAGACAATTTTCTTTTAAACTATCATTTTTAAGGCATTACTGGATATTTAACCCTGAAAAATCACATTAAAACGTCATTATATCTACGTCTCTAAATTATAAAATGAAATTAAGAATGAGAAGTAATATCAGTTTTGAAATAGGTATAATTCTTTAGTAAAAATACTACGTTGTAATAATATTGGTATAAAAATATGTAATGCAGTTGTAACAAATTATAATATTAAATCTATGTATTCACTTTTGGTCTCTTTTTGCTTTAAATTTCATGTATTTCCTCGTATACAAAACTTTGTTACATTCCGTTTATTCACTTGCGATGTTAGATGCCGTTTATAGGGAAAGTTTAATTATAACCACCCGTTACATAAATATAGCCTATAATAAATGAATTTTAATTCAAATTCAGCCACATTAATACTATTTGTCCTTCATGTAACTTAATCATTAAGATTCAGTTTACTGAATTTTAATTTTTCGTAATTTCCCTTGAAATTTAAATACAATCGATAAAAATCATATTAATGTTTGGAACGAATTTTCCTCTTTCAGAAAATTTTTAAGTTTAGCAAAAGCTTTAAATAAACTTCATTTAACAAATTTCCATCGATCAGCATTCGAAGCAATATTTTTAACACTTTTATATTTCATGACAAATCCTACACTTCTACAAGATAATTTTTCTACTCTTTTAAGACTTGAAATTATATACTTACTATGTACGGACACGCACGTTTAAATTAATTTCTTTATATTCTTAAATTCTTGTAAAGACTTTCATTCATCACTCTGTTTCGGTATGAAAATGCTGGCTAAAATTTCACTAAAGGTCCATTAATTTGGTATTATAAAGGTATTATAGAGATAAAACTGCTCGAATTCTGGAAGTTAATCGTAAATTTCAAGAACTTTTATTTTTATCATAATAACTAATATATCATTAACATTGCCCTCTTTATTCTAGCTGTAAAGGAAAATTAAGTAAATATAAAGAATAAAATTTTCCTTTTATTTAAAATTTTAAAACTGTTTTATTCTTTCTGACGTTTTAGAAAAAGCTTTCAAATGTAGAAGATCTTTTGCCTCTATCAGGTAGCATATTGTGATACATAATGACACTATATTGGTGATTTAAGAATAACGAATTTAGAAATGGTGGTTTATATCATTTTATCTTATACATATATATGTATACTGAGTGGTTAGAATTAATTTCCTCTATAAACGATATCCTACATTACTAACGGATGAAAGGAATGCAACGAAATTTTGTATATGGGCTATACACAAAATGTGACATTCCTCTTCTGCAATTAACAGCTTTTCTCGGTTTTGCATTTTATTACTCCTAATCCTTGTTCGGAATTGTTAATATTGTTTCTGTATTCAATTTTGGTTGTTTATTGCGTTAAATTTCATGCTTTTCCCCATATATAAAACTTAGTTGCATTCCATTCACCCACTTGAGCTGTTGTATGCCGTTTATAGGGGAAAGTTTAATTATAACCGCCCGATACATATAAGCTAATATAAGCTATTATAAGGTTATTATTAGTTAATATAAGGAAAGGTTATTATTAGCTAATATAAGCTAAGGTTATTATAAGCCAAATTATCATAAGCTAAGGTTGTTATAAGCTAAATTATTATAAGCTAAGTTTATTATAAGCTATTATATGATTATTATTAGCTAATATAAGCTGTTATAAATGAATTTTAATTGAAATTCAGCCACACTAATACTATTTGTTTATCACGTAACTTAATCATTAAGATTCTGCTTACTGCATTGTAATTTTTCATAATTTCTCTTGAAATTTATTTGCAATCGATAAAATTGCATTAATGGTTGGAACGAATTTTCCTCTTTCAGAAAATTTTTAAGGCTAGCAAAAGCTTTAAATAAACTTCAT
Source organism: Pardosa pseudoannulata (assembly GCA_032207245.1). NCBI lineage: Eukaryota > Metazoa > Arthropoda > Arachnida > Araneae > Lycosidae > Pardosa > Pardosa pseudoannulata. Next base: position 85,644,649 of record CM063511.1, read on the forward strand.
TCAACAAATTCCCGGCGATCAGCATTCGAAGCAATATTTTTAACACTTTTATATTTCATGACAAATCCTACACTTCTACAAGATAATTTTTCTACTCTTTTAAGACTTGAAATTATATACTTACTATGTACGGACACGCACGTTTAAATTAATTTCTTTATATTCTTAAATTATTGTAAAGACTTTCATTCATCATTCTATTTCGGTTTGAAAATGATGGGCAAAGTTTCACTAAAGGTCCATTAATTTCGTATTAAAAAGGTATTAGAAAGATAAAACTGTTCGAATTCTGGAAGTTAATCGTAAATTTCAAGAACTTTTATTTTTATCATAATAACTAATATATCATTAACATTGCCCTCTTTATTCTAGCTGTAAAGGAAAATTAAGTAAATATAAAGAATAAAATTTTCCTTTTATTTAAAATTTTAAAACTGTTTTATTCTTTCTGACGTTTTAGAAAAAGCTTTCAAATGTAGAAGATCTTTTGCCTCTATCAGGTAGCATATTGTGATACATAATGACACTATATTGGTGATTTAAGAATAACGAATTTAGAAATGGTCGTTTATATCATTTTATCTTATACATATATATGTATACTGAGTGGTTAGAATTAATTTCCTCTATAAACGATATCCTACATTGCTAACGGATGAAAGGAATGCAACGAAATTTTGTATATGGGCTATACACAAAATGTGACATTCCTCTTCTGCAATTAACAGCTTTTCTCGGTTTTGCATTTTATTACTCCTAATCCTTGTTCGGAATTGTTAATATTGTTTCTGTATTCAATTTTGGTTGTTTATTGCGTTAAATTTCATGCTTTTCCCCATATATAAAACTTAGTTGCATTCCATTCACAGACTTGAGCTGTTGTATGCCGTTTATAGGGGAAAGTTTAATTATAACCGCCCGATACATATAAGCTAATATAAGCTATTATAAGGTTATTATTAGTTAATATAAGGAAAGGTTATTATTAGCTAATATAAGCTAAGGTTATTATAAGCTAAATTATTATAAGCTAAGGTTATTATAAGCTATTATATGATTATTATTAGCTAATATAAGCTGTTATAAATGAATTTTAATTGAAATTCAGCCACACTAATACTATTTGTTTATCACGTAACTTAATCATTAAGATTCTGCTTACTGCATTGTAATTTTTCATAATTTCTCTTGAAATTTAATTGCAATCGATAAAATCACATTAATGGTTGGAACGAATTTTTCTCTTTCAGAAAATTTTTAAGGCTAGCAAAAGCTTTAAATAAACTTCATTTAACAAATTCCCGGCGATCAGCATTCGAAGTAATATTTTTAACACTTTTATATTTGTTGACAAATCCTATACTTCTACAAGATAATTTTTCTACGCTTTTAAGACTTGAAATTATATACTTACTATGCACGGACACGCATGTTTAAATTAATTTCTTTATATTCTTAAATTCTTGTAAAGACTTTCATTCATCACTCTATTTCAGTTTGAATATGATGGCTAAAATTTCACTAAAGGTCCATTAATTTCGTATTAAAAAGGTATTATAAAGATAAAACTGCTCGAATTCTGGAAGTTAATCGTAAATTTCAAGCGCATTTATTTTTATAACTAATATATCATTAACACTGCCATCTTTATTTTAGCTGTAAAAGAAAATTAAGTAAACGCAAAGAATAAAATTTTCCTTTTATTTAAACTTTTAAAACTGTTTTAAACTTTCTTACCTTTTAGAAACAGCGTTAAAATATAGAAGATCTTTATGTAATATTCATATAAATAGAAATCTCGTTTTCGAATACAAATTCTTTCATTAAAGCCTCACGCTAACTTATTATATGAGAACGAAAGAACAAAATAATTTTATAAAATTGTATGCTTCAGGCAATAGATATTCAGATGGGCTAAAATTGGTCTGAAAATTCGACTTTTTTACCTGATTGAATTGTGAAGTATAATTAAGAATAAGAATGTATAATTGAGAATAAGGTCTTTTAATATCTATCATCTTATTATTAATAGAATTATTATAACAAATAGAACTCCGTTATTACTAATGAATTTTAAAACTAACATTTCTAATATGAATATTTGAAATACTCTAGATCAGTGATTCTCATCCTTTTTAAGCAGCCAGCCAAAAACGTTCAACGCCCCTCTAACAATAAGATACATTCGGTTCAGCTCTTTTACCTCTTCCCGTGAGTCATCGTCAAAGGCATACCAGAACAGGACCGGTTGGAACTAGAAAGAAACTTTGGACTACTCCCAACCAATAGAAGGATCCATTGGTTTGGAGAATTCTGACCCCCACCGTTCTGGAGTGGACCCCTGTTTTTTTCGTCCTCGAGGCAGTCGAGGTAGATTTATTTAGAGGACAAGGTCGTGATCAGAGGAGAGTAGAAGTTGAACGCTGCTGACACCCGCGGCTTGAGGGATAGACCTTTTGAGAAAAATCATCGCCATATTGTTTTTAACGGCCGGCTCCGACTCGAGAGCAGTCTACGATATCTACAAATGATAAGTTGATTTCAGTTGTATTCCTTAGGCATTTATTTAATTGTATAAATTCATTTAATCAAGACATATTTGCCCATGTGTTTATTAATGAGTATTAAGTTCTTCTTTCTCGAACACTAGACCAATGTAACATTATTTTTAGATCCCCCTTTGTAAATATCCCATAAATTAAAGTATATGGTAGTCAAAGTACTCAATTATAAAAGGAAAAATATTTAAATAATCTTCTTTAATATAGTTACACACCAAATCGTTTTACTGAGACACGCTTAATCAACGCTCAAACGAAAGCTGTTGACTAAATACATCTTTTGGATGTCGGCTCAATTTCACACAGAACATAGGAAAAGAAACTTATTACTTCTGCTACCGCCACGTATGTTCGTATTATTATTGGTAAAAATCGTGTATAGTTAATGGGATAGATGTGTTAGATTATTGTGTTATAAATTAATGTGTTAGATAATTAAAGTAATAAATTATTTGGTATTTTAAAAATTAAACCCGAAACCTGCTCACATTGCCCATGTACCGCCCGAAGCAAACTCACTGACCATTAGCATAATCCCAACGTCCCCTCGGAAGGGGGGCTGTATCACCCCTGTTGAGAACCAATGTTATAGTTGCATTTCTAACCAATAGAAACCTCAGACATTTATCAAGAATTTAACTTCTAGGGTAATAAAACAATTAGTTATCAGTAATACATTTTAAACAATCGAAATATCACAATTTATGAAATTCAAATGCTCTTCAAAAATAATAATAATAATCACAAGTAAAACGGTAACTAATAGAAAATGGAATGGTTATTTTAGATTAGTTTGATTATTTCCAGAAAAAAATTGAATTTTAAATCATTTTCTAGTTCCAATATACTTTTTATATTGTAACAGCGTGCCTACCTCAAAGACTTTACTTCTCAAGAGTTGAGAGAGAGAGAAATGGACATCGCTTATGTGGAGACAAAGGTGTTGTTTTCCCCGGCACAACGATGTCTAGACTTTTGTGTCCTACAGTAGTAAAACAACAGAGAAGACAGCCGGCAGCCCAGACTGACAGCCAGAAAGATGATCGTCGAAACCACAAGTCTTCAAAGGGAATGCCGCAACTTTAGATCTTTCACCGACACGAAATTCCGGAGACTCCCGGGTTTGCGGCCGGTGATTGTCTAACCCAGACCAATCCAGTTGGTTGGAGGTGAGATCATCGCCAGATGATTCAATGAAGAAATCGTGGGTGAGGCTCCCTCTCTTAGAGTCCCCTCCCATAAAAAAGACGAGATGAGATTTTTTAAAAAGTAGGTTGTCACCCAGCAAACAGCTAATTTAGAGGTTGTCTAGGCCAGTCTCTCCATCGGAGAGTTTTCTTAGCGAAAATCCCACCTTGGGATCACTTCTTTTGAGAGAATAGCTATACCCGGTGCCTTGGGTTTTCTTTTAGTTCGATCCTCTTCAGGATTGATCGTATATTCCTTCTAGGGATTCTAACTTTGTTTTTATCTTCTTCGAAGTTACTAATTGCTACTTCAAACATGCTCCCTAAAAGAGTGTACTGTCTACATAATTATTTCCGAGAACTATTACGCGAATCTACCGAATTGTTTTCTTCTATCGGTTATCAAAACCTTTGGCAGAGGCATTTATTGTAAATCTCTACTCAGGCCTACGTCTATTGTATCACATACTTGTGAACTGTAATTGTATTGTGTGTATATAGCTGCTAGGTGTAAATAAATCCTTTAATCAGAAAACACCTGCTTCTTTATTGTGTAACCTGAAACAGGTACCGGATACGTTATAATATGTTAATAAAAAGGAGCTGTCATAAATTTACACTAGACTTACGGGGTAAGGTTTGATTACGATTAACACAGCTCCGATTTAAGTATACTCTCCTTATTTATTTTAACAATGGCTTCTTCAAATTGATGATGGCTACTAAACTAAGGTTGTGAAGCTTTTCTGTAATCACACTTCACAAATACTGGTATGAAAGCATATTTCTATCTATTGTAATTGAAAATATGTATTTCATTAAACTTTAATCAGAAAAGAGCATGATTATTTTCGATTACTTTCATTGTTTTGCAGAAAACTTTAAATTTTAAAACGTCTTTCTCCTTACAATATTCTCTGCATATAACTCCAAACAGAAGCTGTCATAAATTTACACTTGAGTTACAAGTATAAACTACAGTTTCTAACTCCAACATTTCCCATTAAATCAAATTTTAAATTATATATCCAAACATTAAATTGACTGTAAACAGAGATAGTGAAACTTTTCTATAACACCTCAAATTCACAAATACAGATGTGACCCAAAGTATGACAGTTTACGAAATTTAATAGCTCCTCAAAAAAAAAAAAATAATAAACAGTAACTAACAGAAAAAATGAATGGTTGTTTTAACTTAGTTTTATTTTTTTCAATAAAAATTTGAATTTTAAAATATTTTCTCATTCCAATACACTCTTTATATATTTCTAGTAAAGGAGCTGTCATAAATTTACACTGGAGTTAAGTGGATAAGTTTTGTTTACTATTCCCACAGTTCCAATTTAAGCAAATTCTTAAAATTTATTTATCTTAGCAATGGCTTGACACTAAACTAAGGTAGTGAAACTTTTCTGTAATGCACAACTTCATAAATACGGTATAAAAAAGCATATTTCTGTCTATTGTTATTGAAAATGCCTATTCCGTTAACATTTAAGCAGAAAAGAGCATGATTATTCTCGATTACTTTCGATTACAGGAAAACTTTGAATTTTAAAAAGTCTTTTTCCTCACCATACCCTCTTCATATAACTCCAAATAGAGCTGTCATAAATTTACACTTGAGTTACAAGTATAAACTACAATTTAGAACTCCTACACTTCCCATTTCAGCAAATTTTAAATTATATATCCAAACATTAAGTTGACTCTAAATAGAGATAGTGAAACTTTTCTATAACACCTCAACTTCACAAATACAGATGTGACCAAAATATGACAGTTTACGAAATTTAAAAGCTCCTCAAAAAAATAAAAATAATATTCGCAAGTAAAACAGTAACTAACAGAAAAATGAGTGGTTATTTTAATTTAGTTTTATTTTTTCAGTAAAAATTTGAATTTTAAAATATTTTCTCATTCCAATACACTCTTTATATACTTCTAGTAAAGGAGCTGTCATAAATTTACACTTGAGTTAAGTGGATAAGTTTTGTTTACTATTCCCACAGCTCCAATTTAAGCAAATTCTTAAAATTTATTTATCTTAGCAATGGCTTGACACTAAACTAAGGTAGTGAAGCTTTTCTATAATGCACAACTTCACAAATACGGTATGAAAGCATATTTCTATCTATTGTTATTGAAAACACGTATTAGATTATCCATTCAGCAGAAAAGACATGATTATTTTCAATTAATTTCATTGATTAAACTACATACATATATATCTACATAAATATATATATATATATATATATATATATATATATATATATATATATATATATATATATATATATATATATATATATATATATATATATATATATATATATATATATATATATATATATATATATATATATATATATATATATATATATATATATATATATATATATATATCGGCCATTCCATAGTTATGGGTACGAGACATCGTACGACTTTTATCACTTTTTCTATAAAGTATTTAATGTTTCAAACATATATTTTTTCATGAGGCAAATATACAATTATAAGGAAGCATTTTGCAAAATTTAAATACTTTTTGTTTCTTCTTTATATGTTTAAATAATTATAAATATGATTTTAGGGGTGTGATATTTATTTTACCATGTGTTACACATAGGTTCACAATTACCAATTTTCTGCTAATAAATATTATCTAAAAGTCACTAAAATCTTTTTTTAATAAAGAAGGTTAGATGTTTAATATTTTGTATTACTTGTAAATTTTCAAAGACAAATATAATTACCATATTTAAAAAAAATGTTACGGGTGTGCCAGAGTTCAAAATTTTTAAACAAATCTTACATTAAAAGTGTTGTTATCAATAGTAAATGAATAAATGAAGTCAAAAATATCTGTAATAGTTAAATTAATTTATTTGTTCTAACTGTTATAAAGGAAAAGGATATTGGCGTTTGTTGTTTATCAGAGTTGATGGAATTACTGTATGTATTTGTCCATTTCTAACCAATAGATACCTTAGAAAGATAACCAATAGATAGACAATTTAATTTCTACTGTATAAAAAAACAGTTACTTAAGAGTAATATATTTCAAACAACCAAAATATGACAATTTATGAAATTTAAATGCTCCTAAAAAATAATAATAATCACTAAGAAAAAATAAACTAACAGAAATTATGCATATATATATGTATATATATATATATATATATATATATATATATATATATATATATATATATATATATATATATATATATATATATATATATATATATATATATATATATATATATATATATATATATATATATATATATATATATATATATATATATATATATATATATATATATATATATATATATATATATATATATATATATATATATATATATAATATATATAATATATATATTATATATAATATATAATATATATATATAATATATTTATATTTATAATTGTTTAATTGGATTATTTTCAGTAAAAATTTGAATTTTAAAACATTTTTCTCATTCTAATATACTTTTTATATGCTTCTAAAAAAGGAGCTGTCATAAATTTACACTTCAGTTAAGCCGATAGGTTTTGTTTACGATTCCCATAGCTCCAATTTAAGTTAATTCTATTTATTTATCTTAGCAATGGCTTGACACTAAACTAAGGTAGTGAAGCTTCTCTGTAATGTCGCAACTTTAGAAATACAGGTCTGAAAGCATATTTATCTCTAATTGTTATTGAAAATGCGTATTCTATTATCCTTTAAGCATAAAAGAGCATGATTATTTTTGATTACTTTCAATTACAGGAAAGTTTTGAATTTTGAATCGTCTTTTTCCTCACCATACCCTCTTCATATAACTCCAAATAGAGCTGTCATAAATTTACACTTGAATTACAAGTATAATATACAATTTAAAACTCCTACACTTCACATTTCAGCAAATTTTAAATTATATATCTAAATAATAAGTCGACTCTAAACAGGGATAGCGAAACTTTTCTGTAACGCCTTAACTTTACAAATGCAGAAATGAAAAATTATTTCCACCTAGCTTGAATGAGAATAATCATTCAATTTTCCTTTAAGAGCTGTGATGGAAATTATGAATGTTAAGTGCTCTTTAAAAGCCCCAAATGGAAATAAGTAGTATTTGAATAGAAACGAAATTTTAGATAAGAAATATATTCTGAAGCATTTTGCATTTAGAAAAAAATGAAAATTTATTCAATATTGCGTGATATAAGTAATGAAATAAAATACCAATAATGAAAATAAAAATTCATTCTTATTTGAATTTAGTAAGTTTAACATATTTAGTGTATATTTTTCCTAAATGTTAGACTCTGACAGCACGAAATTCAGAAATATCAGATAAAGCCTAAAACTATGAAATAAACTTTATATTTTGAAAAGATATTCTACAAAAAATTAGGAAAAACTAAATAGTTTATTCTTCATAATTTGAAAATCTGTCCACAAAAGTCCTTTAGCTACAAGGTATATTGAAGTTAAATCTAGACCAATAATATTAGCCTCAATTACATCTGAGGCTTTGTAGAATGATAAATAATTTATTTACTTTTTATATTTAACATTGTTTAAACGCTTACTCCACTTATTCAAGGGAAAGTAATCAAATAACAATAATAAATATATTTAAATAAAAAATAAAAGAATTCTTGTGTTTGTTTTTCCTTTACTTGTACCGTTATTTTTAAAATAATTGGATAATTGAGATTTTCGAAAGCATTAAATTATTTGTGATATATATATATATATATATATATATATATATATATATATATATATATATATATATATATATATATATATATATATATATATATATATATATATATATATATATATATATATATATATATATATATATATATATATATATATATATATATATATATATATATATATATATATATATATATATATATATATATATATATATATATATATATATATATATATATATATATATATATATATAATATATATATATATATATATATATATATATATATATATATATATACATATATATATATATATATATATATATATATATATATATATATATATATATATATATATATATATATATATATATATATATATATATATATATATATATATATATATTTATATATATATATATATATAAAGAATATATATATACAGTTATATGATAGACAATTTAAATTTAGAATATACATAAAGAATTCTGCACTCCCATGTTCCCGTATGGTTCCATATGACTTAAAATAAATTTAATAAAAAAGTGTCTCTAAAGATGTGTTGCTTTAATTTTAAACTACAAACACAGACTTATTTTTTCATTACTCTCATTATGCCTCTTATTTTTACATTACTCTACTATCATTACTCATTATGTTCTAAACTAATTTGACAGATTTGCGCATATGTGTACATTAAAAAAATTTACTTTGGCTTAGAAATTTGGCTTAAAATTTCTTAGGATAGTGGAAATCAATTACGACTTATTCAATTTACGCATTATTTATATCAATAGTTTTCACATTAATTATAATAATTCAGAAATAATGATATAGAGAAAAATTTATTGTAATAAAACAAATTCAGTAGTTTTTTATAAATGAACACCGGCGGACTCCACTACACAAAGTTGCATATTTTTAATCGGTTTAATGTAATATACAGGATATTTTACATTTCTCTAATGGAAACATGCTTAAAACCTATTGTGTTTTTTAAAACTGCATTTTACGAAATTCTAATAAATAAATAATGTAACTTTTAAAGGTAGTTTAAAGATAAGATTTAAACCCAATCAAAAATTATTGAACATGATTCCACGTCACTAAGTTCTCAAAATGCATGCAATGGTCTGACTTATTTAATTACCCCTCAATTACAAATATCATTGAAACTGCAGTTCACTTATCCGCAGTATTAGAAATCTAATTAAGGATGTGGTTCATGAAATGAATAAATGACGCATGGAAGCTAAACTACAGCAAATTACAAGCTAAATATCTTGTCCAGGTGGATCAAGTTTTGCATATGAATTGCGTTAAGAAATGTATCATAAATAACAGTATTGATGAAACTATATTAAGGTGGCAGTGGAATTTAATATTAACTCAAAGTGTTTCTATATTTCTAATAAATTGCTTGATTTTTTTTACTTCTTGTAGTATATAATGTAACAGCTCATATTTATTAATTGTTTGAAAATTATTCTTTCAATAAATGACCATATCACAATAGTAAAATAAATAACAGATAGGTGGGAATAAGTGAGTTTGAGTAGCCATAATGTATGAAATACTCATCAAAAATTGTTTAAAAAATTAACTAATTCATTTTTAAATATGATTATATAAATATAAATATAAATAAATAAATATATATATATAAATGAATTATATATATATATATATATATATATATATATATATATATATATATATATATATATAAATGAATACGAAACTTCAGAATATTTATTTCGTTAATAGATAATACCTATATATGAATATATGAACTCTGAGAAATTTAGACCTTTATTTATTGACTTATTTATGAGTGGTTTTACCATCTCTGTTGCCAATTTGATTAAAGTGAAGAAAATGGTTCTAGAAACAAAAACAGAGATTGAATAGTTTGAAATAACATGAGTAGCATTTTATAACCTGAAAGTTATGTAATGTAGAGCCTACTATAATAAGTTAAATAACATGGTTGTAAACATCTCTATTATATGAGAAATTAAACTTACTAATCAGTAAGTCTAATTTTTCCTATTATACAAGTATCGGAAAAATGAATTATTTTTTCCATTCCTTATACATTAAAAAAAATCATGTATTTCAAATAAGGTTAAATCATATATAGGTAAGGTTAACTGATAGCATTCAGGTGGATACTGTGTATAACGTCATTGTGATGTGAGGCAACTCAAAATCCACAAAATGGTGATAATATTGATTTAGTAAATTAATTTATAGAATTTTTATCACTTAGTTGGTTTGCAGGATTATGTTTAATTTTTCAACCGTAGATATAATTAACAGACGGTGGAATCTAATTCAACCCTATTGATATCACTACCGGAAAAATAATTGCAATCAATAACCTTACTAAAACCAAGTTTTGAGGAATTTTAAGGCCTCAACTCATTTAATTTAATCAACCACTAACTTATTGCTCTAATAACATTTATACCAGTAATGGAACTCAAATTCACTGATATCATTGCAGGAAAATTCTTATCTATTGCTCAGCAGGAAAAAATTAATGTTTTTTATAGTTTAGACCAGGGGTCAGCAACCTATTTGTCCTTAAGGGCACAATACGAAATTTGAAAATCACCGAGGGCGCATATTTTACAGATAATCAACAGGTATAAATAGGCATTAAAAAACAGATTTTTTATAACTTTATTTTGTTGATGGCATACGTAATGATACATATAATTCAGTGTGAAACTTGTGTCTATATTTTCAGCTAATTTCTTATAATTGGGTATTGCAACGTGTTTATAGCTGAAACTATTTCTTTTTTATTTTTAAATTTTTCAAAAAGTGAATCAGCAGCTTCTAACATGGCATCTATCACTAATTCTCCATCTGTAAATGGTTTTTTATTCTTAGCTAGCAAATGCGATATTTTATATGACGCGATCGTTGCTGCTTTATGCTGTTGCAGTAGTTTAGTAAAAAAACTTTGCTGGTTAGTTATTGAAGATTTTAAAGAAATAATTTTTTTTCTTCTAATTTCAGAGTTCATTGGATAGTCACTATCAAAATTGGTATGAACGGTTTTAAATTGTCGTCCAATATTACTTTTCTTGGAAATCGCAACACTATTATTAAACAACACACAAATACACTTCCCTTTGTAATCAACGAAACAATATAGATGTTCCCATTCATCGTTAAAATAATATGTTCTTTTTCTTTTACATTTATCCATGAAGGGTTTTGAAAGAAAAGAATTATTTCGGATTATTTGGTAGTTTTAAATGCACGCTCTACGCGTGGTCTATTCGAAATACGATAACACACTAACAAAAAATACGTGTGTGTTATTAGATACGCTCAAGGTTAGCAAACTGCTAATCTATGCACAATCCTAAACTCAACTGACTACTTGCTGTATATCGCCGTTTGACAAGAGTAAGTAAATCGCTCTGGCTATCATACATTTACATTAGTCCAGCGAGGGCTCATTAAAAGTCGATCGGGGGCACCATGGCGCCCTCGGGAGCCTCGTTGTCTACCCCTAGTTTAGACGATGACTAGTAAACAATTTGCAACCAATAACCGTACTAAATCAAGTGTGTTGAGGAATTATGAGGTCTTCACATATTTAGTTTAATGAACCACTAACGTACTGCTGTAGTAACATTTATACCTGTAATGGAATACAAATTCTCTAATATCAGTGCAGGAAAAGTCTTCTTATCTATTGCTCGGCCGGGAAAAGATTAAGTACTTCTATAGTATAAACGATTATTAGTAAACATTTCGCAATTAAAAACTTACTAAAACCATGTATGTTGAATAATTTTGAGGCCTCCACACATTTAGTTTAATCAACTGCTAACTTGCTGCTGTAGTAACATTTATATCAGTAATGGAAATTTAATTCACTAATATGATTGCAGGAAAAGCGTTATTATCTATTGCTCTGCTGGGAAAAATTAATTTTTGGTATAGCTTAGACGATTATTAGTACACATTTTGCAGTAAATAACCCTACCAAGAAATTGTGTTGAGGAATTTTGAGAACTCAACACATATTGTTTAATTAATCTCTAATCTACTGCTCTAGTAAAATTTATACCAGTTATAATTTAGACGATAATTAGTAAACATTTTACAATCAATAACAGTAGTAAATCAAATGTGTTAAGCAATTTTGATTTCTCAACATACTTCATTTAAATAACCGCTAACTTATTGGTCTAGTAATATTCGTGCCAATAATATAATTCAAATTGTCTAATATCAGTGCAAGTCTTCTTTCTAAAACATAGCCCGGCAGGAAAAAAATATTTTTTTTTCATAATTTAGACGATTATTAGTAAACATTTATCAAACAATAAACCTACTAAACCAAAGATTGAGGAATTTTGAAGCCAATTATATCCCTTATGTAATAATAGTCTAAGTTGTCTGTCCGCGAATTTCGGTAGTTTGTACCTGGAATGGATACAGGCATCCATAATTGATTTTTCATGAGTTAGGATTAGCAAAATTGAAGGCGAGTTCGAAATCCACCCCTTCCCCCCTTTTTGAGCGTTTAATGCTATTATTTCAAGCATTATCCTTCCTCTTATTCTATACGAAATTCATTCTTTATAGGATTTCAAAGGCGGAGAGTAATATTTAAATTTCTGGACTGTTTCTACTTGACTACCTGACTTCATATACTCTAATTAGTTCGTCCAAAACGTGCAGGCGTTGTACGTTTGGTAAAATACCCGCCTGCTTGACCGTCGTACTTCTCGGTGTCACGGTTCTATCCCCGACACAGCCTATTCTTTTTTAATGTGTAATAAATTTAATACTTTCTGCTATTTTTTAATTCTTATTCCAAAAGTTGTTTTATTATTTTTAAAATAAATTTTTACTATTTTTTCAACATTTTATAATTTTTATAATTTTTATTTTATTAAATTCACGTATTGATTTACGGATTCCCTGGCCGCATAAACATTTCATGTTGTGTATCCTTAAACTTTCTTCTCGTAATGTAATAATAGCTTAAGTTATCTGCCCGTCTCTCCTCGAAGTTATGAAGCTGTTGGACCTGGAATGGATAGAGCATCCATATTGGATTTTTGATGAGTTTAGGTTTGCAAAATTCAAAGCGAGTAAAGTTTATCTTTTCCTAAACTATAGATCCGATTATGAAGTAAATTGGTATGAATAAGCTTCGTATCACAGCGAAAAATACTCTCTAAAACGTTCGAAATCCACCCCGTCCTCTTTTCGAGCATTTATTTTAATAATGCCATTCGAGTATTTATTTTAATAATGCCATTATATCAAGATCCATTTTAAGTGCAAGCGATTAAATTTATCAATTTATCACATAATAAATAGGTAAAAATAACCATTTTTTCTAGAATTATGACTCCATTCCTTTAACCATCTCATTTAATCATTTCTTATTTTAAATTATTTAAATACTTTATGCATTATTTTCATACGTTTTATCGCTTAATTTAGATATTACATAAATAATTTTCTTT
>CM063511.1:85663643-85666143 GCA_032207245.1 Pardosa pseudoannulata
TGTAGTAACGTTATTTTTTTATACCATTTTGAAATATATACTTTGGCAAGTTCTTTTGTAATCTAGAATATTTAAACGAAAAGGAGTTATATTCTTCCTTACTTAATTAATTAACTAGCAAATATTTTGAAAATTTCTTTATGAAAGCGGAAAAAAAGCGATTTTGTTCGATTTATATATTTAGGTTTATCTACATATATTAAAGAATTAAATTTTATTTTGAAGTAAAAAATTCTCTCTATACACACATACACACACACACACACACACACACACACACACACATATATATATATATATATATATATATATATATATATATATATATATATATATATGTATATATATATATATATATATATATATATATATATATATATATATATATATATATATATATATATATGTATATATATATGTATGTATGCATATATATATATATGTGTGTGTATATATATATATATGTGTGTGTGTGTGTGTGTGTGCGTCAGGTCTAAAAAATGGGTAGTTGGAAATTAAGTGAGTAAAATGATTTTAAAAACGGAACTCATTTATAATAATAAAATAAATGAAAAAGACCCACGTGGCGTAAGCTTTTAGGATCATCCATTCAGGCGGAAGCATTTTGAAAGAATTTGATGAGCTTGCAAACAGATAAGTTTCAGTGAGCGCGTGTACATGAAGCTATGAACAACACTTTACGCGTGTCTTCGACGGAAAAGTTAAAATGGCTCAAGTTTTACTTTAACGATGGTTTAATAAACTTATTATTATCAAGATATGGAGATATGTATTATATGGAGAAGACTCTTTTCCATTCTCCATAACTGTGAATCACGACATGTAATGTAACACACACACATATATATATATATATGTGTGTGTGTGTGTGTGTGTGTGTGTGTGTTATACATCAAAACTATTACATTTTAATATACCTTAAAATTCTCCTCTTTTCTATTATTATTCATTCAAATCTATTTTCCCAGACACAAAACATCTTTATTAAACTAGTGTCCTCTACTTAAATTTATTCCAACCCATTTTCGAAAGCTTTCTCTGCAATAGATGCAAATTTTCTGTCCACTCAGAACATTTTCCAGCTGTCGATGACAAATGGCTCATTTTTTCCCAGTATCTGAGTTTATTATTAAATTCGCTGACTGAGTTCCCGTTTTCCCTGGAAAGATTTTCCACTCTACATCACGTTCTGGTGTTCAACTATTTTCCAGCACGTGTTTCGGTCATCATTCCCTGATCTTCCATTGACTGTTAACCATGTCAGATTATCAGCGCTTGAATGAAATTGATGCTCTACTAAGACTTGTGCCGTTTTCTTTAATGATGTCACAACTGGTATGTTAGTTAGGCTTATCCTTCCCCAGTAATCCGAGGTAAGTTAATACAATAGGGACGTATTTCGTTGTAACAGGTGGATTAATTTTCTCCGTTCTATATATATTTATATGTATGTATATTATATATATATATATATATATATATATATATATATATATATATATATATATATATATATATATATATATATATATATATATATATATATATATATATATATATATATATATATATATATATATATATATATATATATATATATATATATATATATATATATATATATATATATATATATATATATATATATATATATATATACAGAGAGAGATAGAGAGAATAAAAATAAATATATTTATATCTATGTACATATATATGTCTCGCTTGTGGATATGTATGTGCAATTTGTTCAGTTAGTCCCTATTTTACATCATTTCTGTATTACATATATATATATATATATATATATATATATATATATATATATATATATATATATATATATATATATATATATATATATATATGGCTACATAGATAAATAGTCAGGAGGTATTATGAATCCAAAACATTCAACATTTCTTTAAAGTTGAACAAATGTAAATCATGAAAAAAAGAAATTCGGTCTGAAAATGGATAATTATGTATAATATTTTTATTACTTTTAGCAAAGTACATTAGACCTATTTATACTAAATTTTAAATTTTTTAAGCATAAAGCATTGAAATTAAAGAAAACTATAGATTATATAAATAAACTATATATGATTAATTTTTTAATTTTCTGTATATAATGTTTTTAGATCTTCATTTATTTAATTTTTTTAGCTTTTTCATTTTAGATTAGAAATTTAAACTGGAAAATATATGCAAGCTTTATAAATATGATGCTATATGTACAATCAGAATGAAAAATATTTTGAGGAAATTTTTTTCACTGGGAACATCGGAAATCACAAAAATTATTTGGTAAAGAATTTATATACTTTGTATAAATCTTTTCAACTGGTTATAAAAATGTGTTGAAATACATTCAGTCAAATTTAAAAATTGTATCACTTCTTATAATAAAACTATACATAATCAAGCCTTTTTATAATAGATTTGGGAACATAGTATAAAGATATTTAGGTATTTCAAT
>CM063511.1:85671143-85691143 GCA_032207245.1 Pardosa pseudoannulata
CTGAGAAATTATTGTATGATTATGCCATCTCTACTCTGTATGTTAATATTAAGCGTATATGGAATATATATAGGAGGAAAGAGGGTATATAGGAGATAGGAAATTATTATGTATAGAATATATTAATACATTATGAGGATGTGGAGAAATTATTATATAATTATAACATCTCTTCCCCGTATGATAATATTAAGCGTCTACGTAGTGCTCAATAATTTCTACTGGATGACGGAGGAAAATATAGGTGGCTGCTCTTCGGTACTGGAGTTTGTACTTTCGAATTCCACTGCTAGCCTGGAGGTTCCTAAAATTCCGAATACATCTTTATGCAATAGCATTTGTTACCGATGCCACTCGGAGGAGTCAAGCACTAGTGAAGAGGATGCACGAATTAAGACAAAGTGCTGCGCCTTCATTTTACGAGCTCTGCTTGGTCGGATGCCCAAGTGGGTCTTCGTAATTTAGAAGTAAGGAGAAAGAAGAAGGCTCAAAGCTTGGCCTACAACCTCCAGATGTAACATTCGAGAACTTGGAAGAAATTGTGATCACGAATATGTTTTACATGCTCCAGTTACATTTAACCAACGTGTCGGATCTTAGACAGGCTCGAGTCCCGTTAATATATAGCTCCCTGTATTACTTACCCTTTTTACCAGTAGAACATAGCTATCTAAAAATACGGTTACGTGGGTGTCCTAAATATTGAATATGCTGACCATTATGCCCAATGTTCTTTATTTAATACTTATTCAAAATTTTTCAGATTGTCTATTGACGTTTTTATAAAGATTGTGAATGATTTTTAAAAGCGTAAATTATTTTCGCGAGTTACAGAGGATTTAATAACTTATATAAATTTATATACATATATATATATATATATATATATATATATATATATATATATACATATATATAATTTTTACACTTTAATACCTCATACAAAATATCTTCTGTCCCATTCTTATTCCTTCAAATCTCTTTTTTCAGCGGCAATATGCCTTAATTAAAGGAGTGTAATTAAGAATTTTTCGATTTAAAATTCTTCCAACCATTGCCCAAAGCTTTCTCTGCAATAAATGAAAGTTTTATGCCCACTTCCTAATTTTTAAACTGTCACCGGCTCACTTTTTTTCTAAGTTCTTAAGTAATAGATCTCTGCGTCGCTCGTTCTGCTGTCCAACGCTATTTCCCCTACGTGATTTAAATTGCCATTCTGTTATATGTTGTTGATTGTTAAAGATGCAATTTTTAGCAGCTCTTGAATAAAATTTAAGTTATATGCGGACTTCTGTGCTTCTCTTCAATATGGGCCGACTGCATCTTACTTTAATAGTCTAGCTGCTTAGGGTTCTCCTTATCCAGCCAACCCGGGCAAGTAAATACAATAGGGGTTTAATTATTTATGACTGATGGACGGCGGATTAATTTTCACTGTGTTATATATATAACAAACCATAGTTTTTATAAGCTATAATATATCGTATAGTTTATAATAATTGTGTCATATAAAAATATTTAATTTAAGAGAAAACCGTCACCCATTTTTTCTGTTTTTATATTATATTCTGTTTTTACATATATTTAAAAGATGAAATGAAGAAATAAAAGCAAAATAGCATTTTTACGGAATAGTGTTCAAAGAACATGTTAGTCTCACATTTTAATGAAAAAATTTTTTAAATAGATTTTAGTGTCTGATATGTTTTATATAATATTATTTTATATTCCCTTTATTAAAATATTGTTAAAATTAAAAAAAAATCCATTAATGTCCTTTCTTTTATTAGCAAGGTTTAAAGTCCATTGTACCGTTAAGCGGTAATTTTTGGTTCATGAACCCGTCATGATACAAAAAGTTAGCCATAAGGTTCTTGGTAAAACAAAATAATGCAAAACAAAATACAGAGAAGATTCTCAAAGCAAAAAATGATAGAGCTCGCATTTTAATTAGGAAGTAATAACTCTCCCATGAAAACTCTATTACGATCAGTAATAATAGTCATCTGAAAAGCCACACTTTGGCAAATGTCTCTAATCAAAGGTTACTCTCGCTAAGCAATTAACTGTTGCCTCGGCATTTTCCCACGACACTAAAACACACATGGTATTTGGTTGTTTCTTGCAAAAGGTTGGAGTTTGATAGAGCATTCTGATACCGTCCGGTTCAGATGCCTCTGGATTTTGTCCTATTTTGAGAAGATGAAATAAAGATTATCTCCTGCCACGACGCCTGATGTGACTCTTGGCAGCCCAGTATGCCCGGCCTGAGGAAAATCATAAGGGCAATTTTAAAAGAAGTTTTCAAGTTTAAATTTGGTTCCTGATTTGTTCCCCATCGTTACATATATTTATTATAGCATGGCATAGTGAATTTTATTTAATTTTCAGTTCCTGAAGAGTTTATATTTTTATTTTTTATTTTAAAATGTCAGATACATTGAAAACTTTAGGTAGACAAAATGAAGTTATTTTCCCACTAACTGATATAAAACTGTTTCTCTTATATCAATTAAAACTGTATCCTAGGTATAAACATATTTTTTTCATCTGAAGCACATTTTTCTGCTATATTAAGATGTACAGTTTTGAATGACAGCTAAATATTTTTTTAATTATAACTCTGTTTCAGTACTTACGAAAAATTCATTCTTAAATTAAATCAAGAGCATTTTTATGTTATAATGAAAAGAAAAAGTCTGTTATAGTAAAGATTAAAAGTCTCAAAAGGTAGTATAATCAACAAAAATAGAGGTTTAAATGCGTAAAACAATATCCTGCGAACGAATATTATTCCAACTTCATCAGACGAAATATTAAGAAAACATGAAAGTGATGATTTACCTTTGATCAGATGTAAGAAGAAAAAATAAATTAATGTAAAAAGACTTTCAAAGAGGCTTACTCAAGGTAAAGAAATTTTTAGATTTATATATCTAAGCTTTTCTTCTTAAAAATATTCTCAAAAAAAATATTCTGATCCTTTCTAACTTATTTCTTCTACATTATGTTTTTAACAATTCTCTGTTTTCATAAAATTAACTTTTTCTAAAACTTTAATATAGGAAAGAAAATTTCCTGAAATTTCTCATTACAATAACGAAAAATCGTGTAAAAAAATTCTTACTTGTAGAAAAAAATGTCATGATGGCTTAAAACATATTTTAGTATTTATAAAGAGCTCTTCTTAATTGGCTTATTTCCCTTATTTCTGCTTAGAAACGAATGAAAAATAACAGCAATTTGTATTTTATAATTGGCCTTTTATGAGTTAAAAATAATCCATGCATTCAAAAAATATTCGGATTTTGACCTATCATATTTTTAAAAATACAATATAATTACATAATTATATTTACACAACCATTAAGAAATAATTTGTGACATATTGAAGACGTCACAATTTTTTTAAGCCTTAAGCTTCTTTCTTGTACATTAAGGTTTGTAGCAATTTTCTGTTTTCATAGAATTAACTTTTTCTAAAACTTTAATATTAAAGGAAAGAAAATTTCCTGAAATTCCTCATTACAATAACGAAAAATAGTGAGAAAAAATTCTTACTTGGCAAAAAAAAATGACATGATGGCTTAAAAAATATTTTAGTATCTATAAACAGCTCTTCTTAATTGGCTTAATTTCTCTTATTGCTGCTTAGAAACGAATGAAAAATAAAAATAACAACTATTTGTATTTCATAATTGGTTTTTATGAGTTAAAAATAATCCATGCATTCAAAAAATATTGGGATTTTGGTCTATCATATTTTTAAATATACAATAAAATTACACAATTATATTTACAAAATTATTACACAATAATATGTGACTAATTGAAGACGTCACAATTTTTTTTATTCTTGATGTCTTATTTCTTCTGCATAAAAATTTATTAAAATTCTCTGTTTTCATAGACCTCACTTTTTTTTAAAAGTTAACGGAAAGAAAATTGCTTGAAGTCCTCTGTACAATAACAACATTCGTGGGAATAGAATTCTTACTTAACGAGAAAATGGTGATTATTCCTTAAAAAATATTTTAGTTTTTATAAAGAACAATGTTAATGGGATTATTTTCCTTATTTCTGCGTTAAACCGAATGAAAAATAACAGCAATGTGTATTTTATAATTGGCCTTTTATCATTTAAAAATAATCCATGAATTCACAAAATATTTTGGGATTTTGGCGTATTATATTTTTAATATACAATAAATTTACATATCATATTTACACAACCAATGAACAATAATTTGTGACATATTGAAGACATCACAATTTTTTTTCTGATCCTTAAGCTTGTTTCTTGTACATTAAGGTTTTTAGCAATTTTCTGTTTTCCTAGAATTAACTATTTCTAAAACATTAATATTAACTGAAAAAATTACATGAAATTAATTACTCAGTACAATAACGAAAAAATCTAGGAAATAAAATTTTTACTTGGAGTAAAAAAGTGCCATGACGGCTTAAAAAATACTTTAGTATTTATAAAGAGCTCTTCTTAATTGGCTTATTTCCCTTATATCGAGTGAAAAATAACAGCAATTTGTATTTTATAATTGGACTTTTATCAGTTAAAAATAATCCATGCATTTAAAAAATATTTGGATTTTGGACTATCATATTTCTAAATATACAATAAAATTACACAATTACATTTACACAACCATTACAGAATAATTTGTGACCTATTGAAGAAGCCACAATTTTTTGTCACTTATTTCTTCTACATTAAAATGTATAATAAAGCTCTGTTTTCATAGAACTAACTTTTTTAAAAAACCTTAATATTAACGGAAAGAAAATTGCCTGAAATTTCTTAGTCGAAATTTCAAAAAATCGTGGAAATAAAACTCTTACTTAGCAAAAAAATGGTGATTATGTCTTAAATATTTTAGTTTTTATACAGAGCAATCTTTATTCGCTCATTTCCCTTATTTCTGCGTTGAAACAAATGAGAAATAACAACAATTTGTATTTTATAATTGGCCTTATATCAGCTAAAAGAAATCCATGCATTCATGATGTAGATTTTGACTTATCATAATTCTAAATAACAATAAAATCATAATAGTAACCTCCTTTATCTGTCCGTCGGTCCTTGAATTTATGAAGCAATTGTACCTGGAATTAATAGAGGCATCCATATTAGATTTTTGATGAGTTAGCGTTAACAACTTTCGGAATCCCCTCTTCCCCTCGTTTCTAGAATTTAATGTCATTATTTCAACCCCTATTTTCGCGGTTAAGAGCAGGAGATTTAGTTTATCAATTTCTCACATAATATACAAGTAAAAATAATTTTTTTTCTAGCATTGTGATGTCATTCCTTTAACCATCTCATTTAATCATTTCATATTTTAAATTATTTAAATATAAACTGCATTATCTGCATACATTTTATCCCTGAACTTAGATATAGCGTAAATAAATTTCTTTTATATGGTTTAAATAATAGATTAGGAACATATGTGGTAATTTTAAATTTAATCATCGCTTATATTTTGTAGCAATGAAAATTTTATGACAGGTATTAATAACAAATTCTATCTACCTCCAGGGTGTAGTCGAAATGATAGTTTCATTCCTTTACTTCCATCAATTACTGTGAGCAAAATAAAATGGGAAGAACTTACGAATAATTTCGACGCAGGTAAGGAAACTTTGAATTATCTTTCTAAATGAATTCAACGAGATCCAAAACTGTATTCACAGTATCGGGAGACTTTAGAGGAGTATGAAGATAAACAAATTATTGAGCTTGCACTAGATAATTCTCAGCCAAAAAAAAAACCCTTTTTTATCTGCCTCATAAGGTACTTTACAATTCTGGAAAATAAAAACTTTTTCTGATCCCGTCATATTATGCTAGTATAATTATATTTACTCAACCATTACACAATAATTTGTGACGTATTGAATACTCAATTCATCTGTTATAAAATCTAGTTTGTCTTTTTTATTACAATAAAACTACAAAATAGAAAATTTATAACCAATCATATTACCATATTTATACATCAACTGATATAAAAATTTTCCTTAAATACATATTTAAAAATTTATCCTGGGTATGGGCATATTTTATTCATTTAATGTATATTTGTATTAAAATATGTACAGTGTTGATTGACAACACTAAATATTTTTTTTTTTAATTTATAACGCTTTTTCAGTACTTGGGAAATTTCATTCTCAACGCAAGAGCGTTTTTTGTTTATTATAAAAACAAAAAGTGTGTTATAATAAAGATTAAAAGTCTAGAAAGGCAGTAGTCCCTTCAACAAAAATAGAGGTTTAAATGCGCTATGCAATATCCGGTGAATGAAGATTTTTCCAAAATTTTTAACGGAAATCTAAAGAAAACATGAAAGTAGTGAGTTACCTTTTATCAGATATAAGAGGAAAAAATAAATAAATGTAAAAATAAATGTAAAAAGACTTTCAAAGAAATATACTAGAGGAATAGAAATTTTTAGATTTATATATCTAAATTTTTTTGTCTCACTTCAAAAAACATTTCTGACCTTTGATAACTTATTTCTTATAAATGATAAACTTTAAGGTCTTTAATAATTCTGCTTTAAAAGAATTAACTTTTTTAAAAATTTTAATATTAGCGAACAACGAAAAAAACATGGGAATAAAATTTTTACTTCGTGAAAAAAATGGCACTATGACTTAAAAAATATTTTAGTTTTTGTAAAGAACTATACTTAAATGGTTTATTTCCTTATTTCTGAGTAGAAACGATTGAGAAATAACAGTAATTTGTGTTTTGTTTCGGGATTTATACCGTCAAATATAAATCTATGCACTGGCAAAGTATGTTTTTCCCATACTAATTCTAAGTATAAAATAAAATAATATAATTATATTACACAATAATTTGTGAGGTATTGAAGACTTGTTTCATTTCTTATAAAATCTAGAAAGTCTTCTTATGATTTTAATTACAATAAAAATTTTATGATCTTCATTCTAACATCTGTATATTAGCTTGTACTTACATATGTATATATTTCACATAATTCTAAAATGGTTAGCAGTAGAATGTTGAAATTTTATAATTTTAAATATATAATAAAATAATATAATTATATTACACAATAATTTGTGAGGTATTGAAGACTTGTTTCATTTCTTATAAAATCTAGAAAGTCTTCTTATGATTTTAATTACAATAAACATTTTATGATCTTCGTTTTGACATCTGTATATTAGCTTGTACTTACATAAGTATGTATCTCGCATAACTCTAAAATGGTTAGCAGTAGAATGTTGAAATTTTATAATTTTAAATATATAATAAAATAATATAATTATATTACACAATAACTTGTGAGGTATTGAAGAATAGTTTCATTTCTTATAAAATCTAGAAATTCTTTTTATGATTTTAATTATAATAAAAATTTTATGATCTTCGTTTTGGCATCTGTATATTAGCTTGTACTTACATATGTATGAATCACTCATAACTCTAGCATAGTTAGCAGTAGAATATTGAAATTTTATATGCAAGCAGTAGAATGTTGAAATTTTATATGCAAGACTAACTCAAGAATTACTTAAAAAAATTTCTTTTTTTTTTAAACCTGTACTCACCATATCGAAAATTTTCAATTATAATGGCCATTAAATTTGTCAGTGCTACACAATAATTCAACTGAAACATATTGTATCTATATACCATAGTAACAAATCGTTATAAGTAAACAATAGAATGCTTTCATAATGCATTTCAGATAAGTGGTAAACATAGTAGTGTAATGGCTAAAATTTTGGTTTATAGTGACACATGCATCTTATGAAAAATATTAATGTAGCTGATAAAAATACTACAGCTCACCAACAGATAGTAGTATCCGTGTTTTAAACAGATAGTAGCATTACACTGTGGTGTATGTCACATTAATTTTATCTATCATAAATGAAAAGCCCATCTCATTAAATTATAATGGGGACTAATACTCTTAAATTTCGGGAAATCTAGAAAGTCGGTATGGAGTTTAATTATATTTTAATAAATGTCCAATATTTAATGTACAAATTTAAATAAAAATAGTTTTTTTTAATATACTGAAGTTAGTTTGTATCTATACACCATATTAATAAATCTTTATAAGTAAACAAAACAATGCTTTCATAATGCATTTCAGATAAGTGGTAAACATAGTAGTGTAATGGCTAAAATTTTGGTTTATAGTGACACATGCATCTTATGAAAAATATTAATGTAGCTGATAAAAATACTACAGCTCACCAACAGATAGTAGTATCCGTGTTTTAAACAGATAACAACATTACACTGTGGAATGGTGCAATTATTTCAAATAAATTGTGTAGTATCTACGCTTCAATTAAAGACGATTGCAAAATGTTTGTTCTCTTTTTATTTTTCTAAGGGGGCTTTGTTTATTGAAACAAACGAATTTAATGTATTCGCAGTGACAGTATAAGATCTCAAAAAAAATGCAATGTGAAGGACATGTAACATTTATTTTGTTTATCCTAAATGAAAAGTACACCTCATTAAATTCGCATAGGCACTAATACTCTTAAATTTCGGGAAATCTAGAAAGTCGGTATGGAGTTTAATTATATTTTAATAAATGTCCAATATTTAATGTACAAATTTAAATAAAAATAGTTTTTTTAATATACTGAAGTTAGTTTGTATCTATACACCATATTAATAAATCTTTATAAGTAAACAAAACAATGCTTGCAAAATACATTTCAGACACGCGGTAAAGATATTAATGTGATTGTTAAAATTTTTGTTTATAGTGAAACATACATCTTTTGAAAAATATTAATGTAGCAGATATAAATGATACAACTCAACACCAGATAGTAGTATCCGAGTTTTATACAGATAACAACATTACGCTTTGACAAGAAACTAACTTTGGTCTTTAAAGGGGAAGTAAAAATGATCATTCTAAGTGCATTCACACAAAAAAATAAGAAACTTTCAATAGTTTACTACATGTACGAGGAAAGAATGTGGTTTGTACATTAGGGTTTATATTTAAACACTGGCGAATTCTCAGTATTTTTTCACTAATGTATAAGACTAAATTTTGGAAGTACTCTGAAACACTTTGGCCTTTACTCTGGACGTTGCGGTTCGGTTCAAACCTTCCTTGTGACATCAAAGTGACGTCTGTTTGTGGACATTAGGCGAGCAAACAATCAAGCTGACATCAAAGTGACGTCACCTTGATCTCATCAAAGTCTCAACGAACTTGCGAACCGACTCGCAAAGTCCAGAGTAATCCCCTCAATGTTTGTTATAATCGTTGCCCGCAAATAATACTGAGAGGTGCAGTTATTTCAGATAAATTGCATAGTATCTACTTTTCAAGATTGCTAAATTTTTATTATCTTTTTGTTTTTTAAATGGGATTTGTTTAAGCAGACGAATTTAATATATTCTCAGTGACAGTATAAAAATATCCCAAAAATGCAATGCGAATGACATGTAGCATATGCTTTAATCTATAATAAATGTACACATCATGGACTAATCATCACAAATGGACTAATATTCTTAAATATTGGTAAATTTTGAAAGTCGGTGTAAAGTTTAATTATATTTTAATAAATGTCCAATTTTTAATGTACAAATTTAAATAAAAATAGTTCTTTTAATATATTGTAACTAGATTTTGATTTGAAAATGTTTAGTCTAGCCAAATATTTACCAAAAAGATCTGATTTTATTGTGTGTATTTTGTTGCCTTTGTATTTTATTTACTTTAATTTCTCATAAAAGTAAAATACAGTTCTATAAAGTTGCATATTCATGACTCAAAAATTGTGTAGTATCTCAAAACACATCATCAGTAAATGTAAATATGAGTAAATATAAATATGAAAGAAAGTAAAATTATTTACCGAATGAAAACTAAATTAAAAATTGAAATAAAAGATCTTAGCAGGTAAAATATGAAACCAAATGTTGTTACCATAGCAACTTTAGAGAAATTAGCAAAGGTTCAGATGACAAAAAATATCAAAAGCACCGAAATAGTTTCGTATAAGGATATTTAAGCTAGAAAATATCAGATTTAGCTTAATACAGCGTGTGTAGTGTTAAATAAATATTTAAACGTTTAAAAAAGTATCTAAGATTTAAATTTAAAACACATAAAATATAATCAATATAAAATGGTAACTGGAGAAAATGCTGAATAAACCGGTAATATTTATATGTTATTTTATTCAATAAAAATTCCTAATAACCGATATAAAGTTTCGTATTCGATATCTCATGTAACATTGGTGGAATGATTATTTTATTTCGATTAAGTAACAAATTTTTTGAATAAATTTCCTTACGAAGAATTCAGTTCCACATCATTTCAGAAAGTGATAAACAAAACATTCTTCAATTCATATTGTAAACTAGTATCTAGCAAAATTTAATAAATCATGTAAGATTTTAAGTAAAAAATAATAAAAGAAATATTAATTCCTCTTCAGACTCAATATACATAACTTAAAACAAAATGTAAATCTATGTCAGGCAAATATTTTCTGCTTTTTTAAATATAAATTGATTTGTTACTTTGAAGTTACTTTATAGTTTCAAATTTAATCCAATTTATTGAACTTGAGAAAGTAATTTAAAAATATCTCTAATACGCTTTTATCGTTAAATCGTTGCAATTTTTCTAAATCCTTTGTAGCTTAATTTTTGTAAGCTGTTAAATTTGAGAAATCCTGTTCTGCAATCTAATAAGACTTCTATTTCAATTTCGCTTCTTTTAATGATTATGCTAGTAAAATTTTGTAAATAATAGTGTTTCAATCATTTACAACAATTGTATGGCATCGAAAATTGTTGCTAAATAAAATATATAAAAAATTGATATTCGTTTTCTTCTTATTAAAGAAAAAAACTCACTGCAAGTGAGTAGAAATATAATTTAACGGCAGTTATTTTTTTTAAATCTGATATCGATATTTGTGATGACGCTATTTAGATCAGTTATAAAATTTACTCATTCATACAAGAAATAAAATGCTCGGGATCTAAATCTGACCTCATCACATCTTTGTAAAAGGCAGAGTACCATAAATTTATATTCAATGGAATTGTTGTCTTGTACGGTGGTCTCGGGCGGGGTTCTGATCCCAGTCCCAGATTAGAATCCCGTCTCCGAAATTGACATTAAATAAGAATGTACCTTTGCGGAGTTATTTATGAGTCCCTAAGGGAGAGTGCCCAATAAGAAGGGATAAGGTTTTCCACGTTGGTGGTCTCTAGGCGGGGTTTTAAGCAGACCAATTGGATTCATACAACTACCCCGATTGGAGGATACGAAGGAAGAGGGGATAAGAATGAAATTAATAAAATAAGAAAGATCGAAAAAAAGAAAAGGTGTTCGATAGTCCAGAAGAAGAAAGGAGTCGGACGGAATGAGTTCGAGAGTCCAGCCAAGTCCGACAGGAAGTGTTCCTGAATCAAATAGCACTGCCGCACCCTCAAAGACTCAGGAGGAAGCCCCTGATCAGACCGATGAAATATCCTTACATACCCATCAACCAGCAGTGTTCTGGGCACACCAATTTAACTCCCCAAAGATACCCCCTTTTACATACATTTTGAAATTGAGATTAGGTCCTCTCTCTTATATTTACATAATATTTAAGTATTAAAAAATTGTTGTCAGAATTAATTTAGAAGATGTTGATAAAGCTTATTTTATGAAAATTAGCATCAGTTTGTATGTACATAGATGTATTATATTATAATAAATTTACTTTTTTTATATTAAGCTAGTTTCGGGTGCTGTTAATTTAGCTTTGAGTTTATTTTCATATCTTACGTCTGTAGATTCTCAGAACCTGTGGTTAAATTTAGTTCTAAAATACTTTTACAGAACGTAATCAAAATAAAATACCACTATACATTTGATCACAGGTTAATACTCATATAAAAACTAGGACTACACGACAATATTTCGCTTATTTCACCTTAAAAGATAAGGTATTTTTTTTCCAAACGCAGCTGACAATACAGGCAGTATATGTCTTTACCAATACAAGGCTGCAAAGATGTTACCCATTTAACACCACCCAAAAAGTACGTGTAGCTTAAGGTATGCTACGGAAGCGATTAACATTATCTCAACTGAGTCCTGGTGATTTAGAAGCAGGAGTAAAACAGAAGACCCCCCCCCCAGACTTGGCCAGCCACCCCCAGAAGTATTGTTTGAAAACATAAGGTATGCAGAGGCATATGACACTTAATTTAAAATGGCGCTTTTCAAATCCAATGCAACAATTTTCTTTCGAGTCTAATATCTTTGTTTCTGAATCTACTTACAGCTTACGAATCAGTACTGATCACTACTCCTTATAGACTATGGACAAAACCGGCCTATTATTTTAATTGCAGACAAAACGAATCTTTTTATTAATGTTCCGTTGTGCAATTATTTACTAATTATTTCTTATACTCAATAAACATTTATTTTGCAGTTATTAACAAAAACGTTCATTTATTCTACTGAATAGTTTTAATAAAATCAAAATGTAGGTATTCCAAGAAATGAAAGTAAGATGTCGAGTTTTTAGCTGTCGTAACAAGAATTCATTATTTTCAAATTTCTTTAAAATAAGGAATTATTTAAGGAATCATCCCTATTATAGAAACATAAAGCATAAAATTGTTCCAAAATAGAAAATTCCACTTATTAACCCTCTGGCTGCTCATCCCGCGATTTTCACGGGCGATTCAAATGTAGCAAAATTTGCGCATCCCGCGATTTTCGCGGGCATGCGTTTTTCTTGCTTTTATAAAGGATCACATCCCGCCTTTTCACTGTTTAACCATTGAAATAAATTATATACAGTATTAGACGTTTAATTATGTAATAAATAGAATAATATGACGAGAACTATACTTATTTTAAATAATAGAATTAAAAATATTATGTTATAAATAGAAATTAACAGTAATTCGATTGAAATTTATTAAAAAATAAATGTTGTATGAGATAACACCTGGTTAATATTGCTATAAAAAAACACTGTTATGACAAATAAGTTGTTGAAGCTAAATATGCTACTCAAAGATTTTTAAATGCATAAATTTTAATTTACATTTTACAATTTAACTACTGTGTAAGTATTTTAAATTTAAATATAATTTTAATTTAGAAACCAATAATATGTATTTATGTATAATCTGTAATTAGTATATTAAAATTTGCTGTTGCACGAGACACAAATGACTGAATCTTGGTATGTCTTGTTGATTTAGTAATTATTTCTTATTCTCTAGGAACATTTATATTACAGGCATTAACAAAACATTATTTACTCTATTGAATAATTGTTCAATAGATTACGACAAAAACGATATGCTTATGTAACACATGTACATATATATAGTTTTTGTTTATAGTGTCTGTAAAACTATATGCATCTGTTCATAAGAATTGTTTATTTTGTAATTAATTTATAATTACAAAATTAGTTTATAAAGTATTATGTTACCTTGTTCAAAAACATACATTTATCTTTAATTCCCTCAAAGCTTATTTAGAAAAGAAAATATTAATCATAAATAAACCAAAATAATATATAGTTACTTTGTCGGAGATAATTATTATTAGATTATTATTGATGAATCTGGAATATTTATTAATGAGACATTAAATCAATATTATGTTTCATTAATAACGCAGCCATGCATATATCATCATTTTTATTCATACCACATCAAATTAGTATTGATAGAAATTTATTTTTGCTTAATAATATCTATGTACTAGAGCCACTCCCTGTAATCGATATCAACATGTGTATTTGGAGATATGATTCCGAATAATAAATACGTGGAAATATTTTATGTCTCATGTTGCTATAATCGAGATGGTTTCTAAAAGAAATATCAAAACAATGCATTCTTGTTACAGAAAAAAACTCGATAGCTTAGTTGCGTTTCTTGGAATACTTATATTTTGTTTTTGATAAAATTATTCAGTAGAGTAAATAATGTTTTGTTAATGCCTGTAATATAAATGTTCCTAGAGAATAGGAAATAATTACTAAATAGCAAGACATGCTAACATTCAAACATTTGTGTCTGGTGCAACAGCAAATTTTAACATGCTAATTACAGATTATACATAAATACATATCTTATTGGTTTCTAAATTAAAATAAATTTAAAATATTTGAGCAGTAATAAATTGTAAAAGGTAAATTAAAATTTATGCATTTAAAAATTTATGAGTAGCTTTTTGAGCTTTAATAACTTATTTTTCAGAAGAGTGTTTTTATAGCAATATTAACCCTGATTCATATATTTCCACTTTTCTATCATTAGGGATTCTAGAGTCTGTCTATTCAAATTTGACCTAAATTCAGTTAGGTTTTTCAGCACAGCACTAAAAAATTTTAACATGCTGTGGGTAAAAAGTAATATTCAGCATTATTTTTTGCAAAACTGTATTTAACTGCAGAATTGTAATCTTTTAGATGTTTAAAAGTTTTTATATTTTCCGGAGCAATCTGAGGAGTTTCTGTAGTTATCAAATTTTCTCATTTGTCTGGAGCAACTCCGGATAATCCAGAGTAGATGACATTTCTGGGATTCTAGAATTTGTCTACTCAAATTTGACCAAAATTCAGTTAGGTTTTTCAGCACAGTACTGAAAACTTTTGACATGCTGTGTAAAAAAAGTAATATTCAGCATTAAGTTTTGCAAAACTTTGTATTTAACTGCTGAATTGTAATATTTCAGTTGTTCAAAAGTTTTGTTATTTTCCAGAGCAATCTGAGGTGTTTGCGGAGTTATGAAATTTTCTTATTTCTACGGAATAACTCCAGATAATCCAGATTAGATGGCATGTCCGGGATTTTAGAGTTTGTCTACTCAAATTTGACCTAAATTCAGTTAGCTTTCTCCCAGAGGTCAAGGTAGTAGGTGATTGAATCGAGTGTGGGATAGGATTCCTCTAACTTTGCATTTATTCTCTGTAGAAAATCAAATTCCACATATTAGTGATAATGCAACACCTATAGTATTTTGAAAATGTATGCAAATAATGATTGAGAAGATCTTGGATCTTGCAAAGAGAGAACTGTTTTTTGCTTGAACTTCTCTCCACACATGGTCCTGAAAAAATGCCTCATGAGGTTGAGAGGCTCAAATTATGTAATTTCGCCTTCTTAGTTAATATTTGTGGATTGAATTGTGTAATTGAGTGACCAGCTATATCAATGCAAATAGCATTTTTAAATATGTTTATGAATGTGTTTCTCTCTTTTCCCTCATTGCTTTTAGTGTATTAATTTTATGGCAGAAAACAGGTAGAAACACCCCTTCGTCTGAGACAACCTACGCATGTACTGCCGTACGTGTTTATTTCGTGTGTGATGCTGTTTTAAATTTATCCCAGAAAAGTAGTCCAGTATAGTTATTTGTGGTAAAAATTGAAGCCACGTAACATGAATCCTTTAAATTTCAGTTTGAAAAATCGAACGAATTAACCACATCATATGTAACATGTGCAGGAGCACCATCATTCAAAAACTACAAATTTGATTAACTGTGAACACAGTTATTTATAACTACCGCAATCCTAAACCAGAGCATTCTTTTCGTGACTCTCTTGATGTAACAATTCGAGATCAACGATTCTTAAACCATTCATCATACCAATCAACAGTCCCCTTCCTTATCTTGACTCAGAGCCAGTATGAAACTTTGTATGAAACTTTGTGACATCATGTACCACACCATTTATCCTTTCGATGTCTGCTATCAGTACTTTACGTTTGTCTATAAGTAATCTAAACATCTTCCGTTAAACATTAACATAATATATTACTGTGTCCAAAACATCAGGAATATATGTATGTGTGTGAATATGTACTTATCTTAAAATATGCAATCCCCCAAGAATTATTATCTATATTTGCCATTTTCTAATAATTTCTAATAATATATGCTATGTAAATATAAGTAAATATAAGATTATAGTTAGAAAATACCGTTTACTTCACTTTATATGACTATTTTATACATAAGTTTGATTCCTATGGGTATTGTTTATTGCCTTTATAGATAAACAAAGAAATATCAATATACGTATAAAATATTCTAAGGGTTGATCGAAATGATATATTTTGAATATGTTCTTTGAATTTATGTTTTCCATATCATAAATCAATCCGTTACATAATATGTAAAAGAAATACTAGGCTATTTCGCTCATTTGTTTTTCATCTCATAAAATTCGATTTTGCTTGCATCAAAACTCACCTATTGGATAAAATTTATATTTAAAAAGATTTTATTTGCTTATCAATATTCATTATCGTTCCTAATTATGCATGTAAAACTTAAGGAGAATTTTTAATTTCCTTCTTAAAGAGTCAATAGAATTATAGTATAAACATAAATGCTTTAGCCTTAGATTATAATATAAAATACTTTCCAAGGACATACAGTTATTTTGTCGGAACGAATGTTAAATAAATAATTAAATCAAACCAGTGTTGCGTATGTGATGATACATCTTTTAGAAAAGTAATGTCTCTCTTGAAAAAAGGTAAAACTATCTTCATCCTATAGTATTATTTTTCCTTTGAAAATATTATTTATCATTGAAGTAATGTTTATGACAAAATGTTTTATGACTGCACAATGATTAAGCATAAATCTTGTAATTGCAAATAAAGATATTATTACATAATGTTTTATTCACCTGCAATAAAGTGTAATTTTATGTACTTAAATCTATTAACTATTTAACACCTTTCAACTTAATATAGACATATTCCAAATCTATAGGTATTCCTTGTGTATCCTATATAAATCCTTGAAGTAGTGTTTTTCGCAAAATATTTTAGGACTGCACAATTATTAAGCATAAATCTTGAAATTTCAAATACAGATATTATTACAAAATTTTTAATTCACCAGCAATAAATAAGTGTAATTTTATCTACTTAAATATATTAACTATTTAGCACATTTCATCTTAATGTAGACATATTCCAAATTTATAGGTATTCCTTGTGTATCCTATATGAATCCTTAAAGTAATGTTTTTCGATAAATATTTTAGGACTGTACAATGATTAAACATAAATCTTGTAATTGCAAATAAAGATAATATTACATAATGTTTAATTTACCAGCAATAAATAAGTGTAATTTTATGGACTTAAATATATTAACTATTTAACACCCTTCATCTTAATGCAGACATATTCCAAATCTATAAGTATTCGTAGTGTATCCTATATAAATCCTGGAAGTCATGTTTTTGGCAAAATGTTTTAGGACTACACAATGACTAAGCATAAATCTTGCAATTTCAAATACAAATATTATTACAAAATTTTTATTTCACCTGCAATAAATAAGTGTAATTTTATGTACTTAAATATATTAACTATTTAACACCCTTCATCTTAATGCAGACATATTCCAAATCTATAAGTATTCGTAGTGTATCCTATATAAATCCTTGAAGTAATGTTTTTGGCAAAATGTTTTAGGTCTGCACAATTATTAAGCATAAATCTTTCAATTTCAAATACATATATAATTACAAAATTTTTAATTCACCAGCAATAAATAAATATAATTTTAAGTACTTAAATATATTAACTATTTAACTCCCTTCATCTTAATATATACATATTCCAAATCTATTGGTATTTCTTGTGTATCCTATATAAATCCTGGAAGTCATGTTTTTGGCAAAATGTTTTAGGACTGCACAATGATTAAGCATAAATCTTGCAATTTCAAATACAAATATTATTACAAAATTTTTATTTCACCTGCAATAAATAAGTGTAATTTTATGTACTTATATTAGCTGTTTAACACCCTTCATCTTAATGTAGACATATTCCAAATCTATATGTATTTCTTGTGTATCCTATGTAAATCCTTGAAGTAATATTTGTGGCAAAATGTTTTAAGTCTGCACAATGATTAAGCATAAATCTTGCAATTTCAAATACATATATTATTACAAAATTTTTAATTCACCAGCAATAAATAAGTGTAATTTTATTTACTTAAATATATTAACTATGCAGCACCTTTCATCTTAATGTAGACATATTCCAAATCTATAGGTATTCCTTGTGTATCCTATATAAATCCTTGAAGTAATGTTTTTGGCAAAATGTTTTAGAACCACACAATGATTAAGAATAAATCTTGTAATTGCAGATAAAGGTATTATTACAAACATTTTAATTCATCTGCAATAAATAAGTGTACTTTTATGTACTTACATATATTAAATATTTAATTATCTTCATCTTAATGTAAATATATTCCGCATCTATAAGTATTCCTTGTGTATACTATATAAATCTTTGAAGTAATGTTTTTGGCAAAATGTTTTAGGACTACACAATGATTAAGCATAAATCTTGCAATTTCAAATAAAGGTATTATTACAAAATTTTTAATTCACCTGCACTAAATAAGTGTAATTTTATGTACTTATATATCTTGTCTGTTTAACACCTTCATCATAATGCAGATATATTTCAAATCTATAGGTATTTTTGTATATCCTATATAAATCCTTGAAGTAATATCTTTTGCAAAATGTTTAGGACTGCACAATGATTAAGCATAAATTTTAAATAGGAAATAAAGATATTATTCTCAAATTTTTATTTCACTTGAAGTAAATAAATCTAATTTTATGTACTTAAATATATTAACTGTATAACACCCTGCATCCTAATGTAGATATATTCCAAATCTATAGGTATTCCATGTGTATCCTATATAAGCTACATATTCATATGTAATATTACGACTAATATATTATTATAGGTATGCTAAGAGATATTATAACATCTAAGACCACAGACGTGATATATATTAAACACACAGCTGAGGAAACATAGTTTATGCAATGTGATACAGTCACACCAAAGACGTTAATAAACCTTAATTCTCTAAGAGATGAGTCTTACTAAAACATAACAGAGTGAAATCTTTAACTATCGTCAGTATGTATATTTACAGAACCGACCTGTTACTAGAAAACAGTGACAAATCGAGTGACAAATTTTTAGTCACATATAGACACTTTATTGATCTCTATTAACTATAATTTAGTCATTTATCGGTTGTAATTTTAATTATAGCATACAGTGAGAGAACTATTTGAATCTGTTTTGTTTACAACGATATCGTTTAATATTAGAATATTAGCATATTCTAATAACAGTAAAACTTACAGTATAAAAATTTCTAAATTGTTTACTGTATAAACAGTAATAATTACTACATCATGACACCTAATATATAGAAATTATTATATAATACACAATATATGTAAATATCATTATTTTCCTAACTCTAATGTAATGATACATTTAACAAATAAACAAATGATGAATATTTGAACACATTCGCTTGATCTATCAACTTTTAAATCACTAAAGAATTAAAATAATGTAATACAATAAATATAAACATTTATATATTTTCAATATTTAGCATGATAATGGTATTATAAAAACCTATGTATGGATACCAAAGATTGTAACTAATTCACATGTTTATATTTTTAAAGGGAGTTTAACTTATCGTTTTTGAAATACTACATTAATAAAATTTAAATGAATTAGTATAAAATACTGGTTCAAAGTAGATAAATATAGTTAAAATGTATTCAAAAAAACTAATTACACTAGAAGCAACTACACCAGAAATATAAAGTCTGTGTGTCTTAGTGAATACCTCAGTAAATCTAGTTTCAGCTATCTTTTCCATTTTATTAAATATTTTTCAATAGTTTAGTATTTTGCATGAATATTTAAGAGCCAAAAAGTATGGATTTAAAAGATTGTCTAGATAACACATACATCACAAAGAAACTATGTCATAAAATTTATGAAACCAAAACATAGAGGGTTACCAAATGTATTAAGCATCTTGGCTTTGCATAGTAAGCTTATTTTCGAATGTATAAAATAATTT
>CM063511.1:85701143-85808643 GCA_032207245.1 Pardosa pseudoannulata
TACACTTGAACTAAATCAGAAAATATGCATAATAAAAGGTAATTTTATTCCGTATTAATTGCATTTGTTAACACTCTATTTTCTATAACACAACTCCAAACGTTCCTCTAGCGGTGACTTTTGTAACTAATTTATTTTTTTGTTGGATTTCCAGCAAAGCATTACATAAGTATTGTCTCTTAGGAAATCCGAATATGTAACTGTGAATATCTGACATGTTGTTTCAGTTCTGCCAATGTAATTAATGTTGTTACAGTACAGAAAATAAAGGAAGTAACTGTTAAAAAATATTGTAAGAAGATTAAATGAATCAATAACATAAATCAACAAATTTTTAAGATGTTTGAAACAAGTAAATATAATTAAGCATATCATAATAATGTAAAACAATCTTATAATTTAAAGTAATAGATTTAATGTATCCGTCTAGTTTCGGGGAGCTTTTATCTTTAAACGTAGAAACTAGTTCATGTTTTTACATTTTTAGATTTAATTTTTATATTATCATAGAGAATTACACTTAAAAATTATTTCTGGAAAAGTTTTTATAAAATTTCTAATAAATAAAGAAAATTTAGTAAAAAAATCGGGCTTTTTAAAATGTCTAATTTTTTAATAAATTAAATTATTTCAATATTTTTTGATGCAACACATTTCTTATACACTGGACTAGTGAATCATCCAAAATATTTGCCTCATTTACATTTGGTAAAAACGTTTGGTCCTTCAAAATCATACACATTGAGTTTTTAACGAATTTTCATTACCTTTATATCTAACGATGAGTGTAACATCATTAAAAATTATCCAAATTTAAAGCTTTTAGGTCATTCACTAGTAAATACTATCAAAAGCATTTATAATAATTTTCAACAAAATATCTTAAGAACTTTTTGAGAAATGACATTTCAAGTTTCAACATTTTATTAAAAATACGAGAAAAACGCATAATATGAGAAAAACGCATTTGAAATTTATGAAACAATTCTAACAATTAAAAAAAATAAAATACATGTTTAAAATTCCCCACAATTTCTTGCTTCAAAACTTTTTATTGCCAAGTTAGTAATTATTAAAAATACTGAAAAAAATGTTAAAACTAACCTTCATGAAAATTTAAAAAGTTTAGTCCAAAAATGCTTTAAATATATATATATATATATATATATATATATATATATATATATATATATATATATATATATATATATATATATATATATATATATATGTATGTTCAAAACTATATTTCCTCTCGGATTAGTATAATCTTCAAATGCTTTTAATACTGTTGCTAAATTATTCTTTTGATCGGAAACTAGTTTATGTATTAAACTATGCTACAGCTTCTTACCAACATAAAAAAAATGAATTTTAAAATGCATTCATATATAAAGACTGCTCTCAAGAATAAAATATTTTGTGAAAAATCAAGAACAATTGCTAATACTAACAAACTTTTCTTTGTCAAACTGACTTAATTTGTCTTTTTGTATTTAAAGAATGTATAAAATAAACATAACAAAATTTCTGTTCAGTAAATGAAAACCATGTTTATGGTAATGATATCTAGACATATAAGAAATAAAGATGATGTACTTTATTTTCATTACCTTTTATTTTAAATGTTATGCCCTCCTGAACAGAAATCTTCATATTAGTAATACATATTTCAATTACTTTTTACTTCATATATCCTCAGGCAACTAGTAATGCTTCGATATCTAATATCATCTTTCACTGATTATATGTAGATATGGAAAAACTATAATAAAACTAATTTTTAATATTTTATGGATATTTCACTTTAATAGAATCGAACACATAAACAAAACTATCCTGTCTACAATATTATTCCTATTCAAAGCTATTGTTAAAATTACTGAATTTTCTTGGAACGAGAATTGATAGACATTTTAAAAGCACTTACTGAAATAAGTAATACGATACGAAAGTAACATTTCAAATGAAATGAATTAGTCCTTCATCAAATCTTTCTGAATGATAAAGGTAAAAAATAGAATAGGGAAAGTTTAGATGATATATTTTTTAGAATGAGTTCAGGTAATTTATTGCTTTGAAAAAATTCTTAGTATTTCAAAAACATTAGATGAAAGTGTACATTAATTCAAACTTATCACACCAGATACGAATCTTCTTAATAAATCAGAATTCCTTACATGTGATATGCTTTAATTTGAGATGTTGGAGAACATGACATATATACATATGTATGTATGTATGTATGTATATATGTATGTATGTATGTATGTATATGTATGTATGTATATGTATATATATATATATATATATATATATATGCATATAAAGATATACATGCATACATATATATAATATATATATATACACATACATACACACATATACATATACATACATACATACATACATATATATATACATATATATGTTGCAAGAATTTTGCAAGGCATACCAGATATGCTGAATAAAGTTCATGTCTGGGAATTTTGGCAGCAAGGGGAAGTGTTTAAAGTCAAAAGAATGCTTCTGGAGTCCCTCTGTAGCAATTCTGGACGTAATGGTATGTGTCGCATAATCCTGCTGGAATTCTCCAAAACCCTCGGAATTCACAAGGGACATGTATAGGTGCAGGTGATCAGACAATATGCTTATGTACGTGTCACCTGTCAAAGTCGTATCTAGACGTATCAGGTGTTCCAAATCACTCCAACTGTATGTGCCTCATACCATCACAGAGCCTCCACCATCCCTACTGATCTCTCTATAGATTCATGAGATTGTCTTTATACTCGTACACGGCCATCTGTTCAATGTAATTTGAAACGATACTCGTCAGAACAGGCAATGTGTTTCTAGTCTCCAACAGTCCAATGTCGGTGTTGACTGGAACAATCGAGGCGTAAAGTTTTATGTCGTACAGTCATCAAGGACACAAGAGTGGGCTTTGGTCTCCAAAATCCCATATTGATGATGTTTTGTAGAATGTTGCACACGCTGATATTTGTTGATTGCCCAGCGTTGAAATCTGCAGCAATTTGCTTAAGGGTGTGCACTTCTGTCTAGTTTAATGAAACTCCCTATTTTTCGTTGGTCATATTCATAAAGCACTCTTATGTCCAACCTGAATTATGCAAAATGTCCTTAAAAACTAATTTGTCGATTTGGGAATGTATAGGAAGCAGACAATGTACAACCATGTAGCACACAGATAATTTTTATGGATTAAAACAATAAAATATCAAAATGCAGAAAATCAATAGTAAATCGGATATTTGTGGTTAAAAATCTTTTATTTTTTGGAAACATAAAAACCTCTTGAAATATTGCAGTTTAAGCATGACTCTTATACATTTACTTTTCAGGCATACTAAAATAATGTTTTTATACTGCAATCATTATAAAGTACAAAGCCGAGAGCAGAAAGATTTTGCTTAATTTGGGGCTTTATATAAAATATAAAAAATGATAACATATCAATTCTTAAATATACATTCAAACACGTGTGATGAACTAGAAGACTAGGTTACTAAATGTGTTTTGAAGTGTAAACACGTAGTCTCAACCAAGAAGATTTTTTTAATTTTTATACCAATTAAAATTAAAAAACTTTTATTTCAGAAACATGCATATAGCCCGTCTTATGATGGTATCAGTAAAATTTTTAATTTTCCAGAATTATAAAGTACCCTATGAGACAAGTAAATATATGGTTTTTTTGGCTGAGAATTATCTTGCAACAAGCAATAATCGATGATTAAATTTAAAATTATCACAAATATAACTAATTTATTATTTAAACCAAATATAAATTTATTTACGTCATATCTAAGTTCAGTGATTAAACGCATGAAAACAATGCAAATGATATTTAAATAATTTAAAATAAGAAATGATTAAATGAGATTCTTAAAAGAGTGATATCATAATACCAGAAAAATGTTATTTTTACCTATTTATTTTGTGATGAATTTAATCTCCTGCTCTTAACCACGGAAAATAGAGCTCGAAATAATGGCATTAAACGCTCTAAAAGGAGGGAAGAGGTATTTATACCTCTTAATTTAGAATTTAGTTGATTGTTTAGAAGAAGATAAACTTTAATCGCTTCGAATTTTGCTAATCCTAACTCATCAAGATCCAATATGGACGCCTCTATCCATTCTAGGTCCAACCGCTTCATAAATTTGAGGTCAGACGGACACATAACTTAGGCTATTATTATATAGGGAATTATATTGCATTAATTTTAGATACATATAAAGAAACTTTTGAGTAGATAGTTTTAATTCACAAAATTAGATCATTTGTAGTAATATTTTTTTTAAAAATAAGCTTTTTATTTGGACATAAATTAAATGCATAGTTGATATATGAAGTAGAGTACACTTTTAGTGAAGATTCCTAAATTTGAGAATTTTAAAATGCCCTTTAATTTAATGTGTTCAGCAAAATCTACTGTAATACATATCTTGTTTTTAAAAAATGTATTCTTAAATTTGTTTTATTAAACGGGAAAGTTAAAAACAGCTTAAATTATTTTATCTAAAAATATCTCAAAAACTTAAAAAAAAACAGTGTTAATTTGAGTATCGGACTTAAAGGATGAGGGATAAAAAAATGTTTTCAGTTAACTTCGTAATTTGATACCTCTTTGATTTTTATTTAAAGTGACCCACCTGAAACCAAGTTTGCTTGAAAAAAAAAGTCTTTTAGTTCTTTAGAAAACTCTGTTATTATGGCAGTTAATCTTTCTTTGTGAAAAGATTAATAAACATATTAAGTCAAAGAAAATTTTACATTGATCAAAGAAAATTGTTTTAAATTATGGTGAACTAAAATTGAAGTGTTTACACTTATTGTTAGAAAATAATCCCAGTTGTGAATTTGTTTTTCATTTTCAGCACTAGGTTTCCAAATATTTCCTACGCTCTGCTTTATTAGACTATACCTTACCATTCAAAGACGATATTGAAAGGTTATATCCAAGTCATTACAAGAGATTTTATTTCCCAAATCTTAGTCCTCACTAATCTTATTTCCCAAAAGATAATAATGCTCAAGTTCAACATTTAACTTAATCTCCCGAAAATAAAATTTCAAATTTCAAATAAAACATAGAAAAACAACTTTGAAAAGAATATATTATTTTAAACATTGTTTAAAATATTTACCCATTATCTGTCTATTTACCGTAAGAGAAAAAAAAAAGAGTTCTTAAACAGGAAGAAAAATTAAACTGTCGTGTAATACTTTCATTATATATCCCACCTAGGGAATTAACCGCGTGTAAGCGAATGCTTT
This sequence comes from Pardosa pseudoannulata, assembly GCA_032207245.1. Classification (NCBI taxonomy): domain Eukaryota; kingdom Metazoa; phylum Arthropoda; class Arachnida; order Araneae; family Lycosidae; genus Pardosa; species Pardosa pseudoannulata. Next base: position 85,706,448 of record CM063511.1, read on the forward strand.
AGCTTTTCTGAAAATAAGTATTCAGTTTTTAAAAACTCCGTCTATTTAATAGACTTTTAATGGTTAAAGTTCTAACGGGTTCATATGTTTCAGACGGTATTTTTAGGCGAAAGAAATTTGCCCTTTCGAGCGTTACTAATCGGCAATTAAAACTTTTACACAGAATTATCCGGTTATGGAAAATATATTACACGTTTTTTAATATAATAAGCGTTATAAAAATTACTTTTTATACCTTTGTTCATCTTATGTAGTATGTATGATTTATACAATATAATAAAATTAAAAAAAGCTTACAAATGTGGAATCTAACTATTTTAGAATCAGGAGACTATATAATAAAGGTATAACTTCATGAACAAAATAAAAATTGGGTTTAAATTTTTTTAGTGAAAATAAACTTATATTTAGCATGTTTGTGGTAGTTAGAATGTGGCGGAAGCTACGTATTTCCTATTTTTACGGAAAAGATAGGATTGTAAATCATCGCACAGTACAATGTGTTTCACATGTTCACCCCGACGATTAAGGTACAAGAAATCTGTTATAAAGACGAAAGTTAAAAAACTTTGAGGAGCATTTAAAGGAGTATATTATAGTGAGTGACAATATTAAGTATTTCTTTATTATTAACTTATTATTACTTATTATTAACTTATAATTGCATAATTTTTAATACATATCAGTATATAGTTTGTAAGCTGTGCAATTGTCCACAACGAATTTAATATAGTTAAATTAGCCTTAATATTTGCAACTGATATATGTTTTACATGTACTATCATTTAAAAATGCAAGTAAGATTTCAAGTATAATATATTTAAAGGAACAGTTTGGTTTTCTACTTCTTACACTTTGTGTTGCAAATAAAATATATTTTAGTTTCAAGAAATTGTTTTAAATTAATATGATAAGATGCAAGATGAAAATATATTTCTTATTATGACACAAATACTTGCACAATTTTGTATCTGGAATGATAAAGTACCTTCGTGCTGTGTATCTTTGTGTACAGGATTTCTAGATAAGAATCTAATATAATTAGATAGGTTTCAGTACTCACTTTGAAAAAGCAAAAAGGTCCTGTGGATGATCAAAAGTGTGTTATCTGTTATTTACTATTTTAGGTGCAATTTATTTTCATTATAAATAAAGAAAACCTACTATCACTACATTTCTCACAAGATCCTTTAGTCGAGAGCTCGAACGAAAGCTATATATACATATATATACACATATACACATATATATGTATATATATATATATATAAAATATATATATAAATATATGTGTATATGTGTGTATATATATATGCATACATATAGATATATATATGTATATATACATATATATAAATATATATGTATATATATATATATATGTATATATATATATGTATATATGTATATATATGTATATATATGTGTGTGTATGTGTGCGTGTGTATGTATACTTGAGCTTGAATTCGAAACGAAAAACATGTGAAGCTTTTTCTTCAAAAACCGTACAGGTAATTTTATTCCGATTCTAAAAATTACAAATTACAGTATTCTAAATTTATATTATTGATATATTATCTGAAGATGAAAATGAATGATAAAAAAATTGGATTTTAAATAAAATAGAAATTTTAAATTTCAATTAAAAAACCACGTTGTAGGTCTCTACTGTATAAAAAATAAAGAAATGATAATAAAATCTTTTTTTTAACTAGTTAACACTATTAAAAATTAATACACTTAAAACTGTATTATAGCTTTAGTAAAACTTTGAATGAAAGTGTGTAAAATTTAAATATTAATATTCCTTATTTACCAGGTACTAATTGCATTTTATAAAGCACTTTCTATAAAAATGCTCTATGTGCATATCTTTTCTGCATATTAATGCTTTACAAAACAATTTTTAGAATTTAGCATAAAACTGCTTTATCACATACATTACTGAAAAATACTAAAAAATTAATAACAATAATAATGCAAATATCCATTTTTATAGTCAAAATATCTCTAACGTGATTAAATTAGATATAAAATAAATAAATACATTTTGAACAAAATTAATTTTAGAGAACTTATATTTTATTTAGTTTAAGTTAAATAGCAATAGATAATTTAGTCACAATTCTAGTTTTATAAATAGTTGTTTTTAATAATTCAATGTCATGCAGCATTAAAAATAAATATGCTAAAAAACCAACGGAAAAATAAATACCAATATGTATTTAAACTCCGAACAAATAGTTTTCCATGCAACTATAATGTGACAGTAAATACTTAAAGAAATGTAAACTAAGTAAAATGTTTTTAGAAATTCTAATTTATATAAAAGATTAATGCAATTAAAGTTTCGTCAGAAGAAAATTAAACTTATGTCAGAATTACAAAGTTCATTAGCGTCTTGTGAACTTTAATAACAAAGTACTTCTAAAAATGATTAATTACCTAAATTCTGTATATCTCGTTCTTACAGCTGTCTTGTGAGATCCAAAGCTTAAAATAAAATGCATAACCAACAGTCTTGTTATTTTATAATTAATTCTTATGTCTATTTCCAACATAAATTTTCTATAAAGATATCATAAAACTACTGAGCTTTTACTTAAAAAAACTAAATGTGATGTAGAACATAAAGTTGTATCAGAAATTAATGAGATCACATATAAGCATGGATTTTGGTCCTTTTGTAAGATGCGTGTAGAATATAAAATTTAGTCACAAAATACAAATTATTTACAATTTTACATATTTAATCAAAATAATGAATAATTTTAAAGTACTTTCTAGATAATATTGACAGAAAAATAACGCCTATTATTCCAAATAGGATTCAAACAGCAGTATTTTCTATAAACGTTATAACTAATAATTGTTTATACACCGAAGAGAGACTACATTATTGCTATCCTCCATTTATAACAATGGTCTCTCTCAGGAACAAAACGTGCGGCTGATGTTGGAGTATATAAGGTCTGATGGTGTAAAATGGGTATTTTTTACAATTTATTGAAAAGACTCATCATAACTTTTAACAACTGTATTTTATCTTTATAATATATTTTTAGACATTTGTTGGTAAAATTTATTTTCCTTAACACATTCGCTGCCGAGCACGCACCAATGCGTGATCAACATACTGGAAAACACTTAAGACAGTGGGTTTGGCAGCGAATGTGTTAAGAAGTTTTATATTTTGCATATGTCAACATAGATTGCATTGTTTTGCATTGCAACATAGAATGTAAGTCTGTAATACATTCTTCTTTACTACGGTCTTAAAAACTTTCAAAAAAAAGTAATATTTTGTTTTACTTCTAAAATTAGCTGATTTATCAGACTTCGATAAAAGTCAAATCGTTATGACTTGGCGACTGCGAACATCAATATGAGAAACGGCGCTTTTAGTGAAATGTTCAAGTGCAGGTGTTGTGATCACATATTGAAAGTTGTGTATGGATGGGGAAACTACAAGTCAACGTCAGGCGGTGTGTCGTCCATGGTGCATAGATTCTAGAGGAGAGCGGAAGTTGTTACGCAATGTCCACAATGACCAAAGAGCTTCTGCAGCTGAAATTCCCACCCGCTTCAACAGTGTCGACCCAGTGTTTCGTAACACATTGTGCAGCTTACATTGCTGCTTATGGAACTACGACGCCGAATGACGAAAAATGTACCTGCACTGAAAGCATATCATTGCCAGTTGCGTCTGCAAGGATCCAAGAAGCAATGGAATTGAATATCAGAAGAATGAAAAAAAGTTGCATGGTCCGACAAACCACTTTTTCTGGTCCAAAACACTAACAGATGTGTGCGACTGATTTCGAATGAAACCCTTGCTCCTGGGTGCACAGTTACAGAAAGGCAAACCAGTGACGAGGGTATTATGGTGTGCATAATATTTTCATGGAATAAATTAGGACCCATAATCCCCATAGAACAATCCATAACGCCTGTGCTGTGCGTAAACATCATTGCTTACCGGGTTATTCATTCATGACAACAGTATTTGTGGCTGGTATTGGTGTCTTCTAACAAAATAAGCCATGTCATAAGAATCGAATCCTCATGGAATCGTTTTTTCAGAGATTTTCAATTCATGTCTTGGCCTCCAAATTCACCTGTCATTAATCCAATGAAGCATTTGTTGACCTAACTGGAAAACCAAATTCGTGCTGCCCCGCTACCCCCTCGTAAATGTGAGGGGAATGCAGGATCAGTCGGTGAGCGCTTGGTACCAATTACACAGACTACCTATCAGCACCTTGTGGAGTCAATGCAAGCCTGATGCTTGTGGTTTTGAGGGCTAAAGATTATGTTATTAACCCCTTCCGGTATGATTTAATAATGAAAAACTGTGCATGAAATAACCATTTAATTTTTATTTAAAAAACTTGTTTCATTTTACAATCCTTAATTAAAATCCACTTTTTACATAGTGTTAAATAATATCGGAAACAGTAAAATTAAGAAAATATCAAAGCAAAACATTAATAAGGTATACAGATAATAGTCTTCAAGCTAGTGGTACTTTTCAAAACAAAGTGCAAAGGAATTCTTAACTGTTTACACCAAGTAGTCTCACTTTTAATTTGATTCTTGTAACACACGCGGCATTTCTTAGTAGGTTTTCTTTTATTCTAGCTCATTAATTTGGCAATGACTTGTACCAAGAAATTCTAAGTAAACAATATGCAATAGTGACTTGTGATTTTCACAAGTGATAACAGTGTTGCCAAATTCAGTACACTAGAAATTTTAAACTAAATTAATTATCATATTTAACAGTAACTTTAATCGCATGACGAGTATAGCTCGTCATTGTGCGGTATGGGATGAAAAACTAATGACGAGCTAGACTCGTCATTTTACCGGAAGGGGTTAATAGTGTGGTTATAGTGTAAAGGCTGTTCTGTGTATTATTAGCAATCTCTTTCCATTAGAAACCCTTATTCCATATTAAAGTAAGCCCTAAAATTACTGCTGTAGTGTATTGTTATTGATAATATGTCTCAACATAGTTTACTATTTAATAAACTGATAAATATTTTGTGGTATTATTAATAAATCATATTTTGATATGTCTAGTGTGCCATAATTTCAAATATTTAAAGGTTAATAGCTATTAAATAACTGATTTTTATCTCTACAAAAGATACTTCACATTTATTTAAGAATTTTAATTGGGAGACTCAATTAAATTTATACTTATGAAGAACACTTATGCATATAAAATATTTAAAGATACAACATTCAAATATATAAGAGAGATATGAAATATATATCTTATATATATGAAATATATATCTTATATATATTTCATATATATAAGAGAGAGGACCTAATCTCAATTTCAAATATATGCAAAAAGGGGTACCCTTATAAGTTAATATGGTGTGCCAGGAACACTGCTGGTTGAGAGCTAATCAGGATTGGGTATGTGTGGTAGCATATTTCAATCTTCCGTCGTTTTGGTCAAGAGCTTCCTTCTGATTATTCGAGGTGCAGCCGTAATATGTGTTACAGAAACACTGCTGGTAGTCGCTAGATGTTCCAAACGTTTTCGGAGTCTCTTTCGAACTCAAGGCTATTCTCCTTGGAATCCCGAAGTCTCACTGTCACAATCATCTCCTTCCACTTTTGACCTCTCTGCTCTCTTTGATTTGACTTCACCCTCGAACACCCCCTTTCTTTTTAGACTTTTCTTAATTTATATTAATTTCATCTTTGTCCCCTCTTATTTCTTTTCTTCCAATCGGGATAGTTGTAAAATTCTGATTGGTCTCCTTAACCACGCCTTGAAACCACGAAAATATAAAAACCTTATCTCTTCAAATTGGGTACTCTACCTTAAGGAATCATAAATAACTCCACAAAGGTACATTCTTATTTAGTGTCATGTACGGAGACAAGATTCTAATCTGGGGCTGGGATTATAACCCCACACGAGAATCCCGCACAACACGAAAACTGTTGAAATACATTTTATTGTCATCTCCCCTTTACAAAAGATGTGATGAGGTCAGATTTAGGTCCCAAGCATTTTACTTCTCGTATTAATTAATCCATTATATTACTGATCTAAATCGCTTCATCTCACTCGAGAGTTCAGACCTGACAGGCGGGTACTTAAGCTTTCAGCATCTTCCGATCACTTGTAATCATTGCTACATTTTCAGATAAATGTTATATCTATTTGCTTGATTTTTATTTTTTATTGATTACATAGATACAGGCCATAAAGATGTATGGCCATTATAGTGGTACTACAAATATTTAGGCTTGCAAGTGCTAAACCTGCTAATATGCATATTCTTTAAACTTAAAAAGATTCTAAAAAAATCACGGGATGATTACAAAACTGACAAATTAGTTGTAATATTCTAATGAATTTAAAGGGTAATGAGTTTACCCATAAGTTATGTGAATTCATTTTCACACTTAATCAAAATTTTGAAGAAAACAATGAAATTTAGAAGGAAAAATAAATACAGTTTCGATTGAAATTGTCGCTCTCTTCTTTTAAAAGAAATTACATAAAAGGTTAAGGAACTCCTGAAAGCAAAAGACTCATTTCATTTCCCTGGCTTTTTTTTATTATATTCTTGTAAATAAATCATCTTGTTTGAAGTGAATCCATTAAAGATATTGAAACATTAAATCAATCAACTTCGACAGCTGAATAAAGAAAAAGCATGCGAGGCAAAGAAAAAATTATTGGTGGAGCAATCGCAATCTATCACTAAATATCATGTCTGAAAGAAATTTATCAAGCAGTTATCTTTCCATTCTAAAATATTAAATTACATTCTTATTACATACTACTATAGAGTCAATTTTTCTATTCATATAGATGAAGATAATATTAAAATTATTTGCAGATTATAAGTTAAAATTCCTCTTTTCCTTTTTCCTAAAAAAGGACTAATTTTATTTTTAAAACTAAACCTTATACACCCTGTTGGAAATACGCTTTGAAGTACTAAAATCCAAAATTTCCTAAATTATAAAAACCAAACCCTATGATGTACGAACAGAAATTTAAATTTTGTATAAAAAATTAATGCAAATAATGTGATCAGTTTGGGACACCGTGATTTTTATAACAATAACCGATTGATAACAATAAACGATATGCAAAATTAGATAAATTTACCCCCCCCCTTTAAGTTGCACCTACTAAATTTCAAAATAAATTGAAAAAACTCACCTTATATTTATGTACTGTGTATTATCCTTTAAAACATAAGAATTATAAACATAATTAAAAAAACTGATCGATTGTTGACTGTCTACAATTTTTTCTAAGAAGCTCATTGATAAATTGTCCGTAATCATAATGTTTTTTAAAGTCATCGGAGCGGTGTTGTACTCCACGTTTCAACACTTTCAGTACAATTCAGAATCTGAGAAAAATTTAACTGCGCTGCAGCATTGCGCTGACTCATTTTTGGTAACCTATTTTAACGATTTAAAATTTCGATGTTTTGTTTTAATGTTAAATCATTTCGCTTTCTGGCTTCCATATCGACAAGCTGCATGTAAGCGAGCAAGGCATAAAATGTGAATACGCTCCTTCTCAGTTCCGATAAGAATGTGTTGCCTTCTGCTTATCAGACAACCATTGACCACCAGCAGGGTGTTCGTATTTCTGAAAAATTCCAGGAATGTGTAATATTCTACTCCTTTGTTCATTCCTAGGTGGAAGAGGGAGAATTCTCGGAAATTAAAACAACAGCGAAGGGAAAGAAAAAATTGGGTTCCTTCTGAATAGATTGTGAATATTCATTTTGCCAGTTAAAATGAGGTTCGAACACTGACAGCATTCACCGATGTAACGATCACATAAAGCGATAATTTTAACATACAAATGAATAGAGAAAATTGGGACTTTTTCGATAACAATAAGCGATTGATAACATTAACCGAGATCGCATAAAGCGGAGTCTACTGTAGTTCTGCTTTTGACTTCGATTAAATAACTTTTATATTAGTGCTAAATCCTCAAATTCAGCAAGAGTTCCCTCTAAATTATTCTAACTAAAAAACTTGAAAAGTATTCTTGATGATTGTAGTTCTGTTGTTTATCCTTTCAATTCTTCCTCATTTTTTCTAATCATGTACATCATTTATTTCTTTATCACTTCATGTGTCAATTTCAACAAGTTATTTTGACTTGAAAGTATCTTTCACTTGTAGCTCCATTTTTTACTTAAACAAAAATCCTCTTCTAGTTATCAAATTATCAAATTCAGTTTTTGATGACAATGCTAAATATGGAGTTTTCCGAGATCTACTATGTAAATCTTACTCTGTATAATAACAATTATATTCTGCAAAATATATCCTGTATTCAAATGAAAGTCAATCGGAATTTAAACCGATATTTATATACATGCTTAAATAAATTGGGCAATGTGTAATAACTTAAATGCTGTCGAGTTACCTTTTAAAGAAGATACAGCCCTTAGCCAAATTTCAAGAAATCTAAGGTAGTCAGTTTCAGAATTGGCTTTAAACGGTAGGTCCCGATCAAATTGTGCTGCAGAATATTAACCATTCTTCTCGAAACAAATATGATTATTTACCATATAAGGTCGACTTTAATGTAATAATAGAATCAATAAATATTTTTCCAAAGTAGTAAATTCGTTAGACAATATTCGTTGTATGAACTTACTACCAAAAATTGTTTTGACAACTACTTGTAAATATTTCTTGGCGACTACATTTTTCGTAAAATTTAAACCAACTACACTTAGATTAATTTACGTCCTAAATCACGATACATGCATTATAAGTACAAAGAAAATAAGAAATGGTTCTAATTCCTGCAAAATATGTATATTAGTGATCATTCGAGAAAAGTTTTCATTGAATTTAAATACCTTAAATTTATATTTTATTTTGTGTAAATTGAATATTTGGCCATTATAAATATTTCAGGCTGTATTTAAAAATATTTTTATACTTTAACCTGTACAAGTCAAAACGCGATTTACTTTCTGATTATTTTTTCGATGACGAATTCACGGATTTCGCGGATTATACCGATATTTCTCAACAGATGAAAGGCCAAACCACAAGTTAATATGAACAAAAAGAATTGGATTGAACATTTTTCTCTATAACACAAAATATTTTAAAAATGAATAATTGTTTATTTCCGGATAAAAGAATCCTAAACTAAATATGTTGCATTTTCAACTCGTATAAGTTAACGTGTGAATTTAGGCAAGTCCTAGGTTTCTGTACGGTGTAATTTAAACGCTGGTTCTACGATATGACAAATAGCTTCATATTGGAAAAATTAAATTTAAAAGTAAATTTAAATACAGGTTTTCGCAAAAAGATAAAATTGATAAAATCATACACTTGTGTTACTTCAATTTCCAAACAGTACTTGCCTAAAACACATGTCCCATGTAACTTATATAATTACAAATTACTTTTATTTACTACAAACTAGTAAGCAAAACAAGTAACGAGTAACATTTTATTTTCAAACTTATTTTAAAATTCTACCTATTGTTACATAGTAAGGGCATTAATCTTTTCGTGCTGAGTGAAAAGTAGAATTCAATTTTGAGTAAATATAATTAAATAACATAAATTAACATATTTTATTTAAGTAAGAAAACAGATTTCAAAGAGTTCATCTGACTTAAATTAAGCAGCATAAACAACTTTTTCAATTGCTTCACAACTTTTACTTCTCTTGATGATTTCACTGTAATCTGATTAGATAGTTTTCGTCGTTCTATAAAATCATTTTCTTAGAAATTGTAAAGTCCCTCGAAAGTTAAAAGACAAAATTTATTATAAAGTTTGATTATCTGACAGATAAAATTAGAGTTGACATAAACTCTTCTTAAAATAATGATAAAAGTGTTAAAAACGGACACTTGTGAAATTTTAATTTCAAAACAGTATTTATCTAAAAACATATCCTGCGTAACTTTTTGAATTAACAAAATACATTTATTTACTACAACAAAACAAGTCACATTTTATTTTCAAACTTATTTTAAAATTCTACCTTTTCTTACATAATAAGAACATTCATCGTTTCTTACTACGTGAAAAGTAGAATGCAATTTAGAGTAAATATAATTAAATACTTTAAAATAACATATTAAACCAACAACTAATAACAAAATTTCAAACAGAGTTCTTCTGGCGTAAATTAAGTAGTATAAATTTTTCGATAACTTCATAATGTTTACCTTTTTTGGTGATTTCACTGTAATCGGATTAGATAGGTTTCACTGTTCTCAAAATTATTTTCTTGGAAACTGTAAAGTCTCTCGGTAGTTAAAAGACAAAATTTCTTATAGAATTTTACTGTCAGACAGATAAAAGGAGAGTTGACATAAGCTCTCATTAGTCAATAAACTCCTAAAAATCATGCCCCATGAAACTTTTTCTAATTCCAAAATACTTTTATTTACTACAACAAAACAAGTAACCTTTTATTTTCAAATTTATTTTAAAATTCTACCTATTGTTACATAATAAGTGCATTCAGCTTTTTATAATGCCTGATAAGTAGATTGTAATTTAGAGTAAATATAATTGAATAACATAAAATAACATATTTTACCTGTATCTAATAAAACAATTTTCAAACAAATTTCATCTGACGTAAATTAAACAGTATAAAAAACTTTTTCAATTACTTTACAACGTTTACTGTTCCTGGTGATTTCTCTGTAATTTGATTAGTTTGTTTTCTTTGTTCTATAAAATTATTTTCTTGGAAACTGTAAAGTCCCCCGGTAGTTAAAAGACAAAATATATTATAGAGTTTGATTATCTATCAGATAAAAAGAGAGTTGACATACTTGAAGTTTAGGAAACAATGCAATCACAAGGAATTAGAATAAGATTTTTAAAATAGTGATCGGGCTCTTCAAACAAATCTAATGTTACTTAATTTTTAAAACATTTTTCTCACTCAGGAATCGCTCAAAATCTCTTAAGATTCTATGTTTTTTTTTTTTTTTTTTTTTTCAAAATCACTTTATAGAATACATGTTTTGGAAAGAATTTCATTCACGTAATCTTATGTAAAAGTGTAATTACTTGATTTTTATACTGTCCAGTAAAAACACTAGCTAATTTGTTTAAAACTTTATGCCAAAACCCTGCTTATTTTTATAGAAGTTCTTTATTTTCATTAATTACTGTGTAATAGAAAAATGTATTATGTTTTTAGCTATTTTTTATCATCTTAACTTGCTTGTTTGAATAAAAAACTAGAATGAAAAAATATTTTATAGTGAATAACAACGTAACTACTCACTTATAAATAAATATATGATAAAATATGATTATAAGGATTGTGTTGAGTAATATATATATATATATATATATATATATATATATATATATATATTGTCACGTGGATGAAAGTACAGGTGGAACACAATCAAGAGTCAAGCTTAAGAAATAATACTGTCTATTAAAGGCCAAGCCACTTAGCTCGTATTCAAACAACAACTGCCGCTCGCAGTTTTTACAGAGGCTTTTATAAGGTAATAGAACCTTCTAGAAATATTTTAATGTAACAGAAAATTAGCATAATTTAGAAGTCTTCTTGACTACTTAACAAATCGAACATAAAATTACGGAAACAAATTTGTCCTGACCCAGGATCGAACCGGAGACCCCTTTCGATTCGTAGCCCGTGACTCTAACCATTGTGCCATGGAGTTCGGTAGTGTTGTTTGAAATGTGGCATTATATGTATATATATATATATATATATATATATATATATATATATATATATATATATATATATATATATATATATATATATATATATATATATATATATATATATATATATATATATATATATATATATATATATATATATATATATATATATATATATATATATATATTATATATATATATATATATATATATATATATATATATATATATATATATATATATATATATATATATATATATATATATATATATATATATATATATATATATATATATATATATATATATATATATATATATATATATATATATATATATATATATTACCCAACAGAATCTTTATTATTCTCTTTTATTCAGTATATTTATTGATATATAATTACTCTTATTGTAAAAGTGTTTAATAATTTTACCTGTTTTTTAACATATTAATTTTCTTGTTTGAAAAAAATTCTGTATAAAATTCAAATATGTGTTTATAGTGAATAAAAATCAATTAACTATTATAATTAAATTTTCAGTTCGAGTTACACTATATCCCCTTACGTATTACAGTAAACATTTCAATAATTTTGTATATCAGAATCCCCTTTAAAAGATAGTACAGTAATTAAATGGAGAAAGTTAAAAAGGTAGAGTTCCATTTAGATAATTCAGTTAATAAAAAAATTAATTTTAATTTTTTAACTTTATTATTTTTAAATATTGATGACATTTAAAAATACTAACATGTTTCGACAAGTTTTTTTGACGTGTAATTTAGACCTCTACAAGACACCATACTTGATTATATTTTATAACAAAAATTTAACTGGCATATTTCAAAACAATGGAAATCATAGTTTCTTCTATATATTCATATAATACAAACTTTTTTATTAAATTCCATGCTCACCTTTGTATTATACAATATTTTTTATAAAACTTTTAATACATCTACCAGAAATATGACATAATCCTTATCATTTTTAAGAAATAGAATTCAAAGATAAACAAAGATGGAATTTAATCCATTTAAAATTTTCTGGATTAATTTCCATAAATGAAAAATAAATATTATATAAAAATATATATATATATATATATATATATATATATATATATATATATATATATATATATATATAAATATATATATATATATATATATATATATATATATATATATATATATATATATATATATATATATAGAGAGAGAGAGAGAGAGAGAGAGAGATAGATAGATAGATAGATAGATAGATAGATAGATAGATAATCTGGTAAGAAATATTCCTTAAATGACATTATTTTTAAAATATTGAAATTACAGTTTTCAAATTTAGAATAATTAGTAGAAGGATATTATCCAATAAATTTTGTAAAATGTATTGATCACATTCAGGTTACTATGTTCAAAATATAAAATAAAATTATCGAATTATCATTCACATTTTATCTAAATGAAAGTCAATTGTCTCCTATCCATTATATCTTACGTGTACCTTCATACTAATTACGATAAATCAATGCACCTTTCCTTCAAACTGCTAATTTTAATTAGTAACATAGAAAGATCCTTGTAGCTGGAACCGTACAACTGCTAAGTTAAACTGAAATTCATGTCACAAGCTATTTAACAAGGGAAAATCAATTTAACGTCATTAGAGGTCAACGGATTGTTAGAATAAATAATTCCTATTTCAGAGGGCTTTGTACTCAGTTAACTAAATGATCACCAGGAGTTGTAGAGTATAAGCTTCAATTGCTTTTCCAAATTAAAATGTCTTCTGTGTGACCAACTAATTTGTTTAGTCAAATATAATTCAAATTTTGTAATTACATAAGTCAAAAACTAGTTAAACATAATTACATAAGTCAATAACTTTCAATAAAAGTTAATTACATAAGTTAAAAACTCGCAAAGCCGAATCATTGCGAGTGAATATGTCAAATTATCAGTGACTGACCCCAAATTCTGGTGTTATGTGTTGGAAACCTATAGCTTACTTTGAGAATATTATAATTCTTTGTAACATGTTAATAAATGGATTGTACTACAAAATTACTCTATTACAACCCAATTACCTTTTTTCAGTGTATAATATTAATTGTTGTATTATTATTAAAGATATAACTTTTATTTTTAAATTGACAAAAATTTCGGCATGCGTTTCTGAAGAGAAGTTATAGATATTTCAATGAACATTTAGTATTTTTGACAAGGGCTAGTGTGTATTATTTATTATTTATTAACATACTTTCTGATGACAAGAAATATTGTTGTAGAATGTATCATCTATTTTCAATATTTTAGTAATATTTCTTGCAAATGAGTAAAATTTAGTAAGTGCACAAGGAGGTCATGTGTCATCTACTACAAATATTTTTATACTTGACGATAATATATAAATGATAGTACTGATGAAAAACCGATGCTAAATTTCATGGGTAACACTATTTAGAAGTAGGAATCACACTATTTCCCTTTACGTATTACAGTAAACATCTTAATTGTTTTGTATTTCATCATCCTATTTGAAAGATATTACATGAATTAAATAGGAAATTTTTTAAAAGTAAAGGTTAGAGAGATCCGCTTAAAAAATTCAATTCATAAAAAAATTAATTTTTTAACTATATCAGTATTTTTAAATACTGATGACGTTTTAAAATATAACATGCTTCGACACGTTTTTTGACATGAAATTTAGCCCTCTCTAAGAGACTATACATAGATTTCTAGATATGTCTAAAATTATATTTTATAACAAAAATTTATCTGATATATTTCAAAATATTGGAAATTAAAGTTTCTTCTATATATTCGTATAATACAAAATTTTCAGCAAATCGCATGCTCACCTTTGAATTATACAATAATTTTATAAAATATTTAATATATGTATCAGAAATATAAAATTAGCCTTTTCATTTTTAAGGAGTAGAATTCATAGAAAAACAAAGATGAAAATTAATCCATTTGATATTTTCATTTGGTAAGATATATTCGTATAAATGACATTATTAAGTAACTAACTTTTAAAATATGGATGTTAGAGTTTCCAAATTTAGAATAATTAGAAGAAGAATTTTATCCAATAAATTATTCATCATATGTATTGATCATATTCAGGTTACTATGTTCCCAATATAAAATAAAAATATAGAATTATGATTCATATTATACTAAAAGAAAGTCAATTGTCTCTTATCCATTATATCTTACGTGTACCTTCATACTAATTACGATAAATCAATGCACCTTTCCTTCAAACTGCTAATTTTAATTAGTAAAATAGCAAGATCCTTGTAGCTGGATCCGTACAACTGCTAAGTTTAACTAAAATTAATGTCACAAGCTATTTAACAAGGGAAAATCAATTTAACGTCATTAAAGGTCAACGGACTGTTAGAATAAATAATTCCTATTTCAGAGAGCTTTGTACTCAATTAACTAAATGATCATCATGAGTTGTAGAGTATAAGATTCAATTGCTTTTCCAAATTAAAATTGCCTTCTGTGTAACCAACTAAAGTGTTTAGTCTAATATAATTCAAATTTTGCAAATACATAAGTCAAAAACTAGTTACAGCCGAGTCATTGCGAGAGAATACTATAAATTATCTGCGGTTGATCCAAAATACTGTGCTGGAAATCTATAACTTACTTTGAGAATATTATTATAGTTTGTAACATTTTAATAGATAAATTGTATTACAAAATTACTTTATTACAACCCATTTACCTTTTTTTAGTGCATAATATTAATTGTTGTATTATTATTGAATATATGAGTTTGTTATCATAATTCTATAACTTTTATTTCTAAATTGACAAAAATTTAAACATGTCTTTCTGAAGAGTAGTTATAAATATTTCAATGAACATTTTGTATTTTTAACAAGGGCTCACGTGTAATATTTATTATTTAATAACATACTATCTCACGACAAGAAATATTGTAATAGAATGTATCATCGATTTTCAATATATGAGTTTCTTATCATAATTCTATAACTTTTATTTTTAAATTGACAAAAATTTTGGCATGTGTCTCTGAAGAGTATTTATAAATATTTCAATGAACATTTTGTATTTTTAACAATGGCTCACGTGTAATATTTATTATTTAATAACATACTTTCTCATGACAAGAAATATTGTAATAGAATGTATCATCGATTTTCAATATTTTAGTAATATTTCTTGCAAATGTGTAAAATATAGTAAGCATATAAGGAGGTCATGTGTTATCTACTTCAAATATTTTTTATACTTGACGAGAATCTACAAATAATAGTTCTGATGAAAAACCGATGCTAAATTTCATGAGTAACATTATTTAGAATTAGGAATCACACTATTTCCCTTTACGTATTCCAGTAAACATCTAAATTGTTTTGTATTTCAGAATCTCATTTAAAAGATGTTACATTAATTAAGTAGAAAAATTAAAAAAGTAGATGTTAAAGAGATCCGTTTAAAAAAATCAATTCATAAAAAAATTTAATATTTTAACTTTATCATTTTTAAATACTGATGACGTTTTAAAATATAACATGCTTCGACACAATATTTGACATGAAATTTAGCCCTTTGTAAGAGACTATACATAGATTTCTAGATATGTCTAAAATTATATTTTATAACAAAAATTTAACTGATATATTTCAAAATAGTGGAAATTAAAGTTTCTTTTATATATTCGTATAATACAAAATTTTTGGCAAATATCTTGTACACCTTTGAATTATACAATATTTTTATAAAACATTTAATACACGTCTAAGAAATATAAATAACCCTTTTCATTTTTAAGGAATGAAATTCAGAGAAAAACAAAGATGGAAATTAATTAATTTAAAATTTTCATTTGGTAAGATATAACCCTATAAATGACATTATTAAGCAATTAACTTTTAAAATATTGAAGTTACAGTTTTCAAATTTACAATAATTAGAAGAAGAATTTTATCAAATAAAAAATTCATCATATGTATTGATCATATTCAGGTTACTATGTTCCCAATATAAAATAAAAATATATAATTATCATTCATATTTTATCTAAATAAAAGTCAATTGTCTCCTATCCATTATATCTTACGTGTACCTTCATACTAATTACGATAAATCAATGCACCTTTCCTTCAACTTCTTAATTTTAATTAGTAACATAGCAAGATCCTTGTAGCTGGAACCGTACAACTGCTAAGTTAGTTGTAGTGTATAAGCTTCAAATACTTTTCCAAATTAAAATGTCTTCTGTGTGACCAACGAACGTGTTTAGTCAAATATAATTCAAATTTTGTAATTACATAAGTCAAAAACTAGTTACACCGAGTCATTGCGAGTGAATACTCCATATTATCTGTGATTATCCCCAAATTCTGGTGTTGTATGCTGGAAATCTATGACTTACTTTGAGAATAGTATTATTGTTTGTGACATGTTAATAGATGGATTGTACTACAAAATTACTCTATTATAATCCATTTACCTTTTTTATAAGTGTTTAATATTAATTGTTCTATTATTATTGAATATATGAGTTTCTTGTAATAATTCTATAAGTTTTATTTTGAAATTGACAAAAATTTCGGCATGTGTTTCTGAAGAGTATTTATAGATATTTCAATGAACATTTTGTATTTTTAACAAGGGCTCATGTGTATTATTTATTATATAATAACATACAATCATGACAAGAAATATTGTAATAGAATGTATCATCGATCTTCAATCTTTTAGTAATATTTCTTGCAAATGTGTAAAATTTAATAAGTGTACAAGGAGGTCATGCGTTATCTAATTCAAATATTTTTTATTTCTAAATTGACAAAAATTTATGCATGTCTGAAGAGTAGTTATAATACTTTTTTTAAGAAAATACGTTGATTTTTATTGATATTTATAAGCACATTTTTGTATTTTTAACAAAAGCTCGTCTGTATTTTTACATCAGTTATATAACACATTATATTCGGGTCACGTACATGTACGTTTTCTGACGATTAATACTTGAACGTGGGATACGTACTAGTACGGGTTATTGTAACAACATGGTTTGTTTGTGGGTACAAAAATAACGGTATAAACAGGAAATCGAAGCCGAAAGTTCTTATCTACTACATAGATTCTGGAAAAATTTAGATGATTAGAACTAGTTTTTACATCAGTCGATACGGAACCACAGAACGGAAAGTTTGATTAAAAAATCAATTTAGATTTAAAATTAACTTTTTATTTATCCTTGCGAAAATGATATATATATATATATATATATATATATATATATATATATATATATATATATATATATATATATATATATATGTGTGTGTGTGTGTGTGTGTAGATTTATATATCATATACATTTGCATTTATATATATATTTGTTTATTTGTATTTGTCTATTTTTTATATATTTCAAAATAAAATATGAAAAGTTGGTTAAAAAATCAAATAATTTTCGATCATAGAGATTTAACTGAATAACTAAATTTACTCGCAAAACGTCCGCTCCCGTTTAGATTCCGCTTTGAAATGTACCCACACACAATGTGTTAATAACATACTTTCTCACGCCAAGATATATTGTAATAGAATGTATCATCGATTTACAATATTTTATTACTATTTCTTAAAAATATGTAAAATTTAGTAAGTGTACAAGGAGGTCATGTTTTATCTACTTCAAATATTTTTTATCCTTGACAAGAATCTACAAATGATAGTTCTGGTAATACATTGTCATGTAGTCCTCATTTTTATTTGAGTATTAACCTGTGATCAAATGTATAGTGGGATTTTATTTTGATTGCGTTGTGTAAAAGTATTTTAGTACTATATTTAACCACAAGTTCTGAGAAACTACAGACATTAAATATGAAAATAGACTAAAAGCTAAATTACAGCACCCGAAACTAGCTTAATATAAAAAAAGTAAATTTATTATAATATATATACATCTATGTACACACAAACTGATTCTAATTTTCATAAAATATGCTTTATCAACACCTTCTTAATTAGTCCTGACAATAATTTTTCAATACTTAAGTAATTATGTAAATATAAGACAGAGGACCTAATCTCAATTTCAAAATATATGTAAAAGGGGGTACATTTTGGAGTTAAAA
Organism: Pardosa pseudoannulata; assembly: GCA_032207245.1. NCBI lineage: Eukaryota > Metazoa > Arthropoda > Arachnida > Araneae > Lycosidae > Pardosa > Pardosa pseudoannulata. The sequence goes on from CM063511.1 coordinate 85,725,315, forward strand.
TGGTGTGCCCGGAACACTGCTGGTTGATGGGTATCTATGGCTGGTAAGGATTGGGTATTTATAGATCTTCCGTCGGTCTGGTCAGGGGCTTCCTCCTGAGTGTTTGGGGTGCGGCCGTAATATTTGACACACGAACACTTCCCGTCGGATTTGACTGGACTCTCGAACACGTTCCGTCGGATTTCTTGCTTCGTGTGGACTACCGAACACCTTCCCTCGGACTTCGGACACTTTCCGTCGGACTTGTCTAGTCTACTGGATTCCCGAACCTCTTCTGTTGGACTTCCGAACACCTTCCGTCTTACTTTCTAGTCCTCTCGACTATCAAAAACCTTCTAACTTTTTTTTCTTATTTTATTGATTTCATCCTTGTCCCCTCTTTCTTCTTATCGTCCAATCGGAAAAGTTGTAAGAATCTAATTGGTCTGCTTAAACCCAGCCTTGACATCACAAAAGTGGAAAACTTTACCCCTTCTAATTGGGCACTGTCCCTCAGGGACTCATAAATAACTCAACAAAGGTACATTCTTATTTAATGTCAATACGGAGAGGGGATTCTAATCTGGGACTGGAATCAGAACCCCACCCGAGACTACCATACAAGACAACAATATCCGTAGAATATAATTTTATGGTCCTCTATCTTTTTACAAAGATGTGATGAGGTCAGAGTTACATCCCGAGCATTTTACTTCTTAATATGAATGAATCAATTATATAAGTGATCTAAATCGCCTCATCACATACATCATGCTAAATACCATGTGTAATATTTAATAGGAGAACAAGAAAGTCATGTCATATCCACATTATTATATTTTGTTATTATTTTATATTATGTTATAATTTTTTATAACAGGCTTCTGTTTAGTAGACACTTTCTTTATAACTGAATGTGCCCAACCGTGTTCCACTTTCTCAATTTTGTAATATAAGATTAGAAAAAAAATATACATTAATGGTGATCATAGTTCACGAAGGATGTGTCAGTAACTTAAAGACTAATATTGAAAGACAGAGTGATATATTTATTTTTCCTAGAATATAGCTTCTTGAACAAAACCAAAATCATTCAAATAGCGAATAGAATACAGAATATACAAATTTTTTCAACGCTGCAGATTTACTCTCTAAGAGGATTGAAAAAGTAAGAATTTTCGATTTATTTCCGAAACGGAAGTATGAATGCATTGATCTTAACTGTTCTATTCTAAGGCCCTTTTTGAGTTTTTTAAAGAAAAAATATATTTCTTTCTGCTCAGTGAATACAAATCACTATTCGTGAAATAGAAATGTCATAAGAGTATACATAATATATGTATATATGTGTGTATATATATGTATATGTATATGTAATATTAAAATCCCTTATTTAATATTAATTTAATAACTTTTGTTCATAAAATAAGTTTGGGATTTGTGCGGTAATATGAATTTTTCCCCTAGACACGCTATAGACTTAATTCGGCCTCTGTCTGTACTACTTTAGCCAATAGTTGCTTTATTTTAAACATGGGTATTTTTTATCACGTGATCAATTGTGCTTAGGGATTATTCATAGTCTTTTTAACTGAGGAATGCCTACTTGAAAAGTGTATGTGCGGGATCACATTGCACGAGGTTGTAAAAGTTTTGCCTGTTGTATCGATTTCATGTTTCTTACCAGAAATAAACTGTGTTGTGATTTTGAATGAGTCTCGCCCATATTACACACACATATATATATATATATATATATATATATATATATATATATATATATATATGAAGCCCAGTGGCGTTGGGGTAACGCTTCGCGCTCTCACGGTTACGCAAATCCAAGATATTGCGATTTGGTGGTCTTTGAACTCTGATCTGCCATCCCATGACATCCCAAATGTGTCCTATAGGATTGCGATCCGGTGAGTTAGGCGGTCAGGACATTAACTGGAATCATGTTTTTGGAACCACTCCAACACAGTTTTAACCTTTTGACACGGGGCGTTGTCCTGTTGGAACATTCCATTTCCAGCTGGAAAAACAGAGGACATGTAAGGGTGAAACTGGTCCGTAATGATATTCAGATACCCTGTAGCATTCATGAGCTGCTCTACCACAACCACGGATCCCAGAGATGTCCAAGAGAACGTCACGCAAAGCATCATACCGGCCTATGTTTGACCTACTGTGCATTGAGTTACTACTATTCGCTGGAAGATGGCGTATTCTGACACGGCTATCGACTTGATGAATGACAAACCGTGATTCACCTGAAAAGGCAACTCTTTCCCACTGATCCATGGACCAGTCGCGATGTTCTTGGGCCCAGCGTAGGGGCAGATGACAATGACCTTGGACAGCAAACACGAATGGGACGTTTGCTGCGTAGCCCCATATCCAACAGTGTCCACTGAACAGTGTACTCTGATACTATTCTACTCGGCCCTGCATTGTATTGGGTTGTCAGCTGAGCCACTGTCTGGCTCCGGTTTTGCTTCACCATACGAGACAGTCTCCGACGACCTTTATCTTTGACAGAGTGTGGACGTCCAACACCATGTCGTCTACTGCTGGTTTCACAGTCATTCATCCACTTTGCATAAGTAATAACAACTGTAGATCGCGAACAACCCACGAGTCGTGCAGCTTCGGAAATACTTGTTCCGAGTCATTACATTCTGCCCGCTATCAAAATTGAATAGATCCGCAGCCTCTCCTATGACGCATAGAAGTGAAAGAATGATTCTTCAGACTCTCCAGCAGCAGTTAAATACCACTTCCACCTGATCACGTGCCTTCCACATCATTCAGGTGAGTTCATTGCAAAATGTAGGGGTAGTCATAATATTTTGGCTTTTTAGTGTATATATATATATATATATATATATATATATATATATATATATATATATATATATATATATATATATATATATATATATATATATATATATATACATATATATATATATATATATATATATATATAATAAATAAATATATATAAAATATATATATATATACATATATATATATAAATATTATATATTATATATATATATATATATATATATATATATATATATATATTATATATATATTATAATATATAATACATTATGTATATATATATATATACATAAATATATATATATATATAGATATATATATATATATATATATATATATATATATATATATATAAATTTTTTGAAAAAGGGATTGCTTTAATCGTCTTAATTTATCTTCCGCAAATATTCGCTTGAATTCATACCTTTAAATATTCACAGTTTCTTTTCTGACTTATTAATTACATTTTGATAATTAAGTATTATTTTCCCCCACTAGGAATTCATGCTGAGGACAATTAATAATATACGAAAGTATAAAAAGTGGTTTTGTTTAAATACCTTAACACGTTGCATCTGAACAAATATTTCCATTCTGGTTGATAAATGACACTAAAATATTCGTGGGTAAAAGTAATTTTTCATCCAAATATTTTAATTTTTTGCATCTCTAGAGTGTGTTGCATATTTAGGTCGCTGTATCTCACTGAGAATAAATCATTTGTCAATTATACGGGTAGACGGAAGGATCATTAAAACGTACGGGTAGATAGCGAAGTAAAAACTCATTATTAGTCATAAGGGCTCTAGCAAGTCGCTCCCTTGTAAACAGGTTCCTTGAAATAAAGTTAATTCCAGATTTGAATACATTACTGAACCCGTTTATACTAATTCAAATATGAGTATTTTTTATAAATATAATTTCTTAAAAATAGTTTAAAACTATACTAGTATTTCTAGTATGCTTATAACAAATTCAAGTATATAGCTTTACTTAATTTTTTACTTTAATTTGACATTTTTTTATTTAATTAGTAATTTCGAGGAGTTGCTTAACATTGAATGGAAAATAATAGCTAGAACATCGTATAATTTTCATCGTATAATCGTTTTATATAAATAGGGTTCCACGTAAATAACGGATTTCAAAGGAAATATTCGTTTTTAAAAGACTTTCAAAATCGCAGTTTTTGACCAAAAATATGAAATTAATTTTTTTTCGGGAAAAATTAAGTTAGATATAGGGATATTATCAAAAGACAGTTTTTGAATAATGTAAGATTTATACTTTATCACAAACTGATTTTTTTCCTAGATTTTTTTAAAATTTTAAATATATTTAGTTTGACATTTTTTAAAAATTAATTAGTAACTTTAAAATATTCCTACACATTGTAATTTTAAATTGTGTCATTTAAATAGTATTCAACGTAAATGTGGATCAATACCCAGTTATATTTCTATATAAATATATATTACATATAAAATCTTGTTATATAGACTTCAAATTGCAATTAAAAGAAAGTTTGGTTTGGTGTCCTACGGTTTACTTTTTGCAACAAGAGGGCTAATGAGACCGGGATCTACTGCTTAAAGCCGATTTCGAACGGCTACAAACATTCATGCCACAATGGGGTTCAAACACATGAACTCCGGTACCGAAAGCCAGCACCCTAGCCATTCGGCCATCATTCGGTGCAATCAGAAGTTGAGAAACACAGAGAGATTTTATAATAATCAAAATAGAAAATTTTAATATTTTGCGGTTAATCTTTTTTTTAGTTATGTCTACATAAAGAAAAATTTCAATACAATATATATTATTGCCCTTTATATTGAATTTTATATATATATTGACTGATTATATACTTGTTATATATTGATATAAACTCGATTAATGTAGGATATAAAAGTGTTTCATGTAAAAATTTATTAAACATTTATACTTGATATTTAAGTCTGAACGTGTCACCGTATGTTTGGAGAAAATTTTCCAAATATTAATCATCATACAAGTTACTGATCTTAAATTCAAATTATGTTGATTTTATAGGTGTACTGATTCTTTAAATATGATTATATGCAAATTACGAAAGAGTGGATATACAACTACCCTCAAATGTTATACACCATTTTCCCAGTTTATTTTATATTACCCAATAATACAAAATTAACTGTAAAAGAAGAATGTCATATAGTATAATAAGACAAAAAAAGCGGAAACAGTAATTTATTTTCAACATAAAAGAAATTTTAACAAGATAAACTACGTAATAAAATATTTTATATCTATAACTTTCAAAGATGATTATCATAATGTTACATATCCAATTTTACTTGCAAAGAAAATCTTTAGATTCTACACTTAAAAGCTTCAGTTGGTGACTTACCTATGATTAATTTGAACCTTTATTATAAGCTACCCATAAGACAAAATTAACTGTAAGAAAAGAATGGCATATAACATGCTAATACAAAGAAGCTGAAATAGTAATTTATTTACAATATAAAAGAAATTTTAACAATAAAAAATAGGTAATAAAAATATCTTATATCTTTGAAAGATGATTATCACAATGTTACATATTCAATTTTCCTTAGCATATAAAATGGAGTCATGATAGGAAATTTTTAGATTCTACAGTTAAAACCTTCAATATAGATGACTTACGCCTGACATTTATGTATTACGTTGAACATTTTAAATATCCCGTCTCTGTGAAACTATAACACTTCAAAGAAACCTTTATACTGATTGTTGACATAGGAGTTGTTTTATTGATAAAAAAGTTTTATTTAGTTCCTGAACTCTTACAATATATAAAGTTCCCGAAAACAAAGTGAAATAAATCATAGAGATTATAAAAAGGAATTATACAATTTTTTTAACTACAAATTTAATGCTCCTTTATTTATTTACACCATAAAGCAAAACATTGAAAGGTTGCAATTATGAACAGTTTTGATAACTTTTAAAACTTAAACAAAACCTAACATATATTTAGCTGAAAGAAAAAAAAATGCTATAGTGGACTAAAATAAAGACAAATTTTTAAAACCGTTTAATATCTGAAATATTTATCAGTTAAATCTTTGGGGGACTATTAAATCAAGCAAATAAACCACAGCACTGCAGGAGAATGTGAAAAGAATCTTATTTTATGATTTTATGTTACTTTTACATCTTTTAATAAAAACTAATCCTTGAAAACATTCAGCTGTTTATATAAGTATGTACTTGTAAATATTTATTACAATCAAATAAATGGTTATTATAAAAGACTTTTCTTTCATCAGCTTTGAAATTCTAAGTTTGTTTTATAGATATAATTGTTTTGAAAGATTATAAACATATAAGAGGTTTATAATCAGAGTGAACCATGTCCATTGTTTCTTTTGCGAAATAAAAATCTTTGCCAGGGTAAATAAACTGTTATTTCATATGTATGAATATGTGTATATATTTTTTAATTATTTTTAGATGTTTAAAATAATGTATTATTACATTCTGGGAAATATTTTAAATTTTAGGTTTTTGGGATACAAAAGGTTGATATTTTTCACAAAGTTTAGTTTTATATTTTATGGCCTTAACAGTTTTTAACAGGATGGCATAAAAATTGTAACAAGAAACATATAATCGACAGCTGTCAAAAGCGATTGACTTCACGTAAGATACTTTAAGGACTTCAAGGGAAGAGATAATCAAGGTAAGGTTAACTGGAAACGTTGGTCTTGAAACGACGTTTCGAAGGTTTTTATCATCAGTTTTGAAACTCTAAGTTTGCGTTAAAAATATAATTGTTTTGAAAGATTATAAACATATGAGAGGTTTATAATCAGAGTGAACCAAGTCCATTGTTTCTTTTGGGAAATAAAATTATTTGCCAGGGTAAATAAACTTTTATTTCATATGTATGAGTATGTGTGTATATTTTTAAATTATTTTTAGATGCTTCAAATAATATATTATTACATTCTGGGAAATATTTTTAATTTTAGATTATTCAGATACAAAAGGTTAGTATTTATCCTAAAGTTTAGTTTTATATTTTATAGCCATAAAAGTTTTTAACAGGATGGCATAAAAATTGTAACGAGAAACGTATAATTTACAGCTGTCAAAGCGATTGACTTCAGGTAAGAGACTTTAATAACTTCAAGGTAATCAAGGTAACGTTGGTCTTGAAATGACGTTTTGAAGTTGTTGTTTTTTGTGAATTAGCAGAGTAATTATATGAAATGTGGATATTTTAACTCAAATCTTAGGTTTTCCTAAAAAAACATTGCGTTCTATTGTTATTTTTTGTAAAAATATAAAAATATAAAAGAACTTATTATTTCTTTAATAAATTTTAATGTACATAATTATAGCCATTTAATCTAAAATCATATTACAGTGGACTCCGCTTAATGTGATCGAGGTTAATGTTATCAATCGCTTATTGTTATCGAAATCACTTCGTCCCGATTTTCCTATTCATATGTATGTTAAAATTTATTTATGTGATCGTTACATCTATTAATGTTATCAGTTTTCGAACCTCATTTTAATTCGCAAAAGAATATTCACAATATATTCAGAAGGAACCAATTCTTTTATTTCCCTTTTGCTGTTGTTTGAATTTCCGAGAATTCTCCTCTTCCACCTAGGGAAATGAGGAATGAACAAAGGAGTGGTGTCTACACATTCCTAGAATTTCCCAGAAATATGCACACCCTACTGATGGTCTATGGTTGTCAGATAGGCAAAAAGCAACACATTATTATCGGAACTGAGAAGGAGCGTATTCACATTTTATAACTTCAGCTCTTACATGCAAATTGTCGATATGGAAGCCAGAAAGCGAAATGATTTAACATTAAAACAAAAGATAGAAATTTTAAATCGTTATGACAGGTTGATTATGATTACGAACAATTTATCAATAAGTTTCTTAGAAAATATTGTAGACAGTCAACAATTGATCAATTTTTTTAATTATGTATACAATTCTTATGTTTTAAAGGGTAATATACAGTACATAAATATAAGGTGTGTTTTATTCATTTAGTTTTGAAATTTAATACTTGGGAATTAAAGAAGGGGGGTAAATTTATCTAATTTTGCATATCGTTTTGTTGTAATGTCCTTACAACACTAACACCAGAGTTTGTCTACAAGGGGGAAACACAGTTAAAATACAATACCTTATATTTGTACCTTATATTTATTCTGTACACTATTTACAAATTTATAGCCTACTTAATCATCATACAACATAACCAGCAATTATTTATGTTTTATATTCATATTTACACAATAATAATTACAATTCTCTTTAGTTATACGTTATTCCTTAATCAAAATATTGAATTACTAACTGAGGCCTAAATAACCGTCATGAATATGTTAAATTTGTTTTATCTCCAGTAAAAGTACAGGGGAGCAGGCAGGCTTTCCTCATGCGGTCTGTCAGTCCGGGCGTTCGGGCGCAGAGGACGTCGGTGCTGGCGTGCAGGACTTGGGATTTCAATGTCCAGCTACTTTTGAATCCCGACTTCGACTCCTCTTTCTTAAATCTCTGTCCCAACTCATCACCTCGGTTTTAAAGCCCCTTTTCCTTCTTTGCCAATCGTTTGTTGTGAAATTTTCCCACATCTGCACCCCCTTCGGGAGTGCAGGTGGGCTCATTAAAATAGCCCCTTTTGTGAAAAATGACATTATTTTTAGCCCCTGCCCCAATAACTTACGGTTGCATATCTGTGCCAGCTTGCCTTTACCCTTGTTCCATTCTGTGATCTATACCTCATCCGCAAGGGTACCTAAATTTGAAGTCAACAATCGAATTCCTAAATTCTTCTTGGAAATTTCTACCACAGCTGTGCATGCACGTGCTGACCATCGTGGGAAAGTACCTCTGTACACGTTTATTATTATCAATCGATTATTGTTATCAAAATCATGGTGTCCCAAACTGATCACTTTAAGCGGAGTCCACTGTATAACAAACAAATATACATTATCTCAATGCACTAATAAAATAATACTCAAAAACTTTCATTGTAATATTTATAATACATTAAAATATTATATTTAATCTTGAAAGTTTTCGATTTAAAGTTATCTTAGCAAATGATTAATCAACTATTATACGCAGCTATCTAAATACTAAATAAGAAAAGGCTTATCTTAAGATTACTTAATTCCTCTTATTTCCCTTACCAATTGTTAGCGAAAAAAGATAAATTTAATTAAAACGTATCTTTCAAAAGAACTATTTTATATTAGTTGGGAAAATAATAAACAAATTATCTTTTCTTGACATTTTCTGAGGACTTCTAAAAATGTAACCAAAAGCTACATAACTAATGCATTTTTATTTAATACATCTAAAGAATTAATAACAAATATAAAAATTTATATACAATTGCGATATCCATATCTGTTTATTCGAAGTTATCCTAAAACATTCCTAGAAAATTAAACAAGACTCTAAGAAAATCCTAGAGAAGTTGTTTTAATTAAAGTCACCTGCGCAGCTTTAGTATATTAATCTGTTATTATAATCGCTTATTAAACTTACGGAATTTCTGATAACTTAGGCAAGCCCAAAATTAATTGGATATTGAAGCTACTTCACAACTTTATACATTAGGTATTTATAATCAAAATATTTTATTTTACTTTTTAGTTTAGTAAACTATTCTTGATATACCTTTTGTCTGATTCTGTATAATACCTTTATTTCAATAAATCTGATCGAGAAAAATGATTTTATATTATTTTTTCTACTTTCTTTCCAATTCAGACAATCTTACTTTTAATATATTCCTTTACTTTTAGCTACAGGTTTTCCCAAATATATTAATTATCGTATTTATTTATAATAAAAGGATTTTTACAAAAATGTAGACAAGAAATTGTTATTTTTTCCTCCATGTACAAAGTAAAGAAAATAAAAATTCTTTTACTTATAGGTTTTCCCCAAAACATTCATTATAGTATTTATTTATAACAAACAATTTTCATAAAAATGTGGACACGAAATTATTATTTTTTCTTCCATGTACAAACCAAAGGGGAAAAAATACTTTTACTTATAGGTTTTCTCCAAAACCTTCTTTATAGTATTTATTTATAACAAGCAATTTTCATAAGAATGTAGACGAGAAATTATTATTTTTTCTTCCATGTAAAAAGTAAAGGAAGTAAAAATACTTTTACTTATATGTTTTCCCCAAAACATTCATTATAGTGTTTATTTATAACAAATATTTTCATAAAAATGTAGACAAGAAATTATTATTTTTTCTTCCATGTACAAAGTAAAAGAAGTAAAAATTCTTTTAATTATAGGTTTTCCCCAAAACATTCATTATAGTATTTATTTATAACAAATAATTTTCCTAAAAATGTAGACATGAAATTATTATATTTTCTTAAATGTAAAAAGTAAAGGAAGTAAAAATACTTTTACTTACAGGTTTTCCTCAAAACATTCATTATAGTATTTGTTTATAACAAACAATTTTCCTAAAAATGTGGACACGAAATTATTATTTTTTCTTCCATGTACAAAGTAAAGGAAATAAAAATACATTTATATATAGCTTTTCACCAAAACATTCATTATAGTATTTATTTATAACAAAAAATTTCATAAAAATTTAGGGAAGAAATTACTATCTTTTCTTCCATGTACAAAGTAAATAAAGTAAAAATGTTTTTATTTATAGGTTTTCCGCAAAACATCCATTGCACTATTTATTTATAACAAACAATTTTCATAAAAATGTAGGCACGAAATTATTATTTTTGCATCATTTTACAAAGTAAAGAAAGTATTGTAATCATTATAAATTTCAGAGATCAAATTAAAAAAATAATATTCTTTTTGACCACGACTGACTAAATTTTTGGACATTCTGAATGTTAAGTCTGTATGTACCTACTATAAGACTTTATGTATGTATTCTGACCATTCCTGAACAAACTATTTATAACTAATTTTCTCTTGTCAGCTGTAATCCGAGAAGAAATATAGTTATAGACATATATATATTTAATACCCGCTGTCAAGGACAGTTTGAAAACATCGACATATTCGTAACAATAACGCGTGGGAAAGTACTAAGAAAAGATAAGTATCTTCGATGTTATTGGGTTAAAAATGAAAATAATCAAACATTGAAAAGACACAGAGTTCACTTAAAACCGTTAAAAAACCGAATCATTTTTTTCAAAGATGTTGGAACTGGTAGACATGCTGATCTTAGTGTTTGTGTTCCTAAGAATTCTAATGTAAATGATTCAAAAATTGTGAAACCATGTCACACGATATGGTAGAGGAATTAAAAGTCCAAAAATATTTCGTGTTGCATCGATGTAAGAAACTTTTGTTTTGGGAAAGTGTTGTATAACAGTGTGTGTAGCTGTATACTTTTTTCATTGTAACTGTGTGTTAGTATGTTAATAAAGATACCAAATATAACAACTATTATAGGTGAAATCTTCAATTTCATGAAACAAATACCGTATTGGACATACTGGAAATGGACTAAAACGAAATTTGAAATTTTTTTTGTTGGGATTGCAGCCAGAGCAATGGCTGGACTTTCTTTAAAACTTGCTAGAACAGTTTATTAGATTGTTTTATACTATTATGTGTCAATGCATTTACATAGGTTAAATAGCATCGGATAAATCTTCAATTTTATGAAAAAATCCGCATTGGACTCGTTGTAAATGAGCTGAAACAACTTTTGAAAATTTTGATGGGCATTGTAGCCGAACAAATGGCTAGATTTTATTAAAACTTGATAGAATAGTTTATTAGAGTATATTACTATTATGTATCGATTTGTTTACATCGACGTTGTACGTATGTGGCTATCTAGGTATGTATCTCCCATAACTCTAAAATCTTAGCCGTAGAATGCCCGCATTTTTTTATAAGACTCTTATTACGTTCAGTTGTGCACCTCCTCTTTTGGTTCCATACCTAACTTTATGTAACGATTAGAATATTATATTATTATGTATTAGTTTATTTGCATTGGCGTATGCATGTATGCGCCTATCTAGGTATGCATCTCGTATAACTCTAAAACTCTTAACAGTAGAAAAACCACATTTTTTTTTTGTAAGATTCTTATTACCTTCAGTTGTGCACCTCCTCTTTTGGTTCCATTCCTAACTTTATGTAACGATTAGAGTATTATACTATTATGTATAGATTTATTTATATCAGTGAAGGTACGTAAGTGTGTATATAGATATACATCTCGCATGACTCTAAAACTCTTAGCCGTAGTAAAACCACATTTTTTTGTAAGACTCTTATTACGTTGAGTTGTGTCCCTCCTCTTTTGGTTCTATCCCTAACTTTATGTAACTACTAAAGAGTTATACTATTATGTATCGATTTATCTACATTTGCGTATGTATGTATGTGATTATCTAGGTATGCATCTCGCATAGCTCTAGAACTCCTTGACTAGAAAGACGAAGTTTTTGTAAGACTGTTACTACTTTCAGTTGTGCACCTCCTATTCTAGTTCCATTCCTAACTTTATATAGACAACAATTTCAATAGAGCGAGAAATTACACGTGTTGCTTAACTGAATAATGATTTTCCGTAGTATGTCAAAATCTTATATTTAAAACATCTACTTAAACTCCTTCTCATTTGACTGAAATTTGAAAGCTATATAGAAAAAATTTCAATATAACATACGTTAATCCTGTGTGAACATAACTCAAAAATGACTATAGTTTTGAAATTTAATAAATAGGACTATTAAAGCATGCTCTTTCTCTTTTAATTGCAATATGAACGCTATATAATAAATATTTCAAATTTAATGGGTAATAATATATGTTATACTGAATTGTTCATTTGTAGGCTTAACTATTGTAACTTTATTAAGTTACAATGATACCTTTAACAAAAGTAAGTAATAGAAATTTGATATTTTCTGGAGTACGAAAGTAAATAAATTACATTATTGTTCACGACACAAGTATATACATTTTAATGAACTTTTTTAACTTTTCTGAACTTTTTTTAAGCATAAAACAAAAAAAATACATGGACTAAAAAAATAAGAACTTACAGAAGGTTTATTGTTTTAAATACTTGTAGAATAAGAAAAATAGTGTAATTTATACAAGAATTATATAACATTGATTGAATCAGTTATTATCACAGCAGTATTTATTCGAAGTTTCACTGTGTTCAGACTTAGTTTAACTATGTAATTTCAAGGTTATGTTCCTTTGTTTGTTTCTTTATCTATAGTTTATTAGTCGAATTAACAGGGTCTTCATTTTAAGCTATTATACATATAAGCATAAAATCTTACAACTTTACATATTAAATTGATCTTATTTCTGATACCATTTGAACAAACCAAGCACAAGCCATACGCTACTCATATTAAGGCAAAGGAATTCGTCTTAATACTTTAAATGAGCACTATTAAGGTGATAAAACGACTGTGCTTAAGTGGGTCCGCGTAATTTTGAAACAGTGATCAAGCAGAAGACCCATAGACTTGGTCTTCCACCCCCAGAGGTATGGATTGAGAACTTGGAGGACATTGTGACCATGAACATATTTTACGTTCCCCAGTCTCCTTTAATGAACACAGCTTATCTATCGCTACGACTCCGAACCCGCAACCTCTCAGTTACGAGATCGTTGCTTTTGCCAACTGAGCAAACACGGCTCACATGTTAAATTATTTACCATAGTAATTTTATCGCTGAAAATTTTTTTTCTGAATATTCAAAACTGTTGCCTCCATTGCATGCACACACACACACACACAACATATATACACATACATATACGCATATATATATATATATATATATATATATATATATATATATATATATATATATATATATATATATATATATATATATATATATACATATATATATATATATATATATACACACACATATATATGTATATATATATATGTATATATATATATATATATATATATATATATATATATATATATATATATATATACACACACACATATATATGTATATATATATATATATATACATATATATATATATATACATACATATATATACATAGATATACACACACATATATATATATATACATACATATACATATATATATATATATATATACATATATATATATATATATATATGTGTGTGTGTGTGTGTGTGTTTTTGTACTGTCCTGAGTATCTCGGAAAAATTAAGACCCCGACACCGGCATCTTTGTTTTATATGATCTGTATAGAAAAGAGGGTTTTAATAAAATATTTCATTTTAAAATAAGTGAACTAAAAGAATCAACAGTTTTTGTGTAATAATATATTGCTTATTAATACCTTTCCAATACATTAATTTCTTTCATTGACAGGAAACTAAATGTAAGCTTCTTTTTTCACTTCTATTACAGATTTTCTTTGCACAAATATCCTAAACTAAGTTAGTCTAAAAGGGACATAATCATTTATATATATGCTTATAGCATTATTATATGAGATATTTACAGATTATAAACATGTATGATAAAATGATTAATTGCATCTAGTTCAAATCATCCGTACCAAATTGACTAGAGCTTTTAAACATCCTCTATGGTCGTTTGATCACTATAACTGTCATAGAAACTTGCTGGTAAACCAAGTAGTCTTTCCCTGTTAACACTAACATTATTATGACTATGGTAGAGTTAAATCTAATTTGAAATCGATGGGTATGAATAAAGCGTCTTGATGAATGATTAATTCTGACGAACTCTGTGGAAATGCTTGGTAAATGAGTTTGAATGTCGTGAATGGGAGAGTAGTTTAGATAATTATTTGTCCTGGATTTTTCATGTTATGGAGTTAAAATCATGTAATGCCAAAAACTATTGTCTTCTAAACGTTATTGCAATATTTATTGTATTAGCCTCATGCTATGACTTTCCTAAATTCATATTGATGTAATTTTGTTAATATCTTTACTAATACTATACAATATATTTATATTATATATTTATATTACAGAATAAAATAAGATTCTCATTTTTGAAAGAAAAATCCTTCATATATGGAGGCCAATATATGGAGCAGTAAAGGAAAATAATACATGTAGAGGTTTATATAACCATGAATTATATAATAAATGCAGACAACCTAACATCTTGAGAGTTATTAAATCCAACGGAATTAGATGGCTAGGACATGTTTTCAGACGAGCAGATTTGGACCCAGTTAAAAAATTAACTTTTTAAAAGATTGAGGGTACAAGAAGAAGCGGCAGACCAGCAACAAGGTGGTTGGATTGTATGGAGAAAGATTTGGAGATCTTGGGTATTAATCCCTCCCCGATTTTACCCGAGCTGAACTCTGGCGGGCGAAATATACCATCCTGGTTCATCCCGAGTGTAGTTCGGGCACTATGAAATTTTACACTGTGCAATCATTTTTTCCCGAATTATCTCACATGTGCTTTTTATGGTTTCGAATGCTTTTGTTTACTTTTCTGGCTACTAGATTATTTGCTGCTCAAAGAGAGACAGTAGAGGGAAGAAGGTAAGGAGAGAAACAAGGTTCTACTGTCGAGATTGCGATGTTGGACTCTGTGAAGTGTCTCTTTTCCGATTGTATCATACACGATCAAATTTTGATTAATGATTTCATAATCATTTGTGTAAATGCAAAGGATATAAATCAAATTTAATTCAAGATAAAAGCTAGGTATTAAGCTTTATATTTATAGTTAATGTAAATTGATTCCAAAGTCTAGTGATTTCTGATCCACAGAAAGCCAACTATACATGTAAATTACTCATTTATTTAAATTGATTTTTTTACATTAATTTTTAGGAAACTTTGTATGCGAATGATGCTATTATTTTTAAAATCTATGTATGTATGAAAATAAGCCTAAAAAATTTTGATATTTTTTTACCCATAATCCCGAAATAAAATTAACTTTGAAGGGGTTAATAGATGGAGAAACCTCCTTGCAAAAAAGTCGGGCCGTTTGGAGGGAGCAGAGAAAGCCTTGGCCTGTACCAGGCTGTAGCGCTGATAAAGAAGAAGAGGAAAAAGATTTATATTATTTATTTATATTACATATTTATATTATATATTTATATTATATATTTATATTACATATTTATATTATATATTTATATTAATATTTATATTATGTATTTATATTAATATTTATATTATATATTTATATTATATATTTATATTATTTACTGATATGAGCCGTGGTAGCTCAGTCGGCAAATGCAACTCTCTCGTAACTGGATGATTGCGGCTTCGGAGCCTGAGCCAGCCTAAGACCCGCCGCGTTCGTTAAAGGTGACTGGTGCGTGTCAAATCGGTTCTTGGCCACAATGTCTTCCAAGTTCTCAATCAATACCTCTGGGAGTTGCACGGCCAAGCTTATGGGTCTTCTTCTTGGCCCCTGCTTCAAAATCAAGAGGACCCACTTGAGCATAAGTCGTACTTTCACCCTTGAGATGCTCGTCAAAACGAAAGGCGCATCCCCTTTGCCTTAATACGAGTAGCCTCCTGCTCAATCGTGCTTTGTTTGACCAAGTAGTATAAAACAACAGCAACAACTAATATTATGTCTACAAAAACATACATATAACCAAATTTACTGTCAATTCTATTAATTTAAATGTTTTTGATTAGAACTGATAAACAAATTTGTTTATATATGCATTTCTATATATACACAATAGTCGAACGATGGCCGGTTGGTTAGGGTGCTAACTTTCGGCACCGGAGTTCGTGGGTTCGAATTCCACTGTGGCACGGATGTTCGTAGCCGTTCAGAATTGGCTTTAAGCTGTAGGTTCCGTTCTCATTAGCCCTCGTATTGCAAAAGGTAGACCGTAGCACTCCAAACCAAACCAAACATATACACAATATTAAAAAGCAATTTATCGTTTGTAAGACATTCTTTGGATACTTAATATGAAGTAAAACATTTTAGTTTATGATATAAATCTATAATAATGACTCATTTAAGCATATTAATTCATTAAAAAAAGGAAAGAAATCAAAATGAACCAGAAACCTATTGATTGAAATATTCTTTATCATAATTAATAGGTAGCATCTAACCAAAATAAATGAGCAAATATATCTATGAAAGTTAATTCGACAGTACATTAATATCAATGACAAATTTTGAAAGCCATAATTTGGTATTTTAAAGATTATTATAACTGTGAATTTATCTATGATACTCTTTAACGCTTTCGTGGGCCATTTATTTCTCACTCCACGTTTCCAAACTTTCAAAACAGAGCTTCTAATTTTATTCAATCGATCGAACAATTGATGACAGCACAAAACCGAAGCGGGAATCAGTCTTTCCGTCGTTTCAATAACAAGACCAATATATTATAATGGGTTTTGCGCTTCCCGCAGGTGTATTTAGTAAGATCATGTAGGTGGAAAGTAATCTCCCTACGGCCCACAAAAGGGTTAAAATACCAATTAAGTTAATATTGTAGCTATAATAATACTATTATATCTGTAATATTAAATAATTTCTTCGTTACTGTTTTAACCAATATAAATAACCAAACCAAACACTCCTCTGATGGTTAGTGCAGTGATGCATCGTTATCAGTTACAAATTTTGAACAGAAACAATCTTTTTTACTTAACCCATATTGTACCACACCAACTAAATATTTCTGTAAGTTATTAAAACTTAATCCACATCATTAATATGGTGTAACTAAGTATATAAAACCAAAATTATCAAAATATATTTTTAATTTTTTATGTACTTGGCTGTCCTATAAATAGGACAAAGGTCCATTACACTACTAAAACTTAACAAATATTACTTATATTGCATTAGGTTGATTCATAGATGAAATTTGGGGAAACAGCCAAAACAAAGTCCAACATTACATTTTAAACATACTGTTGTAGGTTTTCTCTTGCAGTTATTGAACTGGCAGTAAAAGAGTAAGTTTATCTTGCAAAACGTCTCCAGTTTTCTGAATAGAATAGACATCTTTTTACCCCTTGTTGTGTCCAGGTGTTTGAACTGGTTTTCATTGAAAGATAAGAAAAGAATGTGCACTATCAATGCAATATCGAATTCATAGAAAAATAATCAAGATTGGACTATTGTCTTAATTTTAAGGCACCTTTTTTATACTTACAAAATACACATGTAAAATATATTTTTCAATAAAAACTTTTAGCTACATTATTAGCTCTGATTTTAAATTAAAAGTAACCTCCACAATGTTTAAAAAATAAAAATAATAAATATAAAATTAACGATTAAAAAATGACAATTTTTAAGAGGTTGCTGAAAATAAATTTTACAATACAATATAATTTAATTTCTAAGTTTTTTTTTGTTACTATGCTAAAATGTGTCTATTTTAAAGGTGTCAAAATAAAATCCACTCAGAAAATATTTATAACTTTATTAGTAAATGGAATTTTATTTGCTGTCCTGTTTATAGGACAGCGGTCCAATATGGGTTTTAACGCAGTTGGCAATACAAACACTATATATTTTTATGCCAACACAAGCTTTAAACCATTTAGCATCACCCGAGGAGCACGTGTAGATTAAGGTATGCTATGCACTCGAGTAACATTGCCCTTGCCAGGTCCTCTCAATTTAGAAGCAGGAACCAAGCAGGAGACTCCCAGGCTTGGCCTGCCATATCCAGAGGTATGCGAACTTTTAGGACATTGGGACCACGAACATATTTTACTTGCCCTATCACCTCTAGCGAACATTGCGTATCTTATGCCGGATCCAGCCCCAAACCCACAACCTTTCAGTTACGAGAATGCTGGCTTTGCCGACTGAGATACCGAGGCTCCACGAGAGCAGTCGGTAATTATAAACACTATTAAAATTAATTTATTGTTTCATTTCTGTTTTAACCAATATAAATAAGCATTCCAAACACTTCTCTGACAGTTAGGATTACATTCATATCAGTTACAAATTTTAAACGACAACATTTAATAATTACAAAGATTATTATAGTTAATTGAATTTTTTGTTGATATTTCAACCAATATAAATAAGCAAGCTCTCCTCTGACAGTTAGTGCAGCAAAACATCGGAATCCGTTACACATTATGAATGACAAAAAATTAATATTTATAAAGACTATTACAGCTAATTGATTGTTACGTTGCTATTATAATCAACATGAATAAGCAAACACTGCCCTGGCAGTTAATTCGACAATACACTGATATCAATGAAAATTTTATGAATATCAATATTTGGTAAAAATAAGATGTTATACCTAATTGATTATATTTTATCCTTCTAATTTCAAATTATATGGTCATACTAGATCCATTAGATGAGTCGTTTATTCCCAATATTTTTGAGAATAGCAAATGATGAGCAAAAATTTCATTTACTAAAATATTGAAGCAACTAAACAGTTATAGGCAATTATATGTCTTTTATTCTTAAAATCAACTAATTTAAATATATTAGATCCATTCTATAAGTCATTTACTATCGAAAATTGTAAAATCAGCAAATAATCAACCAAAATTTCATCTACCCAAAAAAAGCAACTAACTGAACAGTTACGGGAAATAAAATTTTTGTTATTTCTAATCCCTTCTGATTCAGCCATAGTAGACACATTTCATGATTGGTTTACTTTAAACAAGTTTAAAAATAGCAAATGATCAACCAAAATTTCATCAAACCAAAAATGTAATTAATTCGACTGTTATAAGGAATTCTCTGTTTTGTTTGTAAGAGTTTTCCAACGTGAAACCCACATTCAACAGGGGTTCAACAGCAATCCAAAAATGGAAATAGTTCAGTGTTTAAGTTAGTCTGTATATTGAATCTCAGTCGCTGAGTAAACATCAGTATAAATAACAGCTTTCCAGCTTGTGAGTAACCATGATATCATTGATAGACGTTACATTTGAAGTATTATACATGCTGGTCTGCACCAAGCATTTTGCTCAATTTGTCCTGAATGGTGCAAATGCATAGTGCCGGGTTTCTGCAGTGTTTTGTAATAACAATCACCATCAACTGTTGATGTGAAATTTTCGTTGAATTTTTATAAGAATCTTGTTGTTTTTAAAAACATATGCATTGTATAAAAATAAGTGATGTATAAATGGTATGCAGATTCAATAATTGGTAGTTTTGACCGATATCAGTTTCAGAAGCATCCCTTTTCAGGAGATGTCAAATGGAAAACTATATTTTATTTCCATGGTTTAAATACTTAAATATCCATTTCATTGTCTATATTTACTCCAAGTGTTATATTTTGTTTTTTAATTGGTTAACCTGACATGAAATCTCCTTGCAGCAAACAACAAGCACCACAATATTACTAAATTTAAATAAAAATTATATGATAGTATTTAAAATAATATAGAAAATATTTCAGTAAAATTTTGTACTTGAATTTCAGTTCTTCATTATATGTTCTATAAAATTACTTATTGTGTCTGCTTTTAACCTAATAATTTCATATTAAAATTTATTATTGCAGCTTTTATAGTAAACATTAAAGTTTTAGATTAAAAATTAAGAATATGTTAAGTTGGCAAGGCAAAAGAATTTTACAAACGTTTTCGGCAGAGCATAACACTAAAAATTGGGAAATACTATTCTAATCCTATGAGGTTTAGCCCTACGTGATCAATTTTATGAGTAATTTATTCTCAAAAAGTCTATAAATAGCATATAAAGATCCAAAATGAAATGAACCCAGAAATTGTAGCTAAGTTGACTGTAATAATATAATCCACTGATTGTTGAATTGCTCTATTTCCAACTGATTCAATCGTAGTGTATCGATTGTCAAAGTCTTTTACATTGCAGAAGTGTAGAAGTAGCTCGAATGGTCTACCAAATTTTCATTAATCTAGAAAGTTTTTGATGTTGTCTAGTGCCACTTGGTCAAACCAAGCACGATTCAGCCTACGGTAGTCGCATTAAAGCAAAGAAGTGAGTCTTTTTTTTATAACGAGCACCTCAAGGCTTAAAAACTTAAACAAGGCTTAGAAACGACTTTTTGCTTATGTCCTCGTAATTTTGGACCAAGCAGAAAACTCATAGGGTTGGTCTGCCACCCCCAGAGGTATTCTTTGAAAACTTGAAGAAAATCGTAATCACAAACATATTTTACGTACCCCAGTGAACGAACGAACTTTAATGAATACGGATCTTAGGCCTGCTTGGATTCTGAACTCGCGACCCTCCAGATAGGAAAACGTGTCCTTTGTCGACTGAACTACCGCGGCTCATCCAGAATGTAACTAACAACTTGACTTGTTACACAGGGTTGATTGTTTTATTGTTGTTTCTAATCCTTATCGATTTAGACGTACAATATCAATTTTGTAAGTGTTTTATTCTCAACAAGTCTAGAAATATCAAATAAACAGCAATCATATCATTCATAATCAGCCAAAAGTTCATTAACCCAGAAATGTAACTTTCTCGACAGTATGAGTGTAGTCCGCTGATTGTTTTGTTGTTATGTCTATTCTCATCTGAATTAGTCGTACTATATCGATTCCATTAATCTTTTACTGTCAAGAAATGTAGAAGTAGCAAATCATCTACCTAAATTTTAACTCACAATAACTAATTAGATTGTTTAAGTCAACTAATCGTTTTATCGTTTTTTCTAATCCCAACTGATTTGGTCGTAATATATCGATTTTGTGAGACTTTTACTCTTCAGTCTACCGAATGATCTACCGAAATTTCAGTAACAAAACTGACTCAGCTTCCAATACTCTTAATTCCACTTCCTCTACTTTACTACTTTACTTCCACTACTTTTCTCTTCACTAACTCTACTTCCAACTGATTTAGTCGTACTATATCAATTCCATCAATCTTTTACAATCAAGAAATCTAAAAGTAGAAATCATCTACCAAATTTTTTACTTAGAATATAACTAAACTGGTTTTTCATTTGGTTTTTTAATCTTTTTTTTCTATTCGCAATTGATTTAATCGTCCTATATCGATTCTATGAAGTTTTATACTCAGTAAGTCTAGAAATAGTAAATAATCAGACAAAAATTTATTAACAAAATTAAATGTAACTAATAAACAAAAAAATAGTTCGTTTCATTACAGCTGAATGAAATATTCAAAATAACTTCATAAAAAAGAGCAGAATATTTTTATATGATTTGATTATTAATTCTCTACTTGAATAAATTCCCTTTGTCTAACGATTATTAATGAAAGTATCAAAGTTTTAACCATTCAAAACTTTTCTTTCTAAAGCAAAGCCTTAGAGAGAATCTAATAATATTGAAACATATAAAAATAAATTTAAAGAAAGTAATAAATATTCAATGCCTTAAAGAGCAAAAATCTATAAAGATGGATAAAAAATATGTTGAACAAATAAATGATTGCTCAACATCTGTGAGCTATTATCCTATAAAAAGATTTTTAAGTTCCATATTATTAAAATTCATCTCATAAAAGAAATAGAGGACATTGTATGCATATTCATGAAGTTAGGAATACTTAGGGCTTTAGAATTACGACCCACCTTCACGTATGCTTCTTTATTAAAACTATTATTTATTTTCGCTATTTAATATGGATTTCATATAATTATTGGATTATAAAAATATTCGTTTAATTTATTTAACCTATAACTTTTTACTTTTTGTTTGATCAACTACTATCATCGCCTGTGTTACTTTTTCATATCACTAATTGCATAAATCAACATGAATAACAATTTTACTGAGATTAAATCCCAGAATTCGTTTAATTTATATATTTAATTTTAATAATTTTGTACTTTTTAAAGATATTTATTTTTATTGTGTATTTGATTTTTTATATCATATAAAAACCTTCCCTTTATTTACTTATTTAAAATCAGTTCACTTAATTAACCCAGGATTATCAGAGTATTTTGTTCCTGCTGACAACACACCTTTTTTCCCTTATTTTGAAGTAAATGAATTACATTAATGCAAAATTACCAAATTACTTTAATTGATGTATATAATCAAAATTAAAATTATTTAGTATTAAAGTTAAGTTAATTAAATGAATTTATTAACATAAATATGCTTATGAAAAAAATATGAGACCTATGGTTGCTGAACAATTTTTTACCTAAAAACATAAGGCTTAGACTGAGCTACAGCTAATTAGGTTTTGCAATTGACTGTAATTTGCAATCAGAGTTAACTTGGACAATATCTACTTCTTAAAGCGAATTCCAAACAATTATGATAACAATTAATGTATAATCATTAATTATAATTAATCTTTATCATCAGCATTAAAGTTATTTAGTTAAAGTACAAGTAAATTAAATTATTTTCTTAATATAAAAATACTTATGAAACAAATATGAGACCTATGGTTACTGAACAATTTCTTACCTAAAAAAGGTGAGATTGAGCTACAGTCAATTAGGTTTAGCAATCGATTGTAATTTTCAATCAGAGTTAAATTGGCCAATATCTACTTCTTAAAGCGAAATCCAAACATTTATGATAACAATTAATGTACAATAATTAATAATAATTAATCTTTATCATCAGCATTAAAGTTATTTAGTTAAAGTATAAGTAAATTAAATTATTTTCTTAATATAAAAATACTTATGAAACAAATATGAGACCTATAGTTACTGAACAATTTCTTACCTATAAAAAAAAAGGCTTGGATTGAGCTACGCCAATTAGGTTTTGCAATCAACTGTAATTTGCAGTCAGAGTTAACTTGGCCAATATCTACTTCTTAAAGCGAATTCCAAACAGCTATGAGTATCTATACCATCATCAGGATTAAAATTTGGGAATGCCGCGCCCCGATTTGATAACGGTTCGGACACTAACAAAAAAACTAAGGGTGTAATCATAGCTATAAATTTCATCTGAACTGAACACAGACTAATTAGGCTGTGAGTAATTTGTTGTAGATAAAGCATCATTATCCGCCTTAAAACATTGAGATTTTTATTGTTCAGTATTAAAAGTTTACATCGAGAAAGACTCGGGCATAGATTACTTAAATGAAAATGGTACTAAAACCTTGAGTAATTATCGGTCTTTGATAATGGTCCGGACACTAACAAAAAGAAAAAGAGTGTAATAATACCAACAAATGTCATCTGATTTGAGCACAGACTAATTAGACTGTGTAATTTTTTGTAGATACAACATCATTATTCTCTCCAAACCATTAAGAAATTTATTGTTCAGCATTAAAAGTTTACTTCGAGAAAGACTCGATGATAACTAAATGATAACTAAATATTAGTTACCATTTTCGTATCGAGTAATTATTGGTCTTTGACCCCAAAATTTTAAAAATATATAGTATACCTGACGACCCGACAGACGTTGTCCTGTTTTAACGCTGAAAATCTAAAAATTGTAAAATATTTTTTTTAAATAAATACACCACGCGTAGAGTAATCACAAACCTTATCTGTAGTAGTAAATGGTTTCAAGTGGCATTAGAATAATTTCAATAAGCGCAATTAAGCGGATTTTTAATTTAAAAAATTCCTTCCGAAAATTTTCTATTCCTTCTAAATCCTTCTAGAATCAATTTATTTGCATACTCAAAATTTCATCAAAATTAGTCCAGACGTTTACGAGGAGTTCTATTACAAGCATACAGAAAACATAATTTTATATATAAAGATGAGTGATGCAAGCTCGAAGGACGATTTGTGTGATTCATCAGCCACCAAGACGCTTCGTTTTATCTCTGAAAAATTGCTAAATAGTTGTGAGCTCTTTCAGTATACAACTTCTCAATATCCTTATACAAAGTATAGGAAATCGTTCCTCAATTTGCTTGACTATCAAATTCACTTCAATTTCAATTGAGAATTATATAAATAATAATTGCCTAAAAACCAATTTATAATTAAACTTTTATGTACCAAAAATAATTCATAAAATTTGATATATCTGATCCACATTTATAAATACCTTCTTAGATTTAGGTCCTGTTTATTGTAAACAGTTGTTAATAAGTTATATTTAGTAGGACAAATTATTAATCGATAAAGGTTTGTAGACATCATACAACCTTTTCGGAAAATCATTTGCTTGTTTCAAATTTCCTAATCTCACACCTTTTCCGTGTTACATGGTTTACTGAGGTATTTTTGCATTACGATAAGCCATACGTACATAAATTCATCTCTTATCAATTCAGTTACCAAATTTTTCATATTAAAAATACTTGCCAGACATATATTTTTCAAACTCTTGTACTAAATGCTTATCTATAAAATATTTTAAACCCAAAAATTCTATTTTATTCGTATTATGACTACCCTACAGTTTTAATTCAAATATTTTACAGTTCCGGCATGAAAATTAAATTTAATTTATAATGACCAGATAGAAACATTTTAAAAGCAAAAAATGAAGAGACAATATATGTAAAGCCTATTTTAAATAGTTGGTGGCCTGCATGGCTTTCAGATTTTTTTTTTATTTTATAAACTCTATTAATATTTCTCTTATAAATTTTTGAAGCCTATGAATACCTTTTAAATAAGAGTATGCATAAATTTTAAATATTCTGAAAAATTATATTTTATTATTCCTAACATTGAGATAAACAATAATGTAATCCGAATCTTTCTTACTTTCTCTCTCTCTCTCTCTCTCTTTAACCCACAGAATTGCTTACATTTTCATTACCAGGCGTAAATTTCTTAATTTCAGGTATTCTACTTTTGCAGAGAGTCTGACCCATGGCAAAGCAAATTTAAAAAGTAAATTAATACTTTTTGCTTATAGTTTGGTTTTCGCTAGCAAAATTATTAATAAGATTCATAATAAGTTTCACATTATAAAAAGCCATATTTGTATTCAAAATAACATAATTTTAAATTTTTGTGGCTGAATCAATATCTTTCTATTAAGGAAATTCTCTACTGAATTTTTTTTTACTTATATACTTTGAGAAAAGTGTTTTATATATATATATATATATATATATATATATATATATATATATATATATATATATATATATATATATATATATATATATATATATATATATATATATATATATATATATATATATATATATATATATATATATATATATATATATATATATATATTTATATATATATATATATATATATATATATATATATATACACTATCTGACATCAGCTTCATATCTTTATTAATTCACTTCACACGCTACTCAACAATGGCGTCTCATTTGGCGCCCAACTGCTAACAAAGGCAGTTTTCACTGTTTCGAAGAGCCACAAATTCTGACCGTGGACAGTGCCTACTGCTCTCTCTCTATCTATATCACTGCGCGTGATATATTATATAGTATACGCAGGCGCGTTTATATAAAGAATATATATATATATCTCTTTATATATATATATATATATATATATATAGTATATATATATATATATATATATAAATATATATATATATAATATATATATATATATATTATATATATAATATATATATATATATATATATAATATATATATATATATATATATATATATATATATATAATATATATATATATATATATATATATATATATATATATATATATATATATATATATATATATATATATATATATATATATATATATATACACATATATATACATATATATATATATATATACATATATATATATATATATATATATATATATGTTTGTGTGTATGAGAGAGATAGTGTATATTTACTTAATTATATGTATTTAAAAATGCATAAGATACTAATGTATAGTTTTTTAAATATTTAAAACTACAGCATAAATAATATAAATAAAAATTGCCATTATAAATACATGTAACTGAAGGAAAAACAAACAGAGAAAAGGGCATTGAAAGTTTTACTTTATTATAAAATTTTTATAAATGAATATATTTACATAAATACCTTTTAAAATATAAACTATACAAATTTAAAAGTTTTCATGAATATATTAAAAAGTTAGAAAGGTAATTTGAAGCACTAAAAAATCGATATTTTAACCATATATGAAACATTAAATCAAGTATGATTTAACTATAATCATATCTTAAAATTTTACATATAGTATTTCGATGAAAGGTTAAGAAAGATAAATTAATATTTGCCAATTAAAATAATGATATGTATCTTCAAATTTATCTAAAAAATTTATGACACATATGTATTTAAAAAATTCAAAATTTAAGCAAGTAAATATCTCAATTGCAATAACTTATGTTACAAATGATAACAATATATTCTATAAATGTATAAGAAGTGAAAGTATTTCCTTCATTAAAATAACAATTGTTTTAAGTTATCACAAGAACCTAATTTTTTTAGTGTAATATATTTATTTTATTTGTTTTACGTGTATAGATTTACTATAACATTACTATAACATTATAAATTCATACTGATTTATTCAATACAAAACATTTTATTAATATTTCGCTTTTCTTCCTTATTCTAAACTCATTCTTTCTTTCCTGCACTGTTATTTCTGAAGGATTCCAAAGTTTTCATTAAAAGAAAAACAATTTATTAGAAAAATGTTTTATGTACTTTAATTTTGAAACCCACACAATTGCTTATATTTTCATTACCAGGAGTGAATTTCTTAATTTCACGTATTCTACTTTTGCAGAGAATCTGACCCATTGCAAAGCAAATTTAAAAAGTAAATTAATACTTTTTGCTTATAGTTTGGTTTTCGCAAGCAAAATTATTAATAAGATCCATAATAAGTTTCATATTATAAAAAGCCATATTTGTGTTCAAATAACATAATTTTAAATTTTTGTGGTTGAATTAATATTTTTCTATTATTAAGAAAATTTTCTATTTAATTTATTTTTTTTTACTTACATACTTTATTAAAAGTGTTCTTTATAGGACCGCTATTGTTTGAGAAAACTTTTAAAATTTTGCAAATATTTTTACGCATATCAAAGCTAATAACTTCTGCTTGAAATATTTCTTTATTTTAAAAGAATTATATCTCGCGATTTCTTAAATACTTTTTTCTTCTGTTTGAAAAATTACGTTGAATTAAAATAGACCATTTCATTAGAAAATGACTTCAATTTAAAATACTTTCAGTTAAAAGCTGGATATAAAGGCATCTTTCAAATTTCTGAAAAAAATGCATTGCTTTAAGTGTTAATGTTAGGAAATGTAAAATAAAATTTGAAAGAATTTTTATACAAAGTAAATAGCAGGGTTCTTACTCAGATGGGACATGTTTCTATTGCTGGTGTAAGGATTGTTTTTCTGGGAGAAATTAATTTATTAATTCAACATAACCACACAAAAATTCGAAACGCTTGTGAAATCCTCGAGATAAGTTCTCTCTAACATTGCTGCATTCCAAAATGACAATTTAAGTAGGATAACATAGAAAATATTCTAAAATATTAAACAAATTTCTTTTATAACAAGCAATTCATTTCTTTAGAAGAGGGAACCTTTAACCATGTCCGCTCAAAAGAAAATACAAAGATAAAAAAATACAAAATGAGGTAAAATCAAAACTTACATCGCATCTATACCTATACTTATGAGACCTTATATTTCTTGCAACAAATCGATATTATCTAGAATTATTTACTTGAAAATTATCTTACATTACATGGATCATAGGGATTTAGGTCTGATAACTTGATTGGCTGATAGATGGCGTAATGGCTAGACCAGCTAGAGTGCTGGTCTTTAGTACCAGAATTCGTGAGTTTGAATCTCCCTGTGACATGGTTGCTAGTAACCTTTCGAAATCGGCTGTAAGTAGTAGGTCCCGGTACCATTAGCCGTAATCTTGTAAAAACTTGGATAGTAGTGCTCTAAACCAAACCAAACTTGATTGAATCCTATTCCATCTCCTCGGAATTTTAGTTTTTTAAATAAAGAGTTGAAATAAAGTGGTAACCAAATAGGTACCTATTCGATTACCACCATTCGATCACCATTAGGAACATTCGGCATTTACATGACTATGGCTAATTCAAGTCGCTTTGTGTTATTGTTAGTGACATTTTTTATAGAAAGAATTTTTATACAAAGTAAATAGGAGGGTTCTTGCACAGCTTTCTATTGCTGGTGTAAGATTAGCTTTCTGCTCTTTTGAGAAACTAATTTATTAAAACTCCACACAACCATACAAAAAGTCGCAGCGCGTGAGGATTCCTATAGATAAGTCTGCTCTAACATAGCTGCATTCCAAAATGACAATTTTGAGTAGGATAAAAAAGAATATATTCTAAAATATTAAACAAATTTATTTTATAACAAGGAATGGATTTTCATAAAAGAGGGAACTTTTAAAGGTGTCCCCTCAAGAAGAAATACAAAGATAAAAAATAAACAATAAACTTAAATGAGGTAAAATCAAAACATACACTACATCTATACCTTACTTATTGGACTTTATAGTTCTTGCAAGAATTCGATATTATCCAGAATTATTAACCAGAAAATTATTGTATATAATTTGGATCATAGTTATTTAAGTCTGAAAACTTGATTGATCGAATAATGGCTGAATGGTTAGGTGCTTATCTTCTTCGGTATCGGAGTCCGTGGGTTCGAATCAAACTGTGATATGATTGTTCATAGCCAGTCAGAATCGGCTTTATGCATTAGATCCCAATCTCATTAGCTATCGTTTTGAAAAAAAATTGACCGTGGCTATCTAAACCAAACCAAACTTGAATGAAACATATAACGACCTTCTCGTGATTTTGATTTTTTAAATAAAGAGTTGAAGTAATGTGGAATCAAATAGGTAATATTCAGCATTTACATGACTATGGCTAATACAGGTCGCTTTGTCATTGTTATTGAAACTGAAACGTGAAAGGTAAGCAGAAAATCTGATTTAGTCTCTAAAAATACATGAAAGTAATGTATTGTTTGAAATGATGGATATTTAAAAACTAGCATATAGCCCGTCATATGACGGGATAAGTAAAATTTTTAATTTTCCAGAATGTAAAGTACTCTATGAGGCAGGTAAAAAAATGGTTTGTTTTTTGGCCGAAAATCATCTGGTACAAGTTCAATAATTTGTTTATTTTCACACTACTCTAAAGTCTCTCGATACTGTAAATGAAGTTTAGAATCACGTGGAATTCATTTAGAAAGATAATTCAAAATTTTCTTAGCTACGGCGGAATTATCGTTGGATGGACATCGCAGATTTTAATATTGACAGTGATTATTTGACGGTATATATGAATGATGTTCACCATAGAGCGAACCTATTGCAAACCATGTGGTTATGTATGAAAAACACCCCCACACAAATGAAAAAATTCTTAATTTTCAAAGATATACAACTTAAACGCTAGATATTTATTAGTCCGGGAAATTGACTCCTAGAATTTTATGAAAATAATTTGTTGTTAATACCTGTAATAAAGTTTTCATTGCAACAAAAAATAATCGATAATTTATAATTAACATATATTTACCTAATCTATTATTTAAGCCAAATATAAAAGAAAATTATTTACGTAATATCTAAGTCCAGTGATAAAACGTATTAAAATAATACAGGCGATATTTAAATAATTTAAAGTAAGAAATGATTAAATGAGATGGTTAAAGGAGTCATATTGCTAGAAAAAAAATTGTTTTTACAAATTTATTATGTGATAAGGTGATATATTTATTCGCCTGCTCTTAACAGGGAAAATAGGGCTTGAAATAATGTATTTTAACCCTCGAAAAGGGGGGAAATAGTGGATTCCGAACGTTTTAAAGACGACAGTATTTTTTACTGTGATATGAAGCATATTTATACCAATTTATTTTAGAATGGGATCGATAGTTTAGGAGAAGATAAACTTTACTCGTTAACCCTAACTCATCAAGAATTCAATGTGGATGTCTCTATCCATTCCAGGTCCAACCGCTTCACAAGTTCGATCCCAGTCTGTCAGATAACTTAGGCTATTGTTATATAGAGGATTAAAATAAACATTAGGTATCAGGACATAAGTAATAAAACATCAGCTCTGTTTATGTACAATGATAAAATTTAGTATTTTTTATATCTGTTTTAGTCATTAAATTGACAAAGTACAAAGTTTCTTGCAGTTGAAGTGCAAAATGTTTGAATCCATGATATGGTCAAGGCGTATCTGAAATGCTGCATCTCCAATGGCATGTTTACAAATAAATTTGAATAATTTGCCTTTAATGCATATTCTGCTTCAAATTATTATGTAAGAGATGCCTCCGCTCGACTGAAACTTTCAATTCGAGTTTCTCTGTAATCACGTGTTTATCCATCGAAAAGTACATTGGTGTCCAAAAGTTAAG
This sequence comes from Pardosa pseudoannulata, assembly GCA_032207245.1. Lineage (NCBI taxonomy): Eukaryota > Metazoa > Arthropoda > Arachnida > Araneae > Lycosidae > Pardosa > Pardosa pseudoannulata. The sequence goes on from CM063511.1 coordinate 85,756,491, forward strand.
ATAATATGATATTTATGTGAATAGTTAAGAAATTCCTAGTCATAATTTCGAGAAATGGTGTACGAGAGTATAACGCGGTTATAATGGAAAAGAAATCAATGCAAAGAAGGATGCTAGGCATTTTTATTCTCATAAGGAAATAGTTGAAAGAAAAATGCAAAAAAGAATATCATACACTTTACTTAAGTAAATTAAAATGAAAAGATGTTTTGGAAGTTTATTAAGGTTTTCTAATGTCTCTTGAATACACGCATGCATTTCACTGATTTTCTATTCTTTGAGATTATACATAAACTAGAGCCTCAATGAGTACCAAGCGGTTTGGAGAGGTTAATGCAGTTCTGGAACGATGTTTGGAGGCTGCGTAACAGCTGCAAGTGCAAAGGTATCTAGAACATCATAACATGCTGGATTAGATTAAGATCAGGAGCGTTAGTAAGCTGGCGCATGCATGGTATTTCTTCACTTTTCGTCCCCCAGAACCGTACAGGGAACCGCAAATTATCATTTCCCATTTTGTCCCTTTTAGTAGTGACAAAACCAAGATAAAGATGTTGAAGACTATTCAGTCATCTAGCATAATGTTAGTCCATGCCATGACTCACCATAAAACCTTACACTTTTCCATATATTTCACGATTTCTACATATCGTTTTCGATGGGAATCCGTGTTTAGATTAAAGCCAGGCTCACATAATCCCACTGGCTAAAATCTAGTGCTGATGTTCCAGTATTCTCTATTATAAATGTTAGCCTTTATGAGAGGGCTCTTGAGGAAACTGACGGTAGTTTGGTATACAGAGCAACAAGATTGAGTTTACATGTCACCCGTACTTTTGTGGTTCTTCTGAGAGCTGAACACATTTCTCTTTTCCACCTTAGTTGCTTGACGTCAGCTACTGACAATACTGGATTTGTTAAACTGCTGTTAATCTTGATGATATTGTACTGGTCATCGACTGATATCTCTAGTTCAAAACCCCTGCCAGTGTCACACACTGAGGTGAATGCAGAATTTGAGACAGTTAAGGCTTCCGTTCAGAAACATATCTTCTTGACGTCTGTATGATATCATTCTCCCTTTTTCTTTGTTTAACTCAGCGTTTAGCACAGAAATTGTCATTAAATTGTTTTCTCTCCGTATTCCAAGTAAATCTGCTTTATACTCAATATGAAGTATGCAAATATTTTGCACGTCAAAGGGGATAGCAATTTTTTGCACATGGACTATGCTTAAGAATTCAAATCATGAATATCCTCAAGTAATTTAGAACAATTTTACCAGCATTTACTTACATTTTTTTCACATTTTACTAAATATTCTTAACTTGGGGACAGCAGTGTATATCGATTAGTGAATGTGGGTCTTAGTCGAGTAAACTCGACAGCTCGACTTGGTTACACTTGATTATTGCCCCTTTTACTTTCTCAGGATACTGGCAAAGAGAAGCCTATGCAGTTAAATTACTGTATATATAACATTGCAGTCGGGTCACATTGAAGAGATGCTCAATTTTGAGAACAATTAAATATTTATTGAGGAGCTGCTAAAATGACATCTTTCCCTGTTACCTGCAAAGAAGAGATTGATATGAAGAACACTTTGAGGGAAGAAAGGTGTAGCTCAAAACGAGACAGATAGAATTTCCCCAAGGGATAAGACACTTAGTCAGATAATTTAACTGTTAGATCAATGAAAGAATTGAGCCCTTTTCCGGCTATAGTTGAAATATGTGTTGAATGGTCAGAAAATTTACATCTATTGCACAGAAAACTTTAGGAAGTGTGTAAGGGGAATTTTAAGTCGAGGACACTTTTTTGAATTTTTATAGCTTTCCCATTTATTTTATAAATCCATTTGAGATGTTATTATACATGCATTATCAATTTATTAAATAATATTTACTGCAAAACTAAGGCTAGGGAACTTAAAATTATTTGAAATGATAAATAAAGCATTGGAAACACAGCACGGGTTTATTTCATTTATTATTTTCTCTTAAATTGATGAGTTTGATTTTTTATTGTCTTATTTTGCCACCAAATCAACCAACTCTTATCTTTAGCTAAAAATTGTTAGATATTTTAACAATCTCTACTAGAAAAGGACGTTTTACATCTACTTCCCATTTCAACAACATTACTGATAATATTTCAGTATATAGGATGTTTATCATCCATAGATTATCCCCTTAATCAAGTAAAATCCATACATACTGCAGTTATAATTACCGGGTTATATCCTAGCTTCTCAAACTTTTAAATATACTCTTTCGTGAAATAGTAGAAAAACTCATTTAAATCTACAACTTTTTACACAGAAATGACAAATAATGAAAAATAATTTATATATTTTTGTAGATGTAGTAGGATTTTGAAGTCATATCTTTGCTATTTAAAAAAAAATATGCTCCAAATGTTAATTTTAACATAAATTAAAAACCGATATTTTAAACAATGAAATATAAGCACACCAAATACAGATATTTGAATTCGAAACTGTAAATTCAGACTCGAAATCAAATGCATGCAGTGCATGCTGTTATTGCAGTGATGAAAATTTCTATGGTACACTAATGAAGTCACGCTTGGGAACAAACTATAATAGAGAAACCTTAATCTACGACCGTTGTTGCATAATTTTCATATAATATTTGATAACGTCATTCACCGAATTTGTTTTGTGTTGAACCTCATCAAACTAAATAATTGTCGAGTTGAACTAAAATTTTAGTAACCTGAAGTCTGTGTTGCTTTAACATGAACTAGGTGTTTACAATTAGGTGTCGGAACACGATATTATTTATAAAGATGTTTTATTTACAAAAAACAAAGGGGATAAAATTATTCTAACATGTATTATTCAAATAAAGCGCAATTTGTAAAAATTTTTTATGAAACATCTTATAGTTATAATTTTATAGTTATAGTTTTATAGTTATAGTTTTATAGTTATAGTTTTATAGTTATACTTTTATAGTTATAGTTTTATAGTTATACTATAAATTTCTACATCAATTTTATAAAAATATTTATATAAATGTTCATAGAGTTTATGTTAAAAAGACTCTATAACTCTACTCGCTCCTTAGTTTTGAGTTATTTTATGTATAATATGTGTTACATGTGTTATATTTAAGTATGTGTTATATATAACACAAATAAATATTTTTTCCTCTCCCTTTTTATAGCTTCTTTGAGAGATGGACTAAGATATCGTTCTTCATAAGTTTTCATGATATACACATACGTTTCCTGTATATTCCTCCTAAAAAACTACACACTTCTTGTATATTTCGTAATGTGTTGCCATAAGTTTTGTTAATTACTAAGAAAAAAACTTGTAATTTTATTTACAGTGTTTCGATGAAAGCTTTATTCTTTTTAATATATGAACTGCGTTTACAAAAATTTATCTAAACTTTCCCAAACGTCTGGTTAAACAAATGTTATGCAAATGTTGCAAATCATTTACAGCTATTTATGATAGAAGTCTATCAATAATATTTCTTCTCTTTTTTACTAAGTGAGTAGTCGACTACATATCAACACTCTACTGGAAAGTATTTTTTCCGGAAGTTGATAAATAACTCATTAAGTATAATTTCTACACACACTTCCAAAAGTTAAGCACTGAAAAAAAATTCCGTATTCCAATCAGATTTAAAGAAACTGAAATTTACTGCAACGGTAGATAGAAGTAGGCATGTATGTAACATAACAACCAATCATGGCTTTGCGTCTAGAAATATGCAAACCAGACTGCATTTTCCAGAAGGTGATGTGAACGGTGAGTTCTAGAAACAGACTCTGGAATTCTGGAGTTAACTTTAATTCATTTTTAGGAAATTATTTCTGTTTATCGTTTATCGATATTAATTCAAACAGAATCCCAGTCTTCAGAGATTGTCTTAAAAATTTATTTGTTTCTGAAAAAATGGCATTTTGTTTATTTTTAACTTAATTCTTTGAAGCAGTTGTAAAATAATTAGTTTTATTTCCTTACTTTTTTGTGTTCTTTCTTAATCTACAGATGGTCGGGAGCTCCAGAAATTAATTTTATATCACTGAGGTTTCACCTGATTTACAACAAATTAAATTAGTTGATATTTTGTTTTGCCAGCATCATCACTGACATTTATCACACAGAAGCTCCGTTTTCAAGTAACATTCTACAAAGATATATGATTACGTATCTTCAATGCACAATCCATTCTCTCTCACTTACCAATAAAACTTAAAGCACTTTCACATGAACTCATTTTTGTCTGTCATATTCCCATCACTTTCTAAATTTCTTAACCCAAATTTGGTGAAATCATCTAATCGATATTTATGAGATAGTTTACTTGAATATTAGATTCTCCATAACAGTTAGCAATTATTTATATCGACGATCTGTATTTGGAGGGATCAATAATGATTAGTTCTGAAAACTAATATCCCTGTAGTGAAAATACTGTATCGGATCAAAAGTAAACGCCTAAAGAGACTTTCCATTAAAACCTATTATTAAGATACCGATGCGTAAATACGGTGAATAACAAGTAAATCACAGAGTCATCAGACCGTATATAAGAGTTGCTTGCAAATGACGAACAATCCGGAGAAGCGTTCCCTTGGTCAACCACGCTGGATTCCACAGACAAAAGTGAAGTGCTCCCCGACAGAACTGTGCTTAAGACCGTGGCTGCCCTGCATTCACAGAAAACTAAATTCTAATTCCAGTAATGGCAACCCTTTATGTCCATTATTTTTGGTTTTACTAGTGAACTCTTGGTGAGTGTACCGTTCTTCTAGATGGTCATGTGCTAATCACCTTTAATAAAACCCGATTTTTTATATGCCAAATCTCCTGCGCTCGCATTGTGAGTGAAATTTACATTCCACTGGAACTTCTTACACGCGATCAAATACCAGAACGCCACACCCCTAATTTGTGCTTTATATATATACCTATATGTACATATGTATGTATGCATATGTATGTATACTTATGTGTATATATATTATATATATATATGTATATATATATATATATATATATATATATATATATGTATGTATGTATGTATATATATATATATATATGTATATGTATAAATATATATATATATATATATATATATATATATATATATGTATATATATATGCATATATATATGTATGTATGTATATGTATATGTATATATATAATATATATATTATATATATATATATATATATATATATATATATGTATATATATATATATATATATATATATATATATATATATATATATATGTATATATATGTATATATATGTATAACATATACATATATATGTGTGTATATATATATATATATATATATATATATATGTATATACATATATATGTGTGTATATAATATATATATATATATATATATATATATGTATATATATATATATATATATGTGTGTGTGTGTGTGTGTGTGTGTGTGTATGTGTGTGTTTAAAAAAGTATGTAATAATATTAAATTAAAATTCATGTTAGAGGAGAAATTTGTTCTCCTCATTTTCCCTTAAATATATATACACTTTCCTTCAATTTGCAAATTATTTTATTTTTAAATACATTAAATAAAACGGTAATCAGTTTATCTGACTGATATTCGAGAGATCATTTTTTTAAATAATGAAAAGTTTAAATCTAAATTAGGAAAAATCGTAAAACATCTATTTTTACCATTTCTAAAGTACTTTTCCCATGCACTTTAATCTGTAATCAGTAAACCTTAAATCACGCCATAAGAGTGAATTACGTTTAATATTGATTTTAGCTGTTTTTTACTCTTTCTTACACTATGCTTTTTAATTAAAGTTACCAGCGGGAATACATTTTTTTTCTCAAAGAGCCTTAGTAAATATTCCAAAGAATGTCCAGGCATGAATTTTAATTAAAAGCTACTTTCTGGGCTGTTTTAGTCAGGTCTGTAAAGCTGAATTTAAGGGGTGATTTTCTGAGATGGATTAAAATTTTTATCTAGTTGTTTCATTGAAATAAATAATCTTGTAAGTATAGGAAATACATGGTTTTAGTTACTATAAATATGGTGTTTTTAAAGTAACTATTCAATGATTTTTTTATAACTTTAAATCCGTCTCTTAAAAAATTAATTTTAAACGAAATATGTAATTATGAGAAACAATGGTCATACATTTACAAAAAATATTTATGACGCACAAATATATTTGTATATATATATATATATATATATATATATATATATGTATATGTACATATATATATATGTATATATATGTATATATTGTAACGTACTGGGAATAAAGTAGACGAGGCCGTCAATGAAACAGGCTAGAAATTTAGGTATTCTGGATTAAATACTTTATTCAATAGAATAAATTATGTACAGCTATGTACAAATTCAGTAGGATTTTAACATTCAGTGATCTCGTACAGAGATAATATGTACACATAAGGATGCGTGGGATACCGGAACAGTACGGCTAGGGCTTCCAATCACAAGAGTTGGGAACTAATTAGTGCCGGGACTAATGCTGACACGATCACTCCGTCTGTCGATTAGCACAGTTGGCTTCCACTGCAAGGTTCGGAAGTTCCGAGTGCGTATCACGCTGGGATTCGTGAAGTAAATATCAGGATGCAAGACGATCCAAATTCGAGAGCAAAGTCACTCTCGGCTGCCTACTTCTATGCAAGAAGTTAACTAATAATAAGCAAATAACGGGGAAGAAATTCCCAAGTCGCAGGTCGACTTTCTAGCAACAGAGACGCTGGCGGTCTCTAAAAAAAAAAAAAACTCCAGACGTGGAGATACGAGTGGTCCTCGAGCGACCAGGCTCTAGCAGGTAGAAGCCTCGAGAAGAAACAAAAGCCTCCGTTCTAGTCCTGTCCCTCCTTATATAGCGGCACTCCATTTTTCTTGGACCTTCGAGAAACTTCCCGAACCAGGGTGACGTAATCTTGTGGTCATTCCCAAGCCTTTTGGATCAGCTGTTCTGCTTCCAGATGTGTCGACGGCATTTTCTCAGATCCATCGACTTAATCAACTTAATGGCCTTTTTGTAACCGCTAATGGGCGGCAAGGTGCACTCTAATTATTTACACTCTTCCCACAGCGTCGTTCCATTCAGCAGGTTTACAGTGCCCAGACGATGAGGAGCCGGCAATGAACAGTATTCAATTAGGGTGCTTAGACCACCTGGTTCTATTAGAGGCTAATCGATAGTCCACGGCGAAAGGTCACCTTCGGCTCCTCGTTCTTTTGGGGTCATGTAACGGATCGTTACACCCCCCCCTCGCATAAGATTTTTCCACAGGGTGGATCTCGATTATGCAGACAATTCTCGTGGAGAACTGCAACTCTGATCTTCCTCGTAAGGAACCAACAGTGACTCAGATACTTAATATACAGTATACTACAAAATAACACTAACTATATTTCTGGCTTAATACACTAAATTATAATATTAAATAATTACAAACACAAAGACAATATGCAAGTATATACAAGTTACTTCTCTTACTACCTTTTACGTGATGCAGCGGCTTAATGCATCTGCATTAGTATTCTGTGTGCCGGGTTTGTGAACCACACGGTAACTAAACTGTTGCAGCACCAGCTGCCATCGGAATAGGTGACTGTTTGAACTCGCATTCTTTTGGAGCCAAACTAATGGATTGTGATCTGTCACTATGGTGAATTCACGCCCATCTAGATAGAAATGTAGTTTTTTTAATGCAAAGATAATTGCAGCACATTCCTTTTCAGTAGTGCAATATTTCTGTTCAGCAGTATTAAATTTTCTACTGAGGAACAGTATCGGATGCTCATTTCCGTCAATGTGTTGAGCTAACACCACTCCTATTCCCATATCTGACGCATCGGTCTGGACGATAAATGGTAATTCGAAATTCGGGGCGCGCAACACCGGCGATTTCGTAAGTGCCTCTTTTAGTGCAGTGAACGCATTCTCGGACGGCTCATTCCATTTTATTTGACCCCGTCGCTCTTTTCCTTTTAACGCGTCAGTTAGTGGCGCGGCAATGATGGAATAATTTGGAATGTAGTGGGCGTAGTATCCCGTTAGCCCTAAAAACGCGCGTATCTTTGTTTTCGTGTCAGGACGAGGGAAATCCCGGATGCATTGCACCTTCAGTTCTGCCGGATTCCGGTATCCTCCTCCTACCATTGTTCTGACGCGAGTGACGAAGGCGCAGCTGACAATTAAGTCTTCGAAATGCCGGTTCGCTCAATGCCCTAAATACTTCACATGATTCTGAGCGAACCGGCATTTCGAAGACTTAATTGTCAGCTGCGCCTTCGTCACTCGCGTCAGAACATCGTCTAAATGGCTCAGATGTTCGTCCCAGGTTTTTGAGAAAATTGCTATATCATCGATATAGGGGACCGTATACTCTTCACAGCCATTCAAAACGTCCGCCATCAACTTGCTAAAAAAATAGGGGGCGTTCTTGAGACCAAACGGCATTCGTAGTGGTCGGTACGTCCCAAACGCCGTAACAAACGCCGCTATTCGTTAGGCCTTTTTCGTCAGCGGTATTTGCCAGTAACCTTTGGCAAGATCGAGGACCGATATAAAATCCGATCCTGCGACCAGTTCTACACGCTCTTCGATATTCGGTAACGGATAATATTCCGTCCGAATCACTTCATTCAGCCTACGGTAGTCTATACAGGGGCGCGGTTCCCGCCCTTCATTTTCGACGAGTATCATAGGTGAAGCGTAATCGGAGCTTCCCACTTCTATTATTCCCAAACTTAACATTTTTTCGATCTCAGTTTTTAATATCTCATTTTGTCGGTGAGAGGCCTTATAAGGTCGAGATCGAACTACTTTATTCGAGATTAACTCGATATCATGGGTTACCATATCAGTTTTCCCTGGATTGTTTGAAAATAATTTCGCATGTTTACATAATAGTTTCTTTAATGCCAGCTGTTGGTCTGTATTTAGACGAGATCCCAACTCACTCTCGCGCACTACTTCATTATAGTCAAAATCAGAGGATCCCCTTTCTATCACGTGAATTTCAAACTCATCTTCGGTCGCTTTCCCCTCCGTTCTCTCCTCACATATCCAATTGATAGATTCTGGTCTCCTTACATAGGGGTTTAGCATGTTCAAGTGATAATTACTTGATTTCGCTCGTGGTCCTGGGGGTCGGACTCTATAATTGGTATCGGAGATCCGAGCCTCTATTGTTCCTGGCCCGATCCATTTAGGCGCTAATTTGTTAGGCTTCCCCATGGAAAATATTAAAACTAAATCACCTACAGCAAAGTTACGAACTACTGCATTCTTATCATAGGTCTCTTTCCGTTTTTTCTGCAATTCCCCCATACGTTTCACAGCTAGTTCCCGTGCTCTTTTAAGCCGATTCATGAGTGTTAAGATATGTTCGGTAACAGGATTCTCTACATCGGTTTCTCCCAACCATTTCTCATATAATAAAACTTCTGGTGTTCGGAGATTTTTCCCGTGCAGGAGTTCGGCTGGTGAAAACCCGGTACTCTCATGGACAACCGTCCGTAGCGCTAATAATGTACTAGGAAGGTGTCGCTCCCAACTTTCACCGCTCTCTAAACATAACACTCTAAGCAATCTTTTCAAAGTGCGATGGAAGCGTTCCACTGGGTTGCTTTGGGGATGACCTACTGAACTAAGAAGTTGGTAAAACTTTTACACTTACTTCCCTTACTTGTTCACTTAGTTGGCATCACTTGTTCATGGAGCATTCAGTAGAGTGACGAAACCCAATTTTGCCTCAATACGCAAGTGAACATTCTTAATTGTCGAATTGAGCAATGAAACACTCTTACGCTATTTAAGAACAAACCTTACACTCTGAAATCGGACATTAGGGTATCATTTTTAGCTACCTTTTTCACTGAACTCTATTTGTTGAAGGGATAGCAGCAAACTGAATCTAAACGTTTCCGTCACAGAAAAACGGTGCCAGGAAATGTTGAAGGAAATCCTACAACCTCAACAACGTGGATGCCTTCATTACTTTTCTTTTCATACAGAATGGCACTTCCTCACATTGTTTATCGTATAAAGTAATTGCTAACGCAGCAGCTCCCAGATTAATAGGTGATTATCCATCATTTGCTGTTTAACGTCTAAAAAACAATTTATGCGCGAGATCTGTAGGAATGAAAGCAGTGGCATGTTTTTGATATTCAGGTAGAATCCTTCCAGCCAACTGTCTGAAATTTAACTCTACGATTAGAGCGCATTGTTCTACCTGAAGGGGGTATATTGAGCAGTTTTAATGCTACTTTTTATATTATTAATCATTTATAAAACATATTTACTGTATGCATATTACAGCACCACCTGTTTAATAACTATTAGCCTCTTAACGTGCACTCTCGAGTTAACTCGAGCTCGCTAAACTGGCCAAACTGTGCACACTCGAGATAATTCGAGCGGGGTTATACTTTATGTTTCTATAGTTTTCACACTCGAATGCAATCGAGAATTGAAAATAACAATGTGAAAGAAAAAAAAAATCGTGTTATTGATATTTATCATTGACTTGGGATTGTAAGCTATAATACATACTTATTTAAGTATAAAATATATATATTTTTTTCTTCTTATCATTTACGACTTATCTCTTCCTTGTGAGCCGCTTTTTAAAAGTGTATTCATATGCACGACTTATCGTACGTGTAATATTACAATATTCGACTATTTTCTGCAATGTTATCAAAATCCAAAATTGCTATAAAAATTTTGATTATATTTGTATTTTTGTAATTTTCTTGGCTAGACAACGTTTTAAATTGTGTTTTTACATTAAAAAAATTGATTTTTTTTTGGCTGGCCTTTTTCAAAAAACAAACTGTGCATTAAGGGATTAAGAATATCCTTTGACTTATCTGTAGTTCAAATATTAACTCATTTGGACCAATAGAATGCATTGTAGAGACCTCAGAATTGTAAAAATATTTTCTTGCTAAACTCTCATTAAAAAGGGGATGTGTGACCTATTAAAATTATGTTATCAATAGGATAAAAAATTATAAACCTCTGCACTAATATTTATTAAATTCTTAAAAGATGAACCCAAATATTACGTTGCAACAAACATTAAAATCCTAATTTCATACATTAATTAGATTACCGTTTTTTAAAAGAAAGTTTTTAAAATGTTATTGAATAAAAAGAACTCAATGGGCCTGTTAAAAGCTTCTAAAGCTGAAACCGATATACTTATTCCAATTAAATTTTAATTAAATTCCTTTTTTCTCATTTGTTACATGGAATATGATTGAAATGGTAATCTATAACTTACATTTGCTGCAGATAACTAGTACTTAACTTCTAAACATCGAAAGTGAATTCCGCTTGAAGAATTTTAAATAATAATAAATCTTAATGTTAATAATTACATAATACTTCAACGGGTAACATTAATTTAATTTTGTAGCAGATATTAAAATTTGAATTTTGCCTTTTGATTGATATTACAATATTTATCTAAAGGAATAACTTTATATTCTCTTATGCAAATATAATCCTATGTTACTGTTATTTAACCCCTTAACGTGCAAGCTCGAGTTAAGTCGAGCGCGCTAAACTCTCCAAACTCTGCACTCTCAAGGTAATTCGAGCGGTGTTGTACTATATGTTGCTATAATTTTTCACACTCGAATTCAATCGAGAAAAAAAAATAGCAATGTGAAAGAAAAAAAAAAACAGAAAGCAATGGTTTTATTGATATTTATCATTTACATGGGATTGAAAGCTATAACACTTACATATTCAAGTATAAAATATATTTTTTTCTTAAATTCAACGTTCTAAATTGTGTTTTTTGCATTAAAAAATTGATTTTGTTTTACCGGACTTTTTCAAAAAACTGTGCATTAAAGAGTTAAACTATAATATAATCCTCCTTTAGTGTTGCTTTATTGTTTAAATTATTTTGTTTTTTTAAAACAATTGTAAAAAATAATCTCGTTTTTATATAATCTGTTCCCCAAAAGTTAATTTTTAATACTCTTTTGCATTTTTAAAACAGTTTTCTTATAACTTAACTTAATTTAAATTTCAGGACATCGTTAATGAAATTTTATTTGCATAATGCAATCTCACTAAACCAAATAAATATGTGGTACTAAGCGGTGGACAATTAGCTTAACTACAAACATTTAAAGCAAATACATATAGCCGAGAAGAATATTTTATTCTAATTATATCAGAAAGTGACACAGATTATTTGCTATTATACAATTTTGTTTATGCCCTCTCTATTCTTTGTTTATCTCAAGCAACAACAATTTTGACTCGTTTTTAATATTTTTTTTATCATGTACTTGTATATATTTTGTGAATTGGTGTTCTAATATCATATAGTTTTGGAAAAGTGAAATGGTAAAAATAAGAAACTGTCCTGAGCGTTCACCTCTGTTGAGAAAGGTTTTTGAAAAGAAATGCGGAACTACAGCAATCAAAACATATTAAAAGTTGTCAAATAGGGCTTGACTAGAATAGAGAAAACACTTATACATTCTGAATATTTTTAGCATTGTTTATGACTAATTAGAATTGATCATGACAATGTCCTCCCAGTGGATATTAAAGTCACTAAACACAAATAAATATGTATTCCTCAGAAGCCATTCTGGGAATCAGGCTGTATTACTGAAGAAATTTAAACCTCAACTCTCTAATCGAGTTGTTGGATGTTTGTCAAATTTCCATTAAGCGAGTCTTTTGAGATACTGTATCCTTCCTCCAGAACTTTTTGAAGACAAGATGTGTTAAATTAATCAATTTCAAAACATAATGGAGTTGTAGATATATTTTCTTTACTTGAGTATCTACTAAACTGCATGAAAATGCTTTTAGCATTATTTCTGCCAAATTAGAATCGGTTATGACAATGTCTTCCCAGTGTAAATTAAAGTTACTAAACACAAATAAACATGTATTCCTCAGGAGTCATTCTGGGCATCAGGCTGTATTACTGAAGAAATTTAAATTTCAACTCCTAAATCGAGTTGTTGGATATTTGTCGAATCTTCTTTTACGCGAGTCTTTTGAGACACTTTATACTTCCTCCAGAACTTCATCAAAGACAAGATGTGTTAAACTAAACAATTTAAAAGCATAATGGGAGTTATTGATATATTTTCTTTACTTGAGCCTCTACTAAACCACGTGAAAATGTTTTTGTTCAAGATCTAATCGAGTCAAGTACGAGAACAATGCACTAATGTGTGACCTGAATTTCTTTTAGCATTTGTTCTGTCAAATTTGAATCGGTCATGACAATGTCCTCCCAATAGAAATTAAAGTTACTAAACAAAAATAAATATGTACTCCTCAGAAGTCCTTCTGGACATCAGGTTGTGTTACCAAAGAATTTTAAACTTCAACTTTCTAATCGAGTTCTTTTTGTCGAATTTCCTTTTACGACTTTTTTGAGATACTGTATCCTTCCTCCAGAACTTCTTCGAAGGCAAGATGTGTTAAATTAAACAATTTCAGACCATAAAGGGAGTTGTGGATACATTTTGTTCACTTGAGCCTCTACTAAACTAAGTGAAAATGTTTTTGTTCAAGATCTAATCAAGTCAAGTAGCAAAACAATGCACTTATGTGTGGCCTGAATTTCTTTTAGCATTGTTTCTGTCAAATTAGAATTGGTCATGACAACGTCCTCCAAGTGGCAATTAAAGTTACTATATACAAATAAATATGCATTTCTCAGGAGTCATTCTGGGCATGAGGCTGTATTACTGAATAAAGTTAAACTTCGAATTTATAATCGAGTTCGTGGATCAAATTTTCTTTTACGGGAGTCTTCTGAGACACTGTATTCTTCCTCCAGAACTTCTTCGAAGACAAGATGTGTTAAATTAAACAATTTCAAAACATAATGGGAGTTGTGGATACATTTTCTTTATTTGAGCCTCTTCTAAACCCCATGAAAATGCTTTTGTTTAAGATCTAATCGAGTCGAATAGGAGAATAATGCACTAATATGGGGCCTGAATTTCTGTTAGCATTTGTTCTGTCAAATTTGAATCGGTCATGACAATGTCCTCCCAGTGAAAATTAAAGTTACTACACATAAATAAATATGTATTCCTCAGGAGTCATTCTGGGAATCAGGCTGTATTACTAAAGAACTATAAACTTCATCTTTCTAATCGAGTTCTTGAATGCTTATCGAATCTCCTTGTACGCGAGTCTTTTGACACACTGTATCCTTCCTCCAGAATTTTTCGAAAACAAGATGTGTTAAATTAAACACATTTAAACCATAAAGAGAGTTGTGGATACATTTTGTTTACTTGAACCTCTGGTAAACCGCACGAAAATGCTTTTGTTCAAGATCTAATCGAGTTGAGTAGTCGAACAATGCACTAATGTGTGGCCTGAATTTCTGTTAACATTTGTTCTGTCAAATTTGAATCGGTCATGACAATGTCCTCCCAGTGGAAATTAAAGTTACTAAACATAAATAAATATGTACTCTTCAGGAGTCATTCCGGGCATGAGGCTGTATTACTGGAAAACGTTAAACTTCAACTTTCTAATCGAGTTGTTGGATGTCTGTCGAATTTCCTTTTAAACAAGTCTTTTGAGACACTGTATCCTTCCTAAAGAACGTTTTCGAAGACAATATATGTTAAATTAAACAATTTCGAACCATAATGGGAGTTGTGGATACATTTTCTTTACTTGAGCCTCTAACTAAACACTTGAAAATACTTTTGTTCAAGATCTAATCGAGTCAAGTAGAAAAACAATCCATTAATGTGGGGCCTGAATTTCTTTTATAATTTTTTCTGTCAAATTAGAATCGGTCATGACAATGTCTTACCAGTGTAAATTAAAGTTACTAAACACAAATAAACATGTATTCCTCAGGAGTCATTCTGGGCATCAGGCTGTATTACTGAAGAAATTTAAACCTCAACTCCCAAATCGAGTTGTTGGATATTTGTCGAATCTCCTTTTAATCGAGTCTTTTGAGACACTTTATACTTCCAGAATTTCTTCGAAGACAAGATGTGTTAAACTAAACAATTTATAACCATAATGGGAGTTATTGATATACTTTCTTTACTTGAACCTCTACTAAACTACTTGAAAATGCTTTTGTTCAAGATTTAATTGAGTCAAGTAGAAGAACAATGCACTAATGTGGGACCTGAACTATTTTAACATTGTTTTTGTCAAATTTGTATCAGTCATGACAATTTCCTTCCAGTGGAAATTAAAGTTACTAAACACAAATAAACATGTATTCCTCAAGAATCATTCTGGGCATCAGGCTGTATTATTGAAGAAATTTAAACCTCAACTGTCACTTCGAGTTGTTGGATGTTTGTCGAATTTCCATTTTTCTCGAATCTTTTAAGGTACTGTATCCTTCCTCCAGAACTTTTTCGAAGACAACATGTATTAAATTAAACAGTTTCAAACCATATTGGGAGTTGTGGATACATTTTGTTCACTTGAGCCTCTACTAAACCACGTGCAAATGTTTTTGTTCCAGATCTAATCGAGTTAAGTAGGAGAACAATGCACTAATGTGTGGCCTCAATTTCTTTTAGCATTGTTTCTGTCCAAATTGGAATCGGTCATGACAATGTCCTCCCTGTGAAAACTAAAGTTACTAAACACAAATAAACATTCATTCCTCAGGAGTCATTTTGGACATCAGGTTCTGTTACTGAAGAATTTTAAACTTCAACTTTCTAATAGTTATCTAATAGTTATAATCTTGGATGTTTTCGAATTTCCTTTTACGGTAGTCTTTTGAGACACTTTATCCTTCCTCCAGAACGTTTTCGAAGACAAGATAAGTTAAACTAAACAAGTTAAAACCATAATGGGAGTTGTGGACACATTTTCTTTACTTGATACTCTACTAGACCACATGAAAATGCTTTTGTTCAAGATCTAATCGAGACAAGTAGGAGACCAATGAATTAATGTGTGGCCTGAACATTTTTAGCATTGTTTCTGTCAAATTTGAATCAGTCATGACAATTTCCTTCCAGTGGAAAATAAACATATATTCCTCAGGAGTCATTATGGGCATCAGGCTGTATTACTGAAGAAATTTAAACAACTCCCAAATCGAGTTCTTGAATGTTTGTCGAATCTCCTTTTACGCGAGTCTTTTGAGACACCGTATCCTTCCTCCAGAACTTTTTCGAAGACAAGGTATATTAAATTAAACATTTTCAAACAATAAAGGAATTTGGGATTACTTGAACCTCTACTAAACCATGTGAAAATGCTTTTGTTCAAAATCTAATAAAGTGATGTAGGAGAACCATACACTAATGAGGAATCTACTTGACATGCAACTTGACCAGTATTCACTTGGCTTAAAGAATTATAAATACCTCAATTATTGATTAGCGTTAAATAATCAACACTATTTTAGCCATATCAACATATATTAAAATCTGATCTTTTACTTTTAAATAATCTATGATGCATACCTCAGCAAATGCTTTAATACGTTGTTTCAAAGATATAATCCTATGGGATTATTAAAGTTTTCCTGGAACTGGAATAAACATTCTTTCTTTTAATTAATTTTTCGTAAAATTCTACTTATTTTCGTATTGCTCCCTTGGAATGTAACTGGGATTCTCTTAGGTAGCTTGCATTTACTTTAAATTTCAAAAACACCGTTAAATAAACCTGCTTAAAGAGAAAACTAAATGCAAATTTCTTAAACATAATATATTTATTTAAGAGCACGGGGATCTTTAAAAAACAAAATGGTGAAATTTCCGTGTAATGTTAATGAGCACGTATGTAATTTCAGAATATAGATAAAACCAATTTATTCGTATATCAGTTCTACGCATATTATTATTTTTTATTTAAGAATATTATTATTTTATATTTTATATTAAACATACAATTCTTAACAAACTGTGTGAGGGTACATTTAGCAGCGAAACTGTACAGGGAGCAGGCGTTTTGCATGTAAATTTAGTTATTCAGTTAAATCTCAATAGATCGAAAATTATTTAATTTTTTAGCCAACTTTTCGTATTTTATATTGAAATATATAAACAAATATATAAATAAAACTATAACAACCATAAGATTTTTGTAAACAAAAAATATATTTTTAGTGGATAAATTTATAATAGTATCGCAAACATGAAAAATCAAATAGAAATAGTAGTATATACTTTTAATTTTTTGGAATTATGTTATATATAAACATTTTTATATTATAAAAAAAGGAGCTATCATAAAACTAATATTTTAAAACTATTTTTATTTGTCTAAACTTTTCAAGAATCTATGTAGTACACAAGAACATTCGGCTTCTTTTTCCTATATATACCATTATTTTTGTACCCACAAACAAACCATGTTGTTACACTAACCCGTACTAGTACGTGACAAGCTCTCAAGTATCAATCGTCAGAAACGTACTAGTACGTGTCCCGAATACAATGTGTTAAGCTAACAATTTTTAACTATTTTAATAATTTTATTATTTATAAAAAATACTATATGACATCTAGAAAAAAGATTTTAATTAAATATATAGAACTCACTTTTGTTTTGTAAAATTATATTGAAAATATATTACATCCCTTTTAATTATAAAATAATGAAAATGTACACTATTTTCATGATAATATAAATTTTGTTACAAAATACCAAGAGAGATTAAATAAAAAGAACTTAGTGTAAAATATTAAAGATTACCCACATGCAAAGGACATATTTTTTATTATTTTCAACTTTATAATGTCAAAATTATTCATACTAGATAGTATGTCAGAATTTTTTATTGTTACAATAGTGAAAAATTTGTTACTTTAAGTTACTTTAAAATGTTTATTTATTTTTAATGTAAATAAATTAAAAGAGCATTTTCAGAAGTAAAATAAAATTCCGCATATGAGTATAATATTTCAGAAACCTACTTTAGCTGTATATTTTTATCGTTTACATCCGCTTTATTTTTTCAGCTCTATAACGGTAAATTTTAAACGATTTACATCATATTTGCTTGTAACTTAATAAAAGTACTGTCAAATTTTTTAAATTTTATTTATCCACCTTAGTTTAACAAAATTATTCATTCTGTATTGTATTTAGTTAAATGAAAATTTTCCTGAAAAACTAGCTGTTGTAGATTTAAAATATTGAATTGAAGGTATATGTATAGATAAATTGTATATATGTATATATATGTATATATATATATATATATATATATTATATATATTAATTATATATATATATACATATATATACATATATACATACATACATAACATTTATATATATACAAATATATACATATTTTATACATATATATACATATATATTATTTATATATATATATATATATAATATATATATATATATATATATATATATATATATATATACATATTTATATACAATATATACATACATATATATACATTATATATATACAAATATTATACATTTTATATATATATATATATATATATATATATATATATATAGCGGAGTGTAATATACATAGATTAAAAGTATAAATTTAATGGAAATTATTTATTATATTTTGTATTATGCATCAATCTTCTAAAATCCCATTTAGTCACTCAATTTATTAAAACAAACATCATTCTGTTTTAATATGTAGTAGTTTTATGTAAGTTCAGACAAATATAGTATGCATGAACTGCTTAAAAAGTAATCAATTATTTTCAACCAAACTAAAATTGGACAACAATCATATATCATCTAAAATGAAATCTAACTTTAAAGATTTCCTCTTCACAAATTGATACATACAATATTTATTTTTGGTGACGATTCCAATCAATAAACAGGCAAAAGACTTTTTAACATCGTGCACAATTTTTAAGTAGGGATATCTTATAAAAGGACAACGAATAATCCCTGAGAAATGTTTATCATGTATAAAAAATTATCCATGTCTAAACAAAACTCTTACTATTGTTTAAGAATACAGATAGATAGATTAAGTCTATATTCTAGAGGGAAAAAAATAGAATTACAGCGCAAAAAATAACGTAATTTATGAAGAGAATTATTAAATTAATATTAAAATATGTAAATAAATTTTTAATATTATACATATACGTATATATATATATATATATATATTATATATATATATATATATATATATATATATATATATATATATATATATATTATATATATATATACATATATATACATATATATACATATATACATATATATGTATATATATATACATTTATATATATATATTTTATATATTTATATATTTATATATATATATATATATGTATATAACATATACATATACTATATACATATTCATATACATATACATATACATATACATACACATATACATATATATACACAAGTTTTTCAATCCCCAACAGTTTTCAATCATAATCCGTATAGCTTCTAATGGAAATGTGGGTCCCATTAATCAAGAGTAGATGATTTATTAATACAATTCCTACTAATTTTCAGTCATAATCCTTATAGCAATTCTAATGAATATGTGGGTTCCATTAAAATCAAGAGTAGAGGTTTTATGAATACAGGTCTCACTAGTTTTCAATAATAATAGTATAGCAATTCTAATGGATATATGGGTCCCTTTAAAATAAAGATAATAGAGATTTTTTTAATACAAGTCCAGTAGTTTTAGTCATAATCCTTATAGCAATTCTAATGAATATGTGGGTATTAAAATAGAGTGACGTACTACCTGTAAAAAATAATTTAAGGACATGAAATTTATAATTTAAAATTGAAATAAAATTATTCTAGTATTATACTAGAATAAAATAATGGTTAAAATCGGTTGAAGGTTTTTATTTTATCTTTTTCTTATAGGAATTTTAATATTATATATATATATATATATATATATATTATATATATATATATATACATATATATATATACATATATATATACATATTTATATACATATATATATACATATATATATACATATATATATACTTATATATATATTATATATATATACATATTATATATATATACATATATACATATATACATATATACATATTTATACATATATATATATACATATACATTTGTGTGTGTGTGTGTGTGTAGTATTCTTAGATTAAAAGTATAACTTTGAATGGAAATTATTCATCATAATGTTGTATTAACTCATTAATATTCTAACATCATATCCTTGTAAGTCCCTCAGATTTGTTAAAACACAGCAGAATTTAGTTTTAACTGTGTAGTAGTTCATATTAGTTCGTTAATAAATGTAAGTTTACAAGAATTGCTTTAACAAGTATTCAATCATATTTTCGACAGCTAACTGCAAAATTGGAGAACAATTATATATCATCTATAATGAAATCTAACTTTAAAATATTTCCTCTTCACAAAATTGGATACATACAATATTTAATTTGTAATAACATTGTTAGAATTCTACATTTACAAAAATAAAATAATTGCGATTTTAAAATATGTTTGAAATTTCTATTTGCGAGAAGGAAAGAGAGAAATGAATCATAAATCTATGTAAGCAACACATTTACATACAAAAGTGTTTACTGAATGTTTCTAGCATATAAGATAAAGTTAAAATGCAGAGATATACATTTTTATAGCAATGAAGTTAAGGTGAAATTCCCAGACCTTTGCAGCTTGAATATGACCAATCTGTTAGTAGTAACATAGTTACAGTCTTGACAAGTAGTAGATTTACCTTCAAATCAAAGCATTATAGAATTGGTTGACTTGCATAGTTTTTAAAATGCAAGCAAATTTTGGAAAATAGCTACATAAAGTTATTACGTTTGGATATCATTTTTAAATACTAACAATTTTGTAAAAAGATAAATGATTAGTGTTGGATATTCAGTAATCTCAAGTTACCTTTTTTATACGCATTTTTTACTTCCATAAAACCACATTATTTGCCTGTGAGAGTAGTTTGCGGCTCACTCTATGGCTATGCCTGTCCTATAACCTTAAGATTTAACCTCATCACTGTTTATGTATTCTTTATAGCTTCATTACATTCCCTGACTTCAGCTATATCATATGCTACAGACTGAGAAATTATATTATGATCAAGTCATAATGCGCATTCTCAATATGTAATACATGTTAGGTTTAGGAGAACATATGGCGTCAAGGTGTATTAGATACATATATATCACTAGCGTACCTATTTTATAGTGTCCACATATATAATCTCAAACACAAAGTATTTATTTGTATAAAATATTGTTTAAAAATATATACTTATAAGTTTTACTTATATAATATAAAGTAAATTCCAGGTACAACTTATATTTATAGCAAAAAAAAATTATTTGTCTCCGAAAAATACTCAGATTTACCTAGTTTCTTTAACGGCATTCATCCTTTGTTGCGTTTGTTTTATAGAAAGACTGCAAAATGGGTTATTGCTATTTATTTATACATTGTTATATTTTTCATATACTTAAACATCAAATATATAAAAGTAAAATAACATCTTTAATATAATATAGGTCAGAAGTGGCCAAATTACTGTCCACTGTGCACTCTATGAAATTTATATTTTAAACTAATATTGCATTTATTATTGTAAATATAATATTGTTTGATAAATTTATTGATTATTATTATGCAGGTTCTTGTATACTAGTACTTCTTGTATGCTGATATTTTATTTTCAGTTTATTATATATTCAGGTGTTTATAGTTAATATAGTATCGAATATTAATATTTTGATTATTATTACGCTTGTTCCTGTATACTAGTATGTCTTGTATATTGATATTATACTTTCAGTTTTTTATGTATTCAGATTATTATAGTTAATATAGTATCGTTTGATAATTTATTGATTATTATTACTCAGGTTCTTGTATACTAGTATGAATTGTATACTGATATTATACTTTCAGTTTTATAGGTATTCAGATTATTATAGTTAATATAGTATCATTTGATTAATTTATTGATTATTATTACGCAGTTTCTTAGGTCCTTATATACTAGTGTTTCTTTTATGCTGATATTTTACTTTCAGTTTATTATATGTTCAGGTTATTACAGTTAATATAGTATCTTTTGATTAATTTATTGATTATTATTACGCAGGTTCTTGTATAATAGTATGTCTTGTATATTGATATTATACTTTCCGTTTTTTATGTATTCAGATTATTATAGTTAATATAGTATCGTTTGATTAGTTTATTAATTATTATTACGCAGGTTCTTGTATAATAGTATGCCTTGTATACTGATATTTTACTTTCAGTTTATTATATATTCAGGCTATTATAGCTAATATAGTATCGTTTGATTAATTTATTGATTATTATTACGCAGGTTCTTATATACTAGTATTTCTTGTATAGTGGTATTTTACTTTCAGTCTATTATATATTTAGGTTATTATAGTTAATATCGTATCTTTTGATTAGTTTATTGATTATTATTATGCAGGTTATTATACTAGTATGTCTTGTAAACTGATATTTTACTTTCAGTTTATTATATATTCAGGTTATTGTAGTTAATAGTGTACCGTTTGATTCATTTATTGATTATTATTACGCAGGTTATTGTATACAAGTATGACTTGTATACTGATATTTTACTTTCAGTTTTTATGTATTCCGATTATTATAGTTAATATAGTATCGTTTGATTAATTTATTGATTATTATTACGCAGGTTCTTGTATACAAGTGTGACTTGTATACTGATATTATACTTTCAGTTTTTATGTATTCAGATTGTTATAGTTAATATAGTATCGTTTGATTAATTTATTGATTATTATTACGCATGTTCTTGTATACTACTATGTCTTGTATACTGATATTATACTTTTACTTTTTTATGTTTTCAAGTTATTATAGTTAATATAGTATCGCTTGATTAATTTATTGATTATTATTATGCAGGTTCTTAGGTTCTTAAATACTAGTGTTTCTTGTATGCTGGAATTTTACTTTCACTTTATTATATATTCAGGTTATTATAGCTAATATAGTATAGTTTAATTAATTTATTGATTATTATTATTCAGGTTCTTAGGTTCTTATATATATCATTTCTTGTATGCTGATATTTTACTTTCTGTTTATTACATATTCAGGTTATTATAGTTAATGTAGTACCTTTTGATTAATTTATTGGTTATTATTGCGCAGGTTCTTGTATACTAGTATGTCTTGTATACTGATATTTACTTTCAGTTTAGTAGTAAATTCTGGATATAGAGTAAAATCTCATTTGTACGAAACAAATTTAGACACAATACTGACTTATACAAACCAAAAACCATTCACCGGCGAAACTTCCATAAGGCCTAGGTTGTAAATTATTTCCCTTATTCCACTATTCCATTCTATTAAACATTCAATTACACAAAAAATGTTTGATTCCTTATGTAAATTTTTTAATGATTTCTATTTTTTATTTTCAGTTATAAGAAGAGAGCAAAAGTTCTACATAAACAAACTTGTACTACTCATATTAATATCTCCCTGTGATTACATAAATTTGTTTTTGTTACTCTTATATAAGTATAGAGAATTTTTAATTCGTGCTTTTGTATTTCTCTTAGTATTTAATACTTTTCAGTTTGAAAGTGTTTCACAAAAATATAAACAGCATAATTCAGTTTTAACTGTGTAATAGTTCATATAAGTTCATATAAATGTAAGTACACAAGAACTGCTTTAACAAGTCTTCAATCATATTTCCGACAGCTAACTGCAAAATTGGAGAACAATCATATATTATCTATAAGTAAATCTAACTTTAAAATATTTCCTCTTCACAAAATTGGATACATACAATATTTAATTTGTAATAACATTGTTAGAATTCTACATTTACAAAAATAAAATAATTGCGATTTTAAAATATGTTTGCAATTTCTATTCCAGAAAAAAAAGGGAAAAATTAGTCATAAATCGATGCAAGCAAGGTATTACATAAAAATGTATTTACTGAATGTTTCTAGCATTTAAGATAAAGTTACAATGCAGAGATATAAATTTTTATAGCAATGAAGTTAAGGTGAAATTCCCAGGCCTTTGCAGTTTGAATATGACCAATTTGTTAGTAGTAACATAGTTACAATCTTGACAAGTAGCAGATTTACATTCAAATAAAAAAAAGTATGGAAATTGGTTGGCTTGCATAAATTTTAATTTCACTAACACTACGTTGTTTGTATTTATGTATGTGTTTAATACAGAAGCTTGTTATATTTAATGTAAAACAAAAATGATTAAAATTGATGCTATAGTTTAGAATAATTAGTGTGAATAAAATTTATACATTTAAGCAACGATTATTTGTTAAAAACCAGAACAAAACAACTCAATAGTGTTTTATGTTTTTATAAACTACTATTCACACACTAGCATATATCCCGTCATATGACGGTATCAGTAAAAATTTTAATTTTTCAGAATTGTAAAGTACCTTATGAAGCAAGTAAAAAATGGTTAATTTCTTGGCTGAAAATTATCTGCTACATGCTCAATAATTTGTTTATCTTCATACTCCTCTAAAGTCTCCCGATACCTTGAATGCAGTTTTGAATCACACTGAATTCATTTAGAAAGATAATTCAAAGTTTTCTTAGCTACATCAAAATTGTCCTTAAGTTCTTTCCAATTTCTGTGAAGTAATTGATGGAAGTAAATATATGAAACAATCATTTCCACTACACCCTGGAGGTAGATAGAATTTGTTGTTAACACCGGTGATAAAATTTTCATTGCCACAAAAAATAATGGATAGTTAAATTTCAAATTATCACATATTTGCCTAATCCATTATTTAAGCCAAATATAAAAGAAAATTATTTACGTAATATCTATGCTCAGTGATAAAACGTATGAAACTATTGCAGATGGTTAAAAGATTGACGCCAAAATGCTAGAAATGTTATTTTTACCTATTCATTATGTGATAAATTGATAAATTTAATCGCCTGCTCTTAACCGGGGAAAATAGAGATTGAAATACAGCATTAAACCTGGTGGATTACAAGGGGTGGATTTCGAACGTTTTAAAGAAGACAGTATTTTTCGCTGTGATATGAAACATATTTATACCAATTTATTTTAAAACGGATCACTAGTTTAGGAGAAGATTAACTTTACTCACTTTCAATTTTGCTAACCTGACTCATCCAAAATCCAATATGGATGCCACTTTCCATTCCAGGTCCAACCACTTCATAAACTCGAGGACAGATAACTTAGGCTATTATTATATTATAAATTGCTGGGAAAAAGTTCTCGACTTTGAAAACTCACCCATAAAATGGGAAGCAACTATAATCGTTTCAGTGTCTTTAAAAAGATTGAGCTATCAAAATCAATATACATCACTCAGTTTCCGAAAATAAAATTTAATTATATTTATTTGACATAGCTAAGATATAACAAAAAGAAACATTCTTTGGGGCATCATTTAGTCATTCCAGAAAAACAGAAATCACAGTCGCTTAAGATTGTCACGGACGATTCTATATTTATGAGTAAGATTTATTTATGTGTTTAATCATCCTCTTGATATAACGGCATTCATTTACAAGAAGATTCTATGTCCGATTAATAAGAGACATAACGGCACTGAAAATGGCTTTCTCGGAAGAGAAGAGGTAAAATGTTTTCAGGGAGAATGAATCGAAATACTAGAGATATTTCTATGAGAAACTATTTATGAAGAAATACCAAATAAAGCTAATGTTTCCCTTTTTTCTGACTAATGTATTTATATCAGGTATAATCGTAATATAGAGCCAGGCAATCTATGTTCTACAGCAGATAATGTAAATTTTATTCTTGCCTAAAATTTATCTATCTATCTATCTATCTATCTATATATATATATATATATATATATATATATATATATATATATATATATATATATATATATATATATATATATATATATATATATATATATATATATATATATATATATATATATATATATATATATATATATATATATATACATATCTCTCTATATATCTATATATCTCTCTATATCTATAAATCTCTGTATATCTATATATCTCTCTCTTTATATATATATATATATATATATATATATAATATATATATATATATAGATAGATAGATAGATAGATAGATAGATAGATAGATAGATAGATAGATAGATATAGATATATATATATAGATATAGATATATACATATATGTACATATATATATAGATATATATATGTGTACATATATATATATATAGATATATATATATTATCCCTATTATTCGTATTTTCCACAAATTCTAGATCTTTTCTTATTATTTGCGATTATCTTTTTATATTCATATCTAAATTCCGCTGATGCCCAAACTGCTGTAAACAACAGTCGTTGCTTTCAGATATATCCCACGAAAACAAAATATTAAATTTATATTTTCGTTTTGTTTTTCCAAAATATTTAAGTTATTTCTATGTAAACACAATAACGACAAATACGAAATTTTACTCCGCATTGGGTATATTTGCACGAAAATGCAATATAGTTCTTTTCTCATTTCCTAGCAACATGTTTTAACAAAAAATTCTTCATTCTAAAACTAGAGATGTATAGAAAAATGTTATTCCATAGCAAATATTTTGGCTTTGTTTCGAGAGAAAAATGTTGAGACTATATAGAAATTGATATTTTTTGGTTTATTTACTGTCTTTAACCATTAAAAAATAAAATTTTGCTACTCGTAATACATTTAAACATTTTGATTCTGTTTCTAAATTTTTGTAAATACAATTTTATTCTGTACCGTTTGGGGAATCAAAACTTTTCTTTTAAGAGATTAGATTTCAATTTTAATCTTAAAAAGAAAACATTAAACTCAGTGTTCTGCATTTAAATACATTCAATACCTTCATTAGATAGGTTTACGTTTTGTAACATTTCATTTTATGATTAATCTGGAATACACATTAAAGATTTATTACTATTTTACTTCTCTTAGTACTTAGTCTCTATAGTGCTAAAAAATGACACGAATGTGCAATAATTGTATGTTACATTTTTATGTGATTCTGCTGCATGACTAGTTTACGATTTTGATCATGCTTTTCGCTGTTTTTACGTCAATATCAAGTACTCAATATTAAAATGATGTCAATTATTACATAGAATGTTAAACTAATATTTTATACGGTTTATTAATGATTCATTTCTATACCGTTTGGGGATCCTAAACTTTTCTTTTAGATAGAGATTAGATTTTAATTTTAATTATAGAAAAGAAATATTAAATTAGTTTTATGATTTAAATACATTAAATATCTTCATTAAATAGGTTAAATGTTCATAACATTTCTTTTACATGATTAATCTGGAATACACATTAAAGATTTATTACAGTTTTACTTCTCTTATAATTAATGCTATAAAAATGACACGGAAGTGTAATTATTTTATGCTACATTTTTATGCAGTTCCCCTACATGACTAGTTTACGATTTTGTTAATGCTTTTAACTGTTTTTACGTCAAAATAAGTACTCAGTATTCAATAGATGTCATATATTACATAAAATGTTAAGCTAAAAAATTTAAGGATGTATTAATGATTCATTTCTATAACGTTTGGTGTATCAAAACCTTTCTTTTAAGATATTAGATTTAAATTTTAATTTTAAAAAGGAAACATTAAACTCAGTGTTATTCATTTTAATACATTCAATACCTTCATTAGATTGCTTATGTTTTGTATAATTTTATTTATATGATTAACCCTGAACTCACATTGAAGATTTATTACAGTTTTACTTCTCTTATAAATAATGCTATAAAAATGACACGAATGTACTATAATTTTATGCTACATTTTTATGTGGTTCTGCTGCATGACTAGTTTATGATTTTGTTAATGCTTTTCACTGTTTTTAAGTAAATGATAAGTACTCAGTATTCAAGAGATGTTATTTATTAGATAGAATGTTAAACTAAAAAAATATAGGGTGTATTAACGACTGATTTCTATACCATTTGGGGAATTAAATTTTTTCTTTTACATAGAGATGAGATTTTAATTTGATTTTTAAAAAGGAAACATTAACCTCAGTGTTCTGCATTTAAATACATTAAATATTTTCATTAGATAGTTTTATAATTTGTGACATTTGATGTATATGTTTAATCTGGAACACACTTTAAAGATTTACTATTTTACTTCTCTTATAAATAATGCTATAAAATGACACGAATGTGGGGTAATTTTATGCCACATTTTTATGTGGTTCTGCTGCATGACTAGTTTACTATTTTGTTTACGAGTTTCACTGTTTTTAAGACAATATTAACTACTCAATATTCAAGAAATGTCATTTATTACATAGAGTGTTGAACTAAAAAATTATAGAGTGTATTAATGATTAATTTCTATACCGTTTGCGGGATCAAAACTTTTCTTTCAAGAAATTAGATTTAAATTTTAATTATAAAAGAGAAACATTAAACTCAGCGTTCTGCATTTAAATACATCCAATACCTTCATTAGAAAGGTTTATGTTTTGTAACATTTCATTTATATGATTAATCTGGAACACACATTAAAGATTTAGTACTATTTTACTTCTCTTATAATGCTATAAAAATGACATGAAAATGCGAAAATTTTATGCTACATTTTATGTGGCTCTGCTGCATTACTAGTTTACGATTTTGTTAATGCTTTTCACTGTTTTTACGTCAATATTAAGTACTCAATATTCAAGAGATGTCATTTATTTCATAGAATGTTAAACTAAAAAATTATAGGGTGTATTAAAGATTGATTTCTATATCGTTTGGGGGATTAAAACTTTTCTTTTAGATAGAGATTATATTCGAATTTTAATTAAAAAACTAAACATTAAACTCAGTGTTCTGTCTTTAAATACATTTAATATCTTCATTAGATAGGTTTATGTTTTGTAACATTTTATTTATATAATTAATCTGGAACATTCATTAAATATTTATTACTGTTTTACTACTCTTATAAATAGTGCTATAAAAATGACATGAATGTTTGAAAATTTTATACTAAATTTTTATGTGGTTCTGCTGCATGACTAGTTTACGATTTTGTTAAGGATTTTTGTTGTTTTTACGTCAATAATATTTACTCAATATTAAAGAAATGTTTTTTATTACATAGAATGTCAAACTAAAAAATTATATGGTGTATTAATGATTGATTTCTATACCGTTTGGGAAATCAACACATTTCTTTTAGATAGAGATTAGATTTCAATTTTAATCATAAAAAAAATTACACTCAGTGTTCTGCATTTAATTACATTCAATACCTACATTAGATAGGTTTATGTTTAGTAACATTTCATTTATGATTAATCTAGAACACTCATTAAAGATTTATTACTATTTTACTTCTCTTATAAATAATGCTATGAAAACGACATGAAGTGTGCGATAATATTATGCTAGATTATTATATGGTTCTGCTGAATGACTAGTTTATGATATTGACTATGATTTCCGTCGTTTTTACGTCAATATTAAGTACTCAATATTTAAGAGATATCATTTATTAGATAGAATGTTAAACTAAAACAATTATAGAGTGTATTATTGATTAATTTCTATACCGTTTACGGAATCAAAACTTTTCTTTTAGACAGTGATTAGATTTGCATTTTAATTATAAAAAGGAAATTTGAAACTCGGTGTTCTGCTTTTAAATACATTCAATATCTTCATTATATAGGTTTATGTTTTGTAAAACTTCATTTATATGATTAATCTGGAACACAGATTAAAGATTTATTACTAATTAACATCTCTTATAAATAATGTTATAAAAGTGACACAAATGTGCGATAATTCTATGCTACATTTTTATGTGGTTCTGCTTCATGGTTAATTTACGATTATGTTCATGCTGTTTGCTGTTTTTCAGTCAATATTAACTACTCAATATTCATGAAATGCCATTTATTACATAGAATGTTAAACTAAAAAATTATAGAGTATATTAATGACTGATTTCTATACCGTTTGGGGTTTCTAAACTTTTCTTTTAGACAGATATTAGATTTTAATTTAATTATTTATATATATATATATATATATATATATATATATATATATATATATATATATATATATATATATATATTTATTTATATAATATATATATATATATATATATATATAATATATATATATATATATATATATATATATATATATATAATATATATAATATATATAATATATATATATATATAATATATATAATATATATATATATATATATATATATATATATATATTATATATATATATATATAATATATATATATATATATATATATTTATATATATATTTATATTATATATAAATTTACATATATATAATATTATTTTCGCAAGGGTAAATAAAATGCAATTTCAAATCTAAATTGATTTTTTTATCAACCTTCGCATTCTGTGGACTGATTCATCGACTGATGTAAAAACTAGTTTTTATTTATCTAAATTTTTCCAGAATCTATGTAGTAGACAAGAACATTCGGCATCGTTTTCCTGTATATACAGTTATTTTTGTACCCACAAGCAAACCATGTTGTTACACTAACCCTTACTAGTACGTGACCCGCGCTCAATATTAACCCTCTAAGCGGTTTGCACGTACAATTCCGCCAAACCTAGTACGACTTCAAAGCGTACACTTTTTGACCTCCAAAAACACTCCGAAAATGAATGTAATGTACATTTTTGCCAGTGCTTTCCCATGAACTTTTGAGGTAAGAGGGTCAGGTCGATTGTTTAGGAATTGCACCCATCTTTCACTCATATTTCTTGAGGGATGTACCCCTACCCCCTGAGGCACAAAGACGCTGAAAACTTTTCCTGGCTTTGTAAATCTCTATTTCGAAGTATTTCGTTTGCGGTAAAAGATGCATCGCTAATTGCACCACTTAAATATCTTGGATGACTTTCATAAAATATATAAATAAGTCTCTCAAAGAATATTTTTATTTGTACTTTTAGAATCCGTTATTTCTCATGAGATAATATTCCAGACTTGACGAGCTTTTTGTGTATTAAAAATTAACAGCTATTATACCTATTTATATATCTGTATATAACCGGAAGTAAAGGGACAATAACGAAGGTGAGTTTCCCGTATTCCTTTCTAGTCAACAAAGGGTGAAGGAAAAATCATAGAACGCTTTGTCCACTGACACAGTACACCTTTATCATATTTTTGGCGATTTTTTTCCTCGATGTGTTCCACTCGGAGGGTTAAGTATAACTCAAGTATCAATCGTTAGAAAACGTACTAGTAATTGTCCCTCATACAATGTGTTAAATAAATCATGCAATCTACTATTAATTATTACCAAGAATTTTTAGAAGTAGTTTCACCAAATTTTCATAATGATATGATTTCCTTCTCATATCTTATTAATAACAGCACCGATTAATGTTGAGTGCTACAAATGCTGTTTTGCTATTCGTGAAAGCAAACTGATGCCGCCAAACGTATGAATCGGATGAAGGGCATAACAGTCTAGTAAATTACCTTATAAATAGCAAGAAATCTTGCTGACTACACAAAAATCTCCAGGCAATTTTCCTTCCAGTGATTTCAACATAGATCTATTACCTGTATTATGGGAATATATAGCACAATTAAGCAATTCAAATTACGGTTGTTGTCAAAAGAAATAGTAAAACCTCCCAAACATTGTAAAATTTGTAACTAGTTTTATTTTTACTCTCTACTGAAGTATTGAAGCTTTTGATAAAATGAAATATTAAATGTATTCATGTCACTTATTCAATATTGAACGGCATTGTTTATAATTAGTCTGATTTGAGCTCCACTGCTAGATGCTTGCAAATTTTCAGCAGTGAATTTAATTAGCCAGCTCCATACCAATTTACCCTCGGATAACAAGCCATTGATCGTAACACAGTTAAATAACTATGAGGAGTTCATATTACTAAGTTACAATTCAATGACGAACAGTAGGTCACCTAAAATTTGAAGAATCTCTTATATTTAGCATATCTATAAATATATTCAAAATTGTTTTCAAGATTATAGGAGAAATTTTGTGACGTAGATAATATCAAGATACTACATCAGCAATGAAAATGGAAGTGTATCGTGTCACTGATTTAACCCAATTACATTATTTATTGACTGTCGAACCCGTATATGTGCGGATTTTCTCAATGTCTATCATGTTATTAAAATCATAGCTGTAAGATTTATAAATTTTGATTATGGATATCAACAAACTTATGTTTCTCCCCTTTATGTTAGGATTTTTACTATCCTCTTATTTCAGAATGTAATTTAGTATGTTTAGTGAATAATAAAATAAAACATCATGCACAGTTGTATCAGACCTAAACAATTAGATGGTTAGTAGTCAATTATAGTCCATGACAATTAAAAAGTGACATATAGCATAAACTAAATGTCTTCTGTTTGAAAATTGTTTATAGCTTACAGAAATTACTGATTAAAATAATTGCACAAAACGAGCTATCAAGAGTCTAATCTAGTTAAATAAATTTGGAAATCCCAGTGATTTGACATCATTCCATACCTTTATATTATTTTCCTAATCATTTTCCATATTCGACAAAGCTCAAAAAATGAATATAAAGGAATATTAATTCTTTTCAATAAGCAACAATTATACTACAAAATTAAGACAATCAATTTATCCAAAGTGAAATAAAAATGCAACATTATCCAGCAAAATTCATGGGTCAATATTTATACGAAATTTATTGTATGATTTCTAAACAATGAAGTACAAGTAGGAGTCAGAGCAGTATAAAGGAGCCACGTGCTAACTCAGTTATTTTCAACCAGTGTGCAAGAATTCCCTGTAAATAGTTAAAAACCCTCGGTAATGTATCGTTAGTATGATTTTTTCATCATGCGCCATTTCCATTTTTCATTTCTTTCACTATATCAACGTTTTAAGCCACAGGCTAACTCAGTTATTTTCAACCTGTGTGCAAGAATTTCCTGTAAATAGTTAAAAACCCTCGGTATTTTATCGTTAGTATGATTTTTTTTATCATGCTCCATTTCCCTTTTTAAGTCCTTTCACTATATCAGTTTTTAAAGCCTGTTACTCCTTCTTTGTTTATGACAATAAGGGCAGTGCTTTCCTTTCACTCTTTGAGCTTTTCTCTCTAACTATCAAGTATTCACCTTAATTTTTGATTGAAATTTTTATTTGTCAGCACTTTGTGAATCTTTTCTACTCAGTGTTTTAGTCCTCGAATGAGCTATATGTTGCTGTTAAAAGGAGATGTCGAAGTACGTTTCTTGATATTTACTTTTGGGAATAGCTAAAAATTTAAAATATAATAGTGTAAACGAAATAAAGAAAAAATCCTCTGCTATGAAAGTCATAGGATTTAAAATAAAAAATAAAACTAAATACACTTTTGAACGTTTAATTACATATGCTCATCCGTCTCACTTTTGTTTTGTAAATGAGATTAATCAACCAATGTTCATTATACATAAATATCATTAGCATTGTTCTATTCTCTAATTGAAACAGTCTTTGGGAGAACTTTTTGGAGAGATTATTCACATGACGTACACAAACATATATATATATATATATATATATATACATATATATATACATATATATATATATATATATATATATATATATATATATATATATATATATATATATATATATATATATATATATATATATATATATATATATATATATATATATATATATATATATATATATATATATACATATATATATATATATATATATATATATATATATATATATATATATATACATATATATATATATACATATATATATATACATATATATATACATATATATATATACATATATATATATATATATATATATATATATATATATATATATATATATATATATATATATATATATATATTAAGTCTAAAACCGGAAGATGGGGTCAGTTTCGATTCTAAAAGCTTTTCCCCTTCAAACATAATTGTATTCCACATAGTCAGCGACAACGTCCGCTGTATTTTGTTTTCAACTTCATTTCTTTTCTACGTTGCCAATTGCGGAAAACTAAAAACAGCCAAATCAATTTCGAGCTCGTGACAAGCATAACTGCACTTTATTTGATATTATTTCTTAAGCATGTTACAAATAATTTAAGATTTTTAATGTACCATCAACCATAAAAGGTTGAGTGATAGTGACCTAACTGATGATTCTTGTGCTCTTTAAATGTTGTGCGATTTCAATGCAAGATTCTTCAATATCAAGTGCACAATTTTAAAAAATTGATGGTCTAAATGTACTTCGCAGGAATTCTACTTCCTCACATTGTTTTTGGAGAGATATTTCTTTAATAAACCACTTAATCAAAGAACTTTAAAATAATGGACTTCAATTTCATTAGAAGTAGGTTTTCTGTTTACTGTTTGCAATCTACAGTTGGGGCATATTTTCAAAAGTAGTCCCTATAAAATGTAAATAAATCCAATTGTAATTGGAATATTAAAGTAAACTTCATTGCTTTCAATATAACATAATGTTAAGCAGAGCAAAATTTAAAATATGTTCTTACATATACTAGCTTATTAGGGCTTACTTTTTTGAGTTGCGACTAAGAAAAAGCTTCTGCTCTTTTCAATGTGTTAATTGTACATCGAAACATCGTGCATCTTTTTGTATGTTAAAATTTACTTATGTCATCTTCACTTATGACCATTTGCTGATTTCTAATACACATTGATGATACTATTTTGTTTTTATGGTACAGGATACAGAAATATGGTACAGAAATACGGTAGCTCAGTCGGCAAAGGCAGCTATCTCATAACTGGAAGGTTGCGGGTTCGGGGCACGAGCCGGCCTAAGATCCGCCGTGTTCATTAAAGGTAACTGGGGCACATAAAATATATTCTTGGTCACAATGTCTTCAAAGTTTTTAATCAATACATCTGGACTGGCAGGCCAAGTCTATAGGTCTTCTGCTTAATCCCTGTTTCTAAATTAATGTTACCAGCCTCCGTAGCATACCTCAAACTACACATGCTTCCCGGGTGGTCCTAAATGGGTAATAGCTTTGAAGCTTTGTGTTGGAATAAAGGTATATGTGCCTTTATTGGAAAAAATATTTTTGGTACAAAAATATTGGTTCCCATGACTGTACATTATTGTAAATAAAATGCATTAACTTTTTTATCAAACTTTTACCCTATAGAAATGATAATATATTTAAAACTGTTATGAAAAATAAGCATTAAGATATTGCTTGACGAATAGTATAGAAATATTCTACAAGCATCTTTGAAATTCTTTTACTTTCACATTTGAAAATAAAAGAAGTTTTTTTTTTTTATTTCGGTAGATTTCCCAGCACAGTACACTGACTTTTAGAATGAAACTTTAAAAAGAAATACTCTATTTTTAGAACATAAACAAGTCAAAATTTGCCTTCTACGTTTCAGATATCTCCCTCACTCTTTACACTGTCAAGGAAAAAAGTTGTATAGTAATCTTGAACTCAGAAGAGCATTTAGGAATTTTATTCTTTCTGCAGTTATCAAACTGTAAGAGAAATGTTCTGAATACATTGTATCCATATCAGGCAGTACTTAAAAATATAAAAAATATTCGCATAAAATAGACATGAATATCTCTTTAAATAAAACATATTGTATTTTAGAGAGATTTCAACTATTCTGAAAAAACTGTAGTAATATGTAAACACAAAAGTTATAAAGCTTAACATATTGTTAAATAATACATTAAAAATAAAATAATCCAATATGTTTATATAAATGAAAGGATTTTTTATAATAATCAAATTATTTTTATTTTCAATTACATTCTATGACAATTTTTTTTCCAATTCTATACCCAAATTGAATTTCTTTTATCTCCCATTGAGGAATTTTGCTGTCAATCATTCTGTTGACACATTGACGAACGTTAAATCACAAATCCAGGCACCCAAAATTTAAAATTTTCAACTTATATAATTGTTATATAACGAATGTTTTTACATAATTTAACACATTACCAAAGTTACGAACCCGAACGTTTTCATAGGATGTTGACGTTTTGGAATGGCTAGAGACCCTCGTGTATTTTTGGCTACAAACCAAACCAAACTAGCTTAGATTTTATTTATAGTTCTAGGAAAATACCTCTCAGAAGGAATGATTGTAAAGGAAGTTCAATAAGTTAATTTTGACAGATAAACCCTGCCAAAAGTAAAGATATCTATAGCAGGTGGTGACAATTAAGGTGATTTGTGAAGGTAGAAGGGATTACTTGTTTCACTCAGCTTACTCAGCGGATGGTATATTGTAATGGAAGCAATTCTGTGAACAGAACATCCGTCTATAGATGCACATATTCACCATTAAATATGGGCCAGTTTCCATGTTTCTCCTGTATTCCAAGAAGTCCCTTGAATGTCGACTACCTTTGTTATTTGATGTGCGCCCCTTTCCTAGTTGAGACTCATCTCTCAACTTCGTCCGAGTAAGTCATAATCCTCTGCTTTTACGATTATACTCATCACCTCACAGTTAAAAAACTTAACATTAAATGATACTAGATAATTTAATCGTTAGATGCTGCTGTATTTATACTATCATGATTGTGTGAATATTAAATTGTAAATAATGTTTATAAATGTTAAAATGTTAAGTTTTCAGAAATAAGTTGTAGGATAGCCGAGAGGTCGAGATGTATATATTCCTTCTTTGTCACACCCTATTCGTCTCGGTGTGACGTAGCGCAAGTTCAGATGAATAATGACGCCGAGACATCCGTTGGTGTTTTAAGCATTTACAAACTGTTGATTTACTTACAAAACATAAAGGAAATCACGTTTAGGATGTTACTTTCATCCGATACAAAAAAAAGTAAGCTTATCCGGAACAGTCGGAGGATATCTCTCAAAGAGGAACTCAACATCTTCGTCTCCGAGACCAGCCGAGAGTGTCTAACGCTTCTTCTTTACCCACCAAGAAACTTCGATTTTAGGGGAGATCATCTCCCCCCCCCAATTTGACCTTCGTCCTTGGGGTTTTAGAAGAGTCCTTAACGCCTGGGCGACAAGGTCTCACAAATCCACTTTTATTCCTTTATCGGTCCTTTCACAAACCCCTAGATTGACACATTCCAAAAGTTCGGGTGTCAAGAAGATCATTATTGGGATACTAATGATATTTTCCCATTGTTCGGCGTTTACAAAGTTTGGCGTTTTAAAGCGCACTATAGTTCGCATTTTCTAGCAGTCGTCTTTAACACCGACTGGGACGGACGTGACACTTGTATAAGTATTGATCCTTATTTTGGCCAAGTACATAACCTGGGTGGGTTAGAGCATTAGGTTGCTCAGTGTTATGAGTAAGTATATTGAACGATACGTACATTGTAACATGTTGAGTATTAATAAACATAATGCTACAGAAACACATGTTTCTCGTAAAGAGATTTTTCAGCTAGTAATGAAATTCTCCACGACTGCAAAAAATTATAGTCAGCCTGGTCATTATATATATATATATATATATATATATATATATATATATATATATATATATGTGTGTGTGTGTGTGTAAGTATGGATCTTTTGGTACCTTTGTCAAATTTCAACTTCCAACCGTGTATAAGAACGTAAACGCACATGCATATTTACAGTCAGATTTTAACCTGACAGTAAACGTAAGTAGCAGGTAAATTGCTACATCCTGTTTCAGAAATAACCTAAAATGGGATGTGATAGAAAACGTCAAATTTTTTACTAAAGCGAAATTCGAAATTTGGTTTATCTATCAAAATATACTCCAGGTGTTAATTTACAGGCACATACACATAAACTATAATAAAATCAAAAGTGGTACATTCGGACTAAAATCAATCAAATTTTAAAAATAAAATTTTTTGGTCGATTACAATACTTTCCCCATAATACGTATACGAGAAAGTAAAAATATTATTTCTGTGAAATCAATTAACCAGCTTACAGGCATGCATAAATATAGAACCAGACGTCTTATAATTGACAGATTTAAACTCCATTTGGCAGAAATATCTCTCCGCTCAATCATAAAGGTTGCATAATAAAATAATAAAGTCAACGCTAACGAAATATAACTATTAATAGTGACATATTCAGTGACATGAAATTGATTTAGCGCTTTTCGAAATCAGAAATTTATTACAAATTGATATCAGTAAACAAGGTACGGCAAATAAGCTTAGTTGAAATGAGATATTAGATATTTTAGATTGAAGTATATTCTTTCTTTTATTCTAAATATTTCCAACTTCATAATATTTCTGTTCTCATAAACCTTCCTAACCCTTTCAAAATAATTATAGGATGTAATATATACTTACAGTAAGCGTATTAATAGTAGCTGAATAAGTTCTTTATAAAATTCATAACTCTAAATGATTTTTGTATTCAGCCGTACTAGAAGAATTAATTATGTATAGTATGCTATCAATAATCTGATAATATCCTGAAAAGAATATATTATGTATGGTGTATTAATCTACTATACATAATATACAAAGTTAAATAATTGTAATTGCTTTAATAAATTGCAGTATAATAAATATTTCTCAAATTATTTACTGTTATATAACATTTTCGTATATCTATTATTACAAATTATGTTTGATTCTAGACTTACATCAATATATTTTTAGTTTCCTTTCGTCATTAAGTTCATAATATTTAAATATTTTATTTGCTTTAGTTATCATATTTTCAGATTAAAATATAATTTCTTTCTATAAATGTTAAAAACATTTAATATAAAGACCGTCTTTTTATTATTACAAAAATATTTGCTTCGTATCTGTGATTAAATAGCTTTTTTAGTAATTCTAGTTACTCTTTTATTTGTCAATATATAGTAGGTATTAAATATTAAAGTTTTATGGAAAACGTCATATCAATGTCATATCAAACGTCGTATCAATACCTTGAAGTCCGTTTCAAACTAATTACTGTATTTTCAGATTAAAATATTTCTTTCTTTAAATGTTAAAAACATTCATTATAAAGACTCCTTTTGCTATTTCAAAAGATATTTGCTTCGTATTTGTGATTAAATAGCTTATTTAGTAATTCTAGTTACTCTTTTATTTGTCAATATATAGTAGGTATTAAATAATAAGCTCAAAGTTTTATGGAAAATGTCATATCAATGTCATATCAAACGTCGTATTAATACCTTGAATCACTTTATAAACTAATTACCATATTTTCAGATTAAAATATAATTTCTTTCTTTAAATGTTAAAAACATTCATTATAAAGACTCTTTTTGCTATTCCAAAATATATTTGCTTCGTATTTGTGATTAAATAGCTTATTTAGTAATTTTAGTTACTCTTTTATATGTCAATATATAGTAGGTATTAAATAATAATCTCAAAATTTTATGGAAAAAGTCACATCAATGTCATATCAAATGTCGTATCAATACCTTGAAGACCTTTTTAAACTAATTACCGTATTTTCAGATTAAAATATTTCTTTCTTTACCTGTAAGGAATTTTCATTATAAAGAGTCTTTTTGCTATTACAAAAGATATTTGCTTTGTATTTGTGATTAAATAGCTTATTTGGAGTTCTAGTTATTGTTTTATTTGTTAATATATAGTAGGTATTAAATATTAGTTATTAATAATTAATTTTTATAGAAAACGTCATATCAATGTCATATTAAACGTCGTATCAATACCTTGAATACCTTTTTAAACTAATTACCGTATTTTCAGATTGAAATATTTCTTTCTTTAAATATTAAAAACATTTATTATAAAGACTCTCATTTTGCTACAACAAAATATATTTGCTTCGCATCTGTGATTAAATAGCCTATTTACTAATTTTAGTTACTCTTTTATTTGTCAATATATAGTGGCTCTTTTATTTGTCAATATTTCGTGGCAATATATATGAGGCCAGATATACGGATAGATGGTTAGAAAGTTTATTATATAATATATGTATACATGATATAATATTAATATATAATATACTATATATAAATATATATATATATATATATATATATATATTATATATATATATAATATAACTATATATATATGTATATATATGTATATGTATATATAATATAGCATATATATATATACATATACATATATATACATATATAATATATATATATAGATAGATATATATGTAATATATACTACTAATATATAGAATATATATATATATATATATATATATATATATATATAAATATATATATATATATATATTTATATCTATACATATATACATATATATATACACATATATACATATATTTGGGTATTAAATAATAAGTTTAAAGTTTTATGAAAAACGTCATATCAATACCTTGAAGCCGTTTTTAAACAAATTACGAAAAAAAAAGTGTCTTACGGGAATTAATTTTTTAGACATCTAAGTAGAAAGTATTTAAATATACAATTATATAAATAATTCAACTTGAAGTTTATTAAACTGAAATTTAAGCATTCCAAAGTATGGATATATGAGATCTAAAGTTCTTAACACTTTGAAACTAACAGTGACCTCTCCTTTTGGAAACCCTCAGTACAAATGATTGACAGTGCATTCTTCTTTCAGTGGCTTCAGTCCCTGGTGACTCACAGTAAACTATCCTGTCAGATGACGTCAGTCTCTGGGGACTGGAAGAACCGTATTTCGGTTTGGCCTTCTTTTGGACAGACTCTGATAAAATGAAAAGATGACTGTTGATTCTAAGTATATGATATCTCCTGAACAAAAAATGTACTGCCAGTGAGCAGGGAATGATGTCATCCTTAATGTGTTGAGAACATATCTAACTATGGTTGTGAAACCCGGAGTTCATAGAATGACAATGGTATTTATACCTGTAGTTAGCAACAAGAAAAGTAATGACCACTTATGGGCGTTGAAAAGTTCATAGGTAGCTTTTTTAGTCGAAGGTAAATTTATGCCGTGTTCAAGATTAGTTACCACCATACACTTATGACTTGTTTAGTACTAAATGTAATCTAACGCTTTTTTAGAAAACATTTCTGAATGTTGTCAATATTGGAAGTGACAATTTAAGATCTCTGTATCTATGTAAACTAAGATTCCTGTAGATATGGCGATGAATATTACACATACATTTGATGTTTCATTTAATAGTATATATCCAAAAAATCTCGCGACTCCGAATAATTTATAAACAAACTCAGAGTAAGAAATGTATTACTTTATTGTCCTAACAGAGTCACGTTTTTGTAATATTTGCACATTTGAAGAGTATCTGGAATAGGAATGAAATTTTAATATGCAATTTTTACATTAAATCCAAGCACTTAACATTTTTTTTTAAATACATTGGCAGAAAGAGGAGATAGAAACTTAGGAAGATGTTTCTTCTACAAAATTGGATTCAAATTCAAAATATCCCTTTGCTAACAGAGGGCAAAAAAAGTGAATATATTCTGTTATTTTCGTCTTAAAATCAATGACAGCATCTATTTTCTAGAATTGAGCCCGAATATGCGCAGTATCGGTGGTAATCTCACTAAGAATAAGTAGTAATTTTAATAGCAAAAATAGAATAATTTAAAATAGTATTCATTTCCTTGAAAAGAATTAAAATATTTTTGTAGTTAAAGTTCATTATAACATGCTATGAGGCAGATATACTAATAGATGTTTAGGAAGAGTTTATATATATATGTATATATATATATATGTATATATATATATATGTATATATGTATGTATATATGTATATATATATATATATATGTATATATGTATGTATATATGTATATATATATATATGTATATATGTATGTATATATGTATATATGTATGTATATATGTATATATATATATATATATATATATATATATATTATATGTATGTATATATGTATATATATATGTATATATATATATATGTATATATGATATATATATGTATTATATACATATATGTATATATATATAATATAATATATATATATGTATATATGTATATATATGTATGTATATATGTATATTATATGTATATATATATAGTAATTTATATATGTATATATATATATATATATATATATATATATATATATATATATATATATATGTGTGTGTTGTTATATATATGTATATGTATATATATATATATATATA
This sequence comes from Pardosa pseudoannulata, assembly GCA_032207245.1. Lineage (NCBI taxonomy): Eukaryota > Metazoa > Arthropoda > Arachnida > Araneae > Lycosidae > Pardosa > Pardosa pseudoannulata. Next base: position 85,798,792 of record CM063511.1, read on the forward strand.
TATATATAGATAGATATATATATATATATATATATATATATATATATATATTTATATATATATATATATATATAAATATATATATATATATTTTTATTTATAATATTATATATATATATATAATATATATATTTATATATATATATATATATTATATTATATATAAATATTGAAACTAAAGAAACAAAAACTAATTTCTAAAAATGTTTTTGCCTTTTAAGTTCACAATTCATATTAATTTTTGTTTTCATTAAAATTTTAACTCCCAATAATGTTTTCATTTTGATTAGTTACTGGCTTAAATTTAGAAACTACTTCGTAATTTAAGATTTCTATAAAATTTCTTCTGGTAATAGAACATTTGGTATGAAATAAATTCTCCTGTTAGAGAATGAATTTGAGCGATATGACGTCAATACTTAGCTTATCTTCATGCCTAAGTTCCATTATCCTAGGTAATTAATATACAAATATATATCGGACACTAGAGAAGATAAATATAGCTCCATATAGAATATGGTAATGTGGTTTTAAAGGAAATCGTATAGTAACAGAAAACGCATTTTAATTAATCATTAAAAATTGATTATCACGGAATAGTTATGGGTTATTAATTCTCTCCTACCAACATATCTCGTGAAATTTAATTAAGCAAAATAGCGGTTCATTAGCTAATACTAATATATTAAAAACATATTACCTTAAGACATTGTATGCGGGATACGTACTAGTATGTTAGCTGACGATTGATACTTGAGCGCTGGACACGTACTAGTACTGGTTAGTGTAACAACATGGTTTATTTGTGGATACAAAAATAACGATATACACAGGAAAAGTAAGCCTAATGTTCTTGTCTACTACATAGATTCTTGAAAAATTTAGAAAAATAAAAACTAGTTTTAACATCAGTCGATGTGGAACCACAGAACGGGAAGGTTGATTAAAAAAATCAATTTAGATTTAAAATTAACTTTTTATTTATCCTTACGAAAATGATATTATGTATATGTATATTTTTATATTAAATATACATATATGTGTGTGTGTGTGTAATGTAAAAACTTAATACTTTGAACCTAAACTAAAATTACTAACTCCTCTATTAAAAACCCACCAAATCTGCAATTTCATCATCTTTTTAGTGGCCATTCGGCCTTAATCCTTTTGTTTTCTTCCTGTTGGTGAGCTTAACTCACCAACCTATTTTGATGGTCAAGAGCACTTAAAAGCACTTATAATTTGCAGAGTTAACAAATTCCTTTCTCAAGCGGGTAGCATTCCCAAGATTATAGAAGGCTGTGCGACCATCTTTTGTTGGATTTTTGCTCTGTTCGTTGCCTAATAAAGATGCTACATAACTTGTCCTGAAAGATCGTATTATTTTTGGTGACGACTACATCCCGTCGACTCGTTGCATCCTCGTGGCATAGCAGGCCACACTATGTTACATATATATTTGTTTATTTATCTATTTATATATTTGTTTATACATTTCAATATAAAATACGAAAAGTTGATTAAAAAATTAAATAATTTTCGATCAATTCAGATTTAACTGAATAACCAAATTTAAGCGCAAAACGGCACTTCCTGGTACAATTCTGTGGAATTTACCCGCACACAATGTGTTAATGTAACCTTGATATTATAGATTGGTAAATGGCAAAATTTAGATTTCTAGTTTCTCCATAAATAAATGGCTATTGTTCAGTATAAATAATATTAAATGGAATATTTCATTCAAAGACAATGATCTCCACTGTCCACAAAGAAATTAATCAATATTTTATCTTATTGATTAGGTATCTATAGTTTTTGCATACTATCATACAGTGTAGTTGTAACTATTTACTGACTGTCAGCAACTCTTCTAGCAGATCAGGTTTAATTCCCATCGATGGTTTTATAGACAATATTTTATTCCCTTATGTAGCCTCCACACTATGGCCAATTCTTCACCACTTCCTGATGGTGACCTTGAACGATGGTTCGCAGGTTGCATCCACACGCTGGGCCACTAAATAAGCCGAGCTCTAGGATTCTTCCATAGGGTCTACTGTGCATTACATTACATTAATACATAATTATCATAATTCCTTTAATTAATGTATATTATCATCATTAAAATTATTTAGTTAAAGTATAAGTAAATTAAATTATTTTCTTAATATAAACATGCTGATGAAGACCTATGGCTACTGACCAATTTCTTACCTAAACTTGGATTGATCTACAGCCAATTAGGTTTTGAAATTAACTGTAATTTGTAATCACAGTTAACTTGGCCGATATCTACTTCTTATGTTGCCTCATACTATGGCCAATTGTTCACCACTTCCTGATGGTGACCTTGGACAATGGTTCACGTGTTGCATGCACACGCTGGGCCTATATGAGCCGAGCACGTGGATTCGTCCATAAGGTCTACTGCGCACTTTAGTTGCGCATCTGGGTGCTTTTGATGTTTGGAGAAAAACTGCCTCCGAAAGCATCGTCCGCCAAGACTATTTTATCAACCGCGACTATCGACCGTGATAAGTCATACCCTCCTCAGATGGTAGTAATGGCTTGCAGTGGACCATAGTGTGGAGGGGTCTTGACAATGTCTATGTGATAGTCTCTATTTCTCAAAAAGAAACACAATTGAAATATATTTTGACAACAATCGCTGAAGCAATAACTCGACTTCAGTATGCAACCTTTCAAAATAGATATAACATACTGTCGTAAAGTTTCCCACCAGAGTTGGTCAGATTAAATAGTGTTATTTTTATTCTCTTCCTTTTTCGTCGCCATTTACCTTAATATGAAGCCTGCTTGCTGACTAGTTTTTTCTTATTATATCAAAACAGTCTTGTGCTACCTACATCAGCAAAACTCACAATGTTGTAGAGCAGGACTCAAATAAACCAATAACTACACATAAGCACTGGTTATGAAACTACTCACTCACATTTAAGAATTCAGATAAGGCAAACTTAACTGGTAACCTACAGAGTTTTAATTTTGTAAAATAAAGTATTTTTTCCTCACAACATAAGATTAGTTATAAATATTTTAATCTTATAATTCTAATCCTTTATATAATATTAGCCTACGTTATCTGTCCGTCTGTGATCGAATTTATTAAGTGGTTGGACCTGGACTGGAAAGAATCATCCATATTTTATTCTTGATGAGTTAGGGTTAGCAAAATTCAAAGCAAATAAATATTAAAACGAATACGTTTTAGCCAGCATAATTTTAAAATGGAACAATATTTATTAAATATAAAAGGGGAAATGGTTCACCATACAGTTGTTCCAATAGTTGGGGAAGGATCATGTTTATTTTGATCGCTTTCGTATCTTATGCTTGAAACACAGTCATTTAGCAGTGAACCGGAATGATTTTAATCCGGATCTTCAGTCTCAAAAGTTTCTTTGATTCAGTGAGTGTACGTTGAATTAGAGGAGACATTTTAACAGCCTCATAATTCATCGCTGTATCACTAATCTAGCTCTCTAGCTGTTTGTGATTTCACTGTACCCCTAGCTATTTGACGTAGCTTTCCGAGTATCACTGTTGATCTTCTCAAACTTCGGAAGATTTTTCCCGAACCCAAATCTTTGAACCAATCACATTCCACGGTGATAAACTATCTTTCTAAAGGAATTCAACGTGATTCTCAACTGCCCTCACAGCATCGGGAGACTTTAGAGGAGTATAAAGATAAACAAATTATTGAGCGTGTACCAGATACATAGTTGATCGCTGTATCACTGATCTAGCTCTCTCGCTGTTTGTGATTTCACTGTACCCCTCGCTATTTGACGTAGCTTTCCGAGTATCACGGTTGAACTTCGGCAAACTTCGGAAGATTTTTCCCGAACCCACACCTTTGAACCAATCTCATTTTGAGGTGATAAACAATCTTTCAAAATGAATTCAACGTGATTCTCAACTGCCCTCACAGTATTGGGAGACTTTAGAGGAGTATGAAGATAAACAAATTATTGAGCATGTACCAGATAACTCTCGACCAAGAAAACAAACCATTTTTTTACTTGCGTCGTAGGGTTCTTTGCAATTGTACTGACACAAAATTACAGAATTTTACTGATACGGTCATATAACGGAGTATATGATAATACATGAATATTAGTCTATAAAAACATAAAACACCATTGAGCTGTTTTATTCTAGTTTTAAACATATAATCGTAAATTAAAAGTATAAATTTTAGTTATATTAATATCACTAAACTATAGCATCAAATTTAATTATTTTTGTTCTACATTAAATATATCAAACTTCTGTATTAAACGCATATATAAATGCAAACAACATATACTATTTGTAAAACATTGTCAAACTAAAAAATATTAAATATTAAGAGAAATACAAAAGAACGAATTAAAAACTCTCTCCACTTATAAAATTGTAATAATAACAAATTTAGGAAACCACATGTAAATATTAATATCTCAGCCAAAAAAATAAACCGTTTTTTTACTTGCCTCATAGGGTTCTTTGCAATTGTACTGACACAAAATTACAAAATTTTACTGATACCGTCATATGACGGGCTATATGCTAGTTTATGAATATTAGTCTATAAAAACATAAAACACTATTCAGCTGTTTTGTTCTGGTTTTTAACAAATAATCGTAAATTAAAAATATAAATTTTAGTTATATTAATATCGCTAATCTATAGCATCAAATTTAATTATTTTTGTTCTATATTAAATATATCAAACGTCTGTATTAAACACATATATAAATGCAAACAACATATACATTTTGTAAAACACTATCAAACTAAAAAATATTAAATATTAAGAGAAATACAAAAAAAATGAATTAAAAACGAATTAAAAATTGTAATAAAAACAAATTTAGGAAACCACATGTAAATATTAATATCTCAGCCAAAAAAATAAACCATTTTTTTATTTGCCTCATAGGGTGCGTTGCAATTCGGTAAAATTAAAAAAAATTACTGATCCCGTCATATGACAGGCTATATGCCAGTCTAAATAGAATTTCTGAGTAACAGCTATCGAAGTTTTAGAACTCTGTAATGTAGTCTGCGGCGATATCATGTTGTTGAATCTATGCATTGCTGATAACCATACCCACTGGTCATAGTCAAGGTTACAGTCTAATTATCCCCTAATTAGACAAAGCGTTGGTTACTCATAATTTTTTATGAGAACGTTCTCACTTCCTCGCTTCTTTGTGAGCTGGAGTGTATTAAATTTTTGTTTGGTTTACTTTTTGCCTAGAGGCCTAAATTGATGTTTTGATCTGTTTTCGTTCGGAGGTTAAAGCGAAGGCTTTCCACTTCGCTAGGTACTCCGTTAAACCCAGTTACCTTGAGCTTGATATATCATACATTGTTTTAGAAATATTATTCGTCATAAGCCGTCTCTTAATAAGGCCATAAGTTTCAGATATTTAGAATTGTGTCCATTCTGAAAATAAAAATGCATTACATTTGTTTGACTCAGCGTTGATGTTGCAAAGACTGTGCACGCTTCTTTTCACCAAATTTAATTTAGCTTTTAGTTTTCCTCTGGACAACAAGCCAAACAATGACCTAATGGAACTGGATTTGGTGGGTTCAAATTTTTTTCTGGCATGGATTTTCTTAGCCATTTAGAACCAGTTTACAGCAATAGTTTCTGGTCTCATTAGCCCTCGTGTTACGAAACATTAGACCGGAGAGGTCCAAATCAATTTAATACAAACCTCCAGAAAGCAAAAATTACAGACACAATGGAATGTTAGAAAGAATGTTAGAAATGCTATATTTAACAGTGTGATTATTTATGAGTAAAGTAATTCACTTGTTTTAACTATATCCATTTACAAGTACATTTGAACATTATACTTTTTTATAGATAGAATTGGTAAGAAACAGTTTTATATTTTTAAGCATTTAGAAATATAAAAGTAACCCGACAGTGACTAATTTGTCTTAAGAAAAATGATAAATTTAGAAAAGCACTAACATTTGTAATTGTCTTCTTTTTTTAAAGAACATAAATTTAATATGATATTTTAATTTTGTAAGTTTATTATATACTAGCCTATAGCTTGTCATATGACGGGAACAATTTTTTTTAATTTTCCAGAATTATAAAGTAACCTATGAGGCAGGTAAGAAAATGGTTTGCTTTTTGGCTGAGAATTATCATGTATAAAAAAGTAATCGATGATTAAATTTAAAATTATGACATATGTACCTAATCTATTTTATAGGCCAAATATAAAAGAAAATTATTATCTAAGTTCAGTGATAAAACGTATGAAAATATTGCATACGATATTTAAATAATACCCTATATAATAATAGCCTAAGTTATCTGTATGTCTGTCCTCGATTTTATGAAGCGGTTGGACCTGGAATGGATAGAGGCATTCATAGTTAGCAAAATTCAAAGAGAGTAATATTTATCTTCTCCTAAACTATCGATCCGATTCTAAAATAAATTGGTATAAATAGGCTTCATATCACAGCGAAAAATACTACCTTCTTTAAAACGTTCGAAATCCATCCCTTCCCCTCTTTTCGAGCTTTTAATGTCATTATTTTAACTCCTATTTTCCCCGGTTAAGAGCAGGCAATTAAATTTATCAATTTGTCACATAATAAATATGTAAAAATAACATTTTTTCTACCATAATGATGTCATTCCTTTAACCATCTCATTGAATCATTTCTTATTTTAAATTATGAATTATTTTCATACGTTTTATCATTGAACTTAGATATGATGTAAATAATTTTCTTTTATATTTGGCTTAAATAATAGATTACGTACATATGTGCTAATTTTAAATTTAATCGTCGATTATTTTTTGTTGCAATGAAAATTTTATCACCAGTATTAACAACAAAGACTAGGAGTCTATTTCATGAACTAATATATATCTAGCGTTTAATTTATATATCTTTGAAAATTAAGAAGTTTGTATGTTTTTGTGTTTGTTTTTATACATAACCACAGGGTTTGCGAAACATTTGCTAAATTTTGGCCATCATTCATATATACCGCCAAATAATCACTGTCAATATTAAAACCTATGCTGTCCATCCTATCAAGGATTATTACAAGTTAAATTAAAGATGGCAAATTACATGCGGTCAATAAAGATAAACAAATTATTCAGCGTGTACCATATAATTTTCAGCTAAAAAACAAACCATTTTTTGACCTTCCTCATAAGGTACTTAACAATTTTGGAAAATTAAAAATTTTACTGATCCCGTCATATGACGGGCTGTATGCTAGTTTAAAATAAGAAATTATTAAATAATATCTTGAAAAGAATGACGTCATTATGATAGAAAAAATGTTATTTTTGCCAATTTATTATGTGATAAATTGATTAAATTTAATGGCCTGGTCTTAACCAGGGAAAATAGGGTTTGAAATAATGGTATTAACCTCTTGAAAATGCTATACAACTAGACAGTTGTGAAAATCGTTAAGTAATTACATCTAGCATTTAAAAATTAAAATAAAACATTCCTATCTCCTATTACGAATACGTGACGCTGGTCTCTCAATATCAACCGGAGATCATCGAGTGGAGTCGATGCTGGACTGATAAGAGTGAAATATCTGCTTCGCGTATACGAGACGTTGGTTGAGAACAGGTTAAACGCTCGAAAAGGGGGAAAAGTTTGGTTTGGAGTGCTACGGTCTACTTTTTGTAACACGAGGGCTAATGAGACCGGGACCTATAGCTTGAAGCCGATTCCGAACGGCTACGAACATCCATGCCAATGTGGGATTCGAACCCACGAACTTCGGTACCGAAGGCCAGCACTCTAACCAATCGGCCATCGTTCGGCTCGAAAAGAGGGAAAGGAGTAAAATTCTAACATTTTAAAGACGACAGTATATTTTGTTGTCATATGAAGTATATTTATACCAATTTATTTTAAAATCTAATTCCATAGTTTTGGAGAAGAAAAACTTTACTCGTTTTGAATTTTGATAACACTTACTCATCAAGAATCCAATATGAATGCCTCTATCCATTCCAGGTCCAACCGCTTTATAAATTCGAGGAATTCTTTTATTCTGATAAAGAAATACGGCTCTTAACCGAGGAAAATAGAGATTGAAATATGACATTAAACCTGGTGGATTAAAAGGGGTGGATTTCTAACGTTTTAAAGAAGACAGTATATTTCGCTGTAATATGAAGCATATTTATACCAATTTATTTTAAAATTTGGATTGATAGTTTAGGAGAAGATAAACTATACTCGCTTTCAATTTTGCAAACCTAACACATCCAGAATCCAATATGGATGCATCTATCCATTCCAGGTCCAACCGCTTCATAAACTCGAGGACAGATAACTTAGGCTATTATTATATTATAAATTGCTGGGAAAAAGTTCTCGACTTTGAAAACTCAGTAATATAATGAGAATCATCTCTAATCCATTCAGTGTCTTTAGAAAGATTGATCAAGCGAAATAAATCTACATCACTCAGTTTCCGAAAATAAAATTTAATTATATTTATTTGACGTAGCTACGACGTAACAAAAAGAAACATTCTTTAGGGCATCATTTAGTCATTCCAGTAAAACAGAAATCACAGTCGCTTAAGGCTGTCATGGGCGATTCTATATTTATGAGTAGATTTATTTATGTGTGTAATCATTCTCTTGATATAACGGCATTCATTTACAAGAAGATTCTATGTCCGATTAATAAGGGACATAACGGCACAGAAAATGGCTTTTTCGGAAGAGAAGAGGTAAAATTTTCAGGGAGAATAAAGAGAAATACTAAAGATATTTCTATGAGAAACTATTTATGAAGAAATACCAAATAAAGCTAATGATTCCCTTTTTCTGGCTAATGTATTTATATCAGGTATAATCGTACTATAGAGCCAGACAAGCTATGTTCTTCAGCAGATAATGTAACTTTTATGTTTTCCTAAAGATTGGCTAACAATTTATCTGGCTTACAATAGCTGTTTTTATTGTTTTCTGTAAGTTATTTTACCATCTGACATGCAATATTTGCTTCTTCTTATTTTCTACATATACAGTCTGATGGACATGACATAAATTGGACAATGAATTTTTTCATGCTTTGTAAAGAATTAAATGATGCTTAGAATCTAACAGGTTATCTCACAAAAAATATGTCCATTTTCTTTTTTAACTTTTTTCATGTAATGATTTAAAACAGTGATTTCAGAAGTGGTTCCTTGGGAAGCACAGGGAACTATGTTACCTACTTTATGCTGCTATTTTTTCAGTTACATGCGAAAATTTCTTGTTTATCTATTCTGCTTGTCCTTAAAAGAATTATTTTCTAATAAATCCATAGAAAATTACATTAATAAAATGTCGAAAATTACAAATAATTATATATATATATATATATATATATATATATATATATATATATATATATATATATATATATATATATATATATATATATATATATATATATATATATATATATATATACATGTACATATATATATATATATACATATACATATACATATATATATACCTATACATACACATACACATATATAGATATAAACATAAACACATATGTATATATATATATTTGTGTATATTTTTATATACATATCTATATAAATATAATCATTTATATATATAGATACATATATATCAAATAACTCAACTTTATTTCTTATTTCATATTAACATTTAAAAAAATTCTTAATGGAAATATTATTTTAGCAATTCTGAAGTTAATATTTTTATTAATTGTTACTTATAATATATTATCACTTTTATATCGAGATCCATTTCTTGAAATTATTATACAATCTTGGAACCATG
>CM063511.1:85813643-85816143 GCA_032207245.1 Pardosa pseudoannulata
GTTCAACATTACAGTTTAAGCACACTGTTGTTGCTTTATTTTGCAGTTCTTGAACTGGCATTTTTGGTAAGGGGTAATAAAAAAGGGATATACGTTGTAAGATGCTAATACCCAAAATTTTTTATCCAAATTTTACAGGTTTATTTTTCATGAACATCTTGCAACTGTGCCTTCCAAAATTATTATTACTACAATTACTTCAATATTATGCTGATTTTATCATAGAAAGGTCTAATTTTATAATAACGATATTGTGGATCAATTGAAGAATCATCGTTAAAATGGATAAAGTGTTTGGTGCCATAATACAGTTTTCTGGACCTAGCGTTACTCACGAATGTAGTGCCAATGTCTGGAGTATTACAAGTAACCTTCACTATGTTTTAAAAAAATAATAATAAATATAAAATTAAAGATTAAAAAATGAGTTTTTAAGGGGCTGCTAAGAATAAATTTTACAATACAATATATTTTGATTTCTCAGTTTTTTTTGTTACTATGATAAAGTGTGACTATTTTAAAGGACTTAAAACAAAATCCACTCAGAAAATATTTATAACCTTATTATTAAATGAAATTCTATTTGCTGCCCTGTTTATAGGACAGCGGTGGAATATGGGTTAACGAAAATAAAGGGAATATTTTAGAAATGTTTTCCATACTGAACAGTATTTTGAATGTGTATATTTACATAAGTTAAAACATGTCAATATTATGCTATGGTCAATGAAGAAATCCATATATTTTTCAAGACCTGTCTACTTTAGTTTATGAACTATCCTTACGGCGCTATCTAGCACGATTAATGGAAAAATTGCAACGTTTAGCTGTTATTAATTACATAAAATGCAGCCAGGTCTGAAAGAGTGAGCTTTAAATTATTACCGTCGTTGTCAAGAATGATAAATACAGAGAAATTTCCTCTAAAATTATCGGGAAAGCTACTGGATAAAATTATTAAACGTTGCAAGTTATTGAGCTGACAGCTTCAGGAATCCTGACCAAAGTTAATGGTTAATTAACTGGTTGCACAGGTGGCATTAGCACTTAATAGGTCTACAGGATCTTATGTCTGGTCACATAATCGCAGGAGTGATGGGAAGTCTGAAATTTCATTACACCAACATTTAATCAATGTCTTGTAGAATGCAGTCTTAAAGACACTTTATGCTGCTGTTTTATCAGTTGCATAAGAAAATTACTTGTTTATTTATTCTGCTAGATTTTAAAATTGTTTTAAAGATTATTTTCTTATAAAACCTTAAAAAAATAAGATTTATATATATATATATATATATATATATATATATATATATATATATATATATATATAATATATATATATATATATATATATATATATATATATATATATATATATATATATATATATATATATATATATATATATATATATATATATATATATATATACATATATATATATATATATATATATATATATATATATATATATACATATATATATATATATATATATATATATATATATATATATATATATATATATATATATATATATATATATATATATATATATATATATATATATATATATATATATATATATATATATATATATACATATATATATATATATAAATATCATATATATATATATATATATACATATATATATACATATATATACATTATACATACATACATATATATATACATATATACATACATATATGTATTACATACATACATATATATATATATATATATATATATATATATATATATATATATATATATATATATATATATATATATAAACAGATATGTATATGTATACGTATATATATAATTAACTCAACGTAATTCACTGTTTACTATTAATATTTAAAATTATTTAATTTCTTAGTAGTAGTTATTTAAGAAGTTTAATAGCGAGTATTTTTACTCAATTCATATTTATATTGCATTTTTTATACATTATTCTGAAAATATTTTTCATTTTTCTAATGATTTTATTTTCTTAAAAATTAAGTGTATATACCTTTTAACAGAGTTTAAAAACCAATAGCTCTTTTTTAAACAATTTTACTTCTTGAGTGAAAAAAGTGTTCCAATTAATTATTCTTATAATACCAAAAAATTTTTATAGAAATTTTTTTTAAATGTATTCTAAAAAGTGGATAGATTTTTTCTTCTTTAAATAAATATGAATCTTGTTATTTTTACAACATTTAAAATAACATGTTAATTTATTATTTTATTAATTACGTTGAAATAAAATATATTGACTTAAGTTCAAAATTTGAAACGATAGTTATTTTTAAATAATTTTCCGCATTTTAGTAAAAAAAATTAAATTGATTTGACTGAAGATCAAAATGAAAATATTTTCAAACGTTTTCCATATAATTAATTGACAAGACAGTTAAGTTTGTCTATATTTTTTGATTTTATTTCATTTCATTTTGTAATCTAACTTACTGCAATACCATTAAAAAATTATCATAATGAATGT
>CM063511.1:85826143-85871143 GCA_032207245.1 Pardosa pseudoannulata
ATATTTTCTGCTTTTAATGACCCTTTAAAGAGTGTATAGTGTCCCAGAGGGTAAACAAAGTTTTTCTTAAATATTACACTGGAAAGTAAATTAAACGTAGTCATTTTTAAAATTGCTTTAGCAAAAATATTTATAGTCATCTATCCTCACTTGTCCACTATTATCATTGATTTGTAATATGGATATTGTGTATCCTTTTTTAATAATGATAAAATAACTGTTCAGAAATGTTTTTTATAAATTTCATCTTTCACTAACACTGTGCTATTTCGGTAATCTGAGCGGTTATAAATAACCTAATCTCACCATTATCTGTCCTTTTTTAGATAATAGCTATAATACAGTAAAATCTTCTATTATCCCAGCTGATTGGGACGGTAATCACCTCTGATAAGGAAAGTTCGGTTATTAGAGACTACATTTCTAAACTAGTCGTTATTTTCTTCAGGCAAGGTTTTCCAAAATTTTTCTTTTTAAGATTATAAAAGTAAGTCCATAAGAACCAACACGTATTAACGTTTTAATAATCTATAGTATTAGTTATCCAATGACTTACATACTTTTTTTATATAATTAGTTTTGAAATAAACTGTCATAAATATATGTACATATATATAAATACATACATATACATATAAATACATATATATATATATATATATATATATATATATATATATATATATTTATTTATTTATATATATTTTTATATGCATATATATATATATATATATATATATATATATATATATATATATGATATGTGTGTATTTTTTTTAGATTTTCTCGGTTCATATTAAATTTTCCGTTTTGTAGATGTAAAATATAAATTTGAAGACACGATATTGAGATATTGAATAGATGAACAGTCGAATATCCAGACAAAAACTTTCATTCTCGAAAATAAGAGACACTTTTAATTCATATCAGAAGCGGTTCCATTATATTAGTGAAACAAGTAAAATAAGATTCGGAAACTCATAGCTTCCAAAATTAAAGAATTTTCTTGCCACCCAGTAAAACCTACACGGTTCCACGTGGTATAATCTCACGGCAATGCTAATCTAGTGCTTTCTGTCCTTGATTCAAATACACCTAAAGAATTATTTATTTCACTCTTTTCTATCATTATATATAGATCAACTGTACTGTACGTTACATATATTCTCAGAGCTTTCTATTAACGATATTTCATTTCTTGTTTCCACTATAATTAGTTTACCCAAGAATTATTAGAGCTCTCTCATTAACTAAAGTGAGCGTTAATAATTCTTTTCCTTCAGATTATGCAGTGTACTCAATACATTGTTTGCCAAAATAATTACTGCCAGCCAACTTCTGTGCATATGTAAACATCTTATGTTAATATTTTCTGCTTTTAATGGCTCTTTAAAGAGTTTATAGTGTCCCGATGGGTAAACAAAGTTTTCCTCAAATAATACACTGGAAAGTAAATTAAAACGTAGTCATTTTTAAAATTGCTTTAGCAAAAATATTTATTGTCATCTATCCTCACTTGTCCAACATTATCATTGATTTTTAATATGGATATTGTGCATCCTTTTTTAATAATGATAAAATAACTTTTCAGAAAATTTTATTTATTAATTTCATCTTTCCCTAACACTGTACTATTTCGGTAATCTGAGTGGTTATAAATAACCTAATCTCACCATTATCTGAACTTTTTTCAGATAATAGCTATAATACAGCAAAACTTCTATTATCCCAGCTGATTGGGACGGTAATCACCTCTGATAAGGAAAGTTCGGTTATTAGAGACTAAATTTCTGAATTGGTAGTTATTTTGTTCTGGCAAGATTTTCCAAAATTTTTCTTTTACAGATTATAAAAATAAGTCCCTAAGAACTAAAACGTATTAAAGTTTTAACAAGCTATTTTATTAGTTATCCAATGACTTACATACTTTTTTTAAACAATTAGTTTTGAAATAGACTGTCACAAATACATGTACATATATATAAATTTATACATATACATATAAATACATATATATATATATATATATATATATATATTATATATATATATTTATTTATTTATTTATTTTTATATGCATATATATATATATATATATATATATATATGATATGTGTGTATTTTTTTAGATTCTCGGTTCATATTAAATTTTCCGTTTTGTAGATGTAAAATATAAATTTGAAGACACGATATTGAGATATTGAATAGATGAACAGTCGAATATCCAGACAAAAACTTTCATTCTCGAAAATAAGAGACACTTTTAATTCATATCAGAAGCGGTTCCATTATAGTAGCGAAACAAGTAAAATAAGATTCGGAAACTCATAGCTTCCAAAATTAAAGAATTTTCTTGCCTCACAGTAAAACCTACATGGTTCCACGTGGTATAATCTCACGGCAATGCTGGTCTAGAGCTTTCTGTCCTTGATTCAAATACACTTGAAGAATTATTTATTGCATTCTTTTCTATCATTATATATAGATCAATTGCACTGTATATTACATATATCTGAGAGCTTTCTATTAACGATATTTCATTTCTTGTTTCCACTATAATTAGTTTACCCAAGAATTATTAGAACTCTCTCATTAACTAAAGTGAGCGTTAATAATTCTTTTCCTTCAGATTATGCAGTGTACTCAATACATTGTTTGCCAAAATAATTACTGCCAGCCACCTTCTGTGAATATGTAAACATCTTATGTTAATATTTTCTGCTTTTAATGACCCTTTAAAGAGTGTATAGTGTCCCAGAGGGTAAACAAAGTTTTTCTTAAATATTACACTGGAAAGTAAATTAAACGTAGTCATTTTTAAAATTGCTTTAGCAAAAATATTTATAGTCATCTATCCTCACTTGTCCACTATTATCATTGATTTGTAATATGGATATTGTGTATCCTTTTTTAATAATGATAAAATAACTGTTCAGAAATGTTTTTTATAAATTTCATCTTTCACTAACACTGTGCTATTTCGGTAATCTGAGCGGTTATAAATAACCTAATCTCACCATTATCTGTACTTTTTTCAGATAATAGCTATAATACAGTAAATCTTCTATTATCCCAGCTGATTGGGACGGTAATCACCTCTGATAAGGAAAGTTCGGTTATTAGAGACTAAATTTCTGAACTAGTAGTTATTTTCTTCTGGCAAGGTTTTCCAAAATTTTTCTTTTTCAGGATTATAAATGTAAGTTCATAAGAACCAAAACGTATTAACATTTTAACAAGCTATTTTATTAGTTATCCAATTACTTACATACTTTTTTTAAACAATTAGTTTTGAAATAGACTGTCCCAAATATATGTACATATATATAAATTTATACATATACATATAAATACATACATATATATATATATATATATATATATATATATATATATATATATTTATTTATTTATTTTTTATATATATATATATATATATATATATATATATATATATATGATATGTGTGTATTTTTTTAGATTCTCGGTTCATATTAATTTTTCCATTTGTAGATGTAAAATATAAATTTGAAGACACGATATTGAGATATTGAATAGATGAACAGTCGAATATCCAGACAAAAACTTTCATTCTCGAAAATAAGAGACACTTTTAATTCATATCAGAAGCAGTTCCATTATATTAGCGAAACAAGTAAAATGAGATTCGGAAACTCATAGCTTCCAAAATTAAAGAATTTTCTTGCCAACCAGTAAAACCTACACTGTTCCACGTGGTATAATCTCACGGCAATGCTAGTCTAGGGCTTTCAGGTCCTTGATTCAAATACACTTAAAGAATTATTTATTGCATTCTTTTCTATTATTATATATAGATCAATTGCACTGTATATTTTATATATTCTGAGAGCTTTCTATTAACGATATTTCATTGCTTGTTTCCACTATAATTAGTTTACCCAAGAATTATTAGAGCTCTCTCATTAACTAAATTGAACGTTAATAATTCTTTTCCTTCAGAATATGCAGTGTTTTCAATATATTGTTTGCCAAAATAATTACTACCAGCCAACTTCTGTGCATATGTAAACATCTTATGTTAATATTTTCTGCTTTTAATGGTTCTTTAAATTCTTTATAGTGTTCCGGTGGGTAAACAAAGTTTTCCTTAAATACTACACTGGAAAGTAAAGAGTAATTATTTTAAAAATTGCTTTAGAAAAAATATTTATAGTCATTTAAATAATTAATAAATATGTAATCAATAATAAATATCTAATAAATAATAATAATAATAATAATAATATATAAATAATAGATAATCAATGATAATGGTGGGCAATTACCCAATATTATCATTGATTTGTAATATGGATATTCTGTGGATTCCTTTTTTAATAATGATAAAATAACTGTTCAAAAAAATTTATTTATAAATTTCATTTTTCACTAACACTGTGCTATTTCGGTAATGCGAATAGTTATAAATAACCTAATCTCTCCATTATCTGAACATTTTCCAAATAATAGCTATAATATAGTAAAACTTCTATTATCCCAGCTGATTGGATGGTAATCACCTCTGATAAGGAAAGTTCGGTTATTAGAGACTAAATTTTTAAACCAATAGTTATTTTCTTTAGGCAAGGTTTTCCTAAATTTGTCTTTTTCAGGATTATAAATGTAAGTTCATAAGAACCAAAACGTATTAACCTTTTAACAAGCTATTTTATTAGTTATCCAATTACTTCCATACTTTTTTTTAAACAATTAGTTTTGAAATAGACTGTCACAAATATATGTACATATATATAAATTTATACATATACATATATATATATATATATATATATATATATATATATATATATATATATATATATATATATATATACATATACATATATATATATATATACATATATATATATATATATATATATATATATACATATATATATATATATGATATGTGTGTATTTTTTTTAGATTTTCGGTTCATATTAATTTTTCCATTTTGTAGATGTAAAATATAAATTTGAAGACACGATATTGAGATATTGAATAGATGAACAGTTGAATATCCAGACAAAAACTTTTATTCTCGAAAATAAGAGACACTTTTAATTCATATCAGAAGCGGTTCCATTATAGTAGCGAAAGAAGTAAAATAAGATTTGAAAACTCCTAGCTTCCAAAATTAAAGAATTTCTTTACCTCCCAAAAAAACCTACATGGTTCCATGTGGTACAATCTAACGGGCAATTCTCTAGTCTAGAGCGTTCTGTCCGTGATTCAAATACACTTGAAGAATTATTTATTGCACTCTTTTCTATCATTATATATAGATCAACTGTACTGTACATTACATATATTCTGAGAGCTTTCTATTAACAACATTTCATTGCTTGTTTCCACTATAATTAGTTTACCCAAGAATTATTTGAGCTCTCTCATTAACTAAAGTGAACGTTAATAATTCTTTTTTTCTTGAGATTATGCAGTGTTCTCAATACATTGTTTGCCAAAATAATTACTGCCAGCCAACTTCTGTGCATATGTAAACATTTTATGTTAATATTTTCTGCTTTTAATGGTTCTTTAAATTCTTTATAGTGTTCCGGTGGGTAAACAAAGTTTTCCTTAAATACTATACTGTAACGTAATTATTTTAAAAAATTGCTTTAGAAAAAATATTTATAGTCATCTAAATAATTAATAAATATCTAATCAATAATAAATATCTAATAAATAAATAATAATAATAAATAAATAAATAATTGCTAGTCAATGATAATGGTGGGCAAGTGCCCAACATTATCATTGGTTTGTAATATGGATAATCTGTATCCTTTTTTAATAATGATAAAATAACTGTTCAGAAAATTTTATTTATAAATTTCCTCTTTCACTAACACTGTGCTATTTCTGTAATGCGAGTGGTCATAAATAACCTAATCTCACCATTATCTGAACTTTTTTCAGATAATAGCTATAATACAGTAAAACTTCTATTATCCCAGCTGATTGGGACGGTAATCACCTCTGATAAGGAAAGTTCGGTTATTAGAGACTAAATTTCTAAACCAGTAGTTATTTTCTTTAGGCAAGGTTTTCCCAAATTTGTCTTTTTCAGATTATAAAAGTAAGTCCATAAGAGCCAAAACGTATTAACGTTTTAACAAGCTATTTTATTAGTTATCCAATGACTTATATACTTTTTTTAAACAATTAGTTTTGAACAGGTCTGTTACATTGTTGCTCATGTCTCTATTGAAATAGTGGAATTAAACTGGAATTATACTTTAACTTTTCCTCGAAATAACTTTTTGCTTGAGATGGTCTTTCAAGAGAGACACTTTACATGCTCATGAAAACCGGGTATGATGCCAATGAATATAAATATTTGTAAATATAATAATTTAAATATATAATTTGCAATTATATTTGTAAATAATTTGCATATTTGTAATAAATACTTTGTATTTAAAATTAGAGCTCATCCTACAATTTATTTTAGATTCTTACCAATATATGAATAATTTATATCTTACTCTCTTCCTATCTGTAAAATAATTTTATTAATCAAATAATAATACTCCACTTCAGGATATATGATTCTTAAAACTAAGATTAAAAAGTTGTAACTTAATCATAAATTCGCTTATATTTTTATTTCGTGGTACTTGTACCCATGCATCACTTTAACAGGTGGGCTGAAAAGCTCGTAGGCTGACACATAGATGGCGCTACTAGTATTAAATCCATATGATTTTCAGTTAGTCCTAACCTTCGAAAGACACGTGTATAAATTTGACAGTTGTCGGACTATTAGTTTGTGAAATATAGTATTTTGAGTGAAGCAACTTTTGTTAGTTTGAAAACAATGGATAATAAGGAATTTCGTGTGCTAATAAAGAGTTGGTTTTTAGAGAAAAAGATTATTCTGACTCTGCACCAGGAAAATCAACCATTTAGAAGTGGTTTGGTAAGTTTAAACAAGGCGAAATGAACACCGGGGACGATGGACGCAGTGGACGCCTCAAAGAGTCTGTTACCGACGAAAATATAAAAAAAGTCCACAAAATAATTTTGGATGACCAAAAGGTTATGACTGTAAAGGTATAACAGAAACATTTTGAACTTATAGTAAATTAATATTTCGGTATGCGAAAGCTCTGTACAAAGTTTGTGCGGGTCGAGCTTACAATCGACCAAAAACAACGAATTAATGATTCTGAACTGTGTTTGAATCTGTTTAATCTTAATAAACCCGAATTTATGAGTCGATATGTGACAATGGATGAAACAGGGCTCTATTATTTCACACCTAAGTCCAATCGACAGTCAGCCAAGTGGACTGCACTTGATGAACCAACTTAAAGACATGGAAAGACGCAACAGTCGGCTGCAAGGTTATGGCATCAATATTTTGGGATGTGCATGGAATATTAGTCATAGACTATCTTGAAAATAGAAAACCATCCACAACGACTATTACACAGCGTTATTGGAGCGTTTGAAGGATGAAATCGATTAAAACGGCCCCATTTGAAGAAGAAGAAAGGGTTGTTTCATCAAGGCAATAAAGCACCGTGTCACAAGTCAGTGAAAACGATGGCAAAGTTATATGAATTGGGATTCGAATTGCTTCAGCATTCACCGTATTCTCCAGATATGGCCTTCAGCGACTTTTTCCTGTTCTCAGACATCAAGAGAATGCCCGCTGAAAAAAAAATTAGCTCCGAATTTTGAGGCTAATGACAATTCGTACCATAAAATTAGTATAGAAAAATTGTATGACAGCTATAATCCTTGTATCAACCTTGAAGGCAACTAGATTGAATAATAAAATTAAATTTTATCAAAAGAAAATTTTTTATGTTAGTCTACGAACTTTTCAGCCCAACTGTTAACACCCTTTTTTTTGGAATTTTCATTTTCACTAAAAATAAGTCAATTCTTTCCTTTAATAGAAATTTCCTAATATTAAAATGTCACTTTACATGTTGGTGAATACCAGATAAAATGCCAATGAAATTAAATATACTCTCATTAATAGAAAGGCTCATCTTGTACACTATTTTACACTCTCTCTAATACATCAATCCTTTCTTTCTACCTTACTGAGGAATAATTGTAGTATTCAAATAATAATAACCACTCTTCACCCCATCTAACTAAAACCTAGGGTAAAAAAATGTGTAATTTTGTCTTAAATTCTCTTCTCTTTCTTATTGTGTTCTATTTAAACCCAAACATCATTATAACAGCTTTTTGTGCTAGTTTTACCCTTTGCCCTTCACTAAAAATAATTAAATTGCTGTTTTTAATTAACAGTTTCCTAATATTCTTGTAACTAAATTTATGTTCAAACTATCTGATGTCGTAAGCATTAAGGTATTTGCTAAAACTAATTTAAAGATTTAAAGCCTTTTAATTAAATTATCTGCCAGGCTTTTATTAGATTAGTAGCTTTAATTAGATTATTTGTATTTAGTATTAATTACTATCAATTGCAAAATTAAATGAAATTAATAATTTTCTTATTATTAGTGTTATTTAAAATTTGATGTTTTTTAGTAAATGCATGTTTTAACACTCAAGACTTGATTTTTTTATGCTAATAGTTATGTGTCTTCAGTAATATAGTACATACGCATTACTGTGCAATTTAAGAGTTTTATATTTTAGGTCTATTTAAATTTAACATATATTAACTAGTGCATCTGATTTCTAAATAAGCCTTTACATTCATTACAATTACGTCTTTAAATCTTATTATATTTGACAAACGTGTAAAAGTAAATTTTTATTCTTTGGTGTTTAAAGAACTAAAAGAATAATTCTAAAAATAATCTTTTCAAAAATATTTTTCTAACAAAATTTTGAGTAAACGTAGCAGTTGCCTTAATCATTTAAAACTATCCTTAATTCATTTTTACAAACCTTTCCTCAGAAATAAAACTAAAGGTATATATATCTTATAACTACATTCCTAATACTTCAATGTTCCCTCCCCATTTCGCGCTTCATGTTTTGCGACTTCAGTGCTTCGCAGATTTTTCCAAATTATTCATCAAAAAATAAAAATGAAAAAATACAACCATATCGGCAGCCAGATTGCGAAAAGGAGCGTTGTTTCATGTTGAGACAGAGAAGGATCTCTGCATGTCAAACAAAGATGAATTGACTCAAAGTACATACCACGTGATCTCATAAGGGCGCGTAATTGGTTTCCTGTGCGACATCGACCAATGAGAGAAAAAACAAAGACAACAACTACCCATCAACATGTTTCTCTCCAAGGTAAAGCCCCCGGTTCTAATGTCAGTGTCTGCAGCAGAAGATTCTCTGAGTGAGTCTAAAGCTTCTAAGTGTCAAGTGAGAACCTCTCCTTCGCCATCAATACAAAACTATTTGCCTCTCTGCAATACTGATTAATGTTTATTACTGTATAAGGTTCTGTAATTAACCTCATTAATTAGCGCTGATACATTTAAGTAAATACGTATACTGTTGTAATTTTTGTTTTAAATGTGTAAAGTATAAATACTGTTTACATATTTAAAACATTCGTGTACCCAAATACACGAAAATTCCTAGGGGCAAATCCTACTTAGCGGTTTTTCAGCTTTCGCGGAAGATTCTGGTCCCCATTAACCGCGAAAAACGAGGGATTACTGTACAACTAAGTTTTTAAAAACTATTTGATTTGATTACTCCAAAACTCATCCTGCATGCTTGTGTTGTTATTATAATTACGACTTTAAAACTCCTTCTAATTTATCCTTTCTCGGGAGTCGGCTAAATGGTTTCGAAATAGGTAGGGTACTGCTTTTCGGTACCGGAGTGCCTGATTTTGAATCCGAAGTTGGCATGTATGTTCGTAGGCATTCGAAATTTGCTTTAGGAAATAGGCTACTGTCTTAGTAACCCACGCGAACCAGAACAGTAGACCGTAGCCCTCCAAATCAAATCAAACAAAACCAGTCGTCAATTCAGTCCATTTCAGTCGCCATGTAACTAGTTTATACGTTTAAATGTATTTCATTAATTAATATCGTTTACGTCTTTGCATTCAATATAGAAGAATAATTACAATATATTTTTAAATTTTGCTTAGTATTTTATTACTGAATTATTTTTTAATTTACAAAAGAGAAATTTTAGTATTTGATGTAGCAAATATTAAATAAACTATCGTAAGATGCAATCTTTATAATTAAAACATCGCTATGAAAATGTATCCATAATTACTCCTTTATACTATTACTCGTTGTTATAATTAACTAATATAATCATTCTCTTGGAAATTAAATAAAATTAAGGCCTTAACCATTTAAAACTAGCCTTAATTAATTATTACAAACCTTTCCTTGGTAGTAAAATTAAATGTATATATCTTATAACTACATTACTAGTACTACAACAAAACTGTTGAAACTATTCGATTGTATTTCTCCAAAATTCGGCCTGCATGCTTATGTTATTAATATGACTTAAAAACTCTTTTTAATTAATCATTTATCTAGAGTCGGCTAAATGGTGTCCAAATAGGTAGAGTGTCTGGACTTGAATCTCGCTGCTGCTATGTATATTCGTTGCAATTAAAATTTTGTCTCGGATATAGGCTATGGTCTCAGTTACCTACGCGTACCAGAAAAGTAGACCGTAGCACTCCAAATCAAATCAAACAAAACCAGTCGCCAATCCCGTCCATTTCAGTCGCCATGTACGTAGTTCATACGTTCAATTGTATTTTATTAATTAATATCATTTACTTCTTTGCATTTAGAAGAATAATTTTAGTATATTTTAAATTTTATTTTGTCTCTTATTGTTAAACTATTTTTTATTTAACTATATTTTAGAATATAACAGACATTTTAGTATTTGATGTAGCAAACGTTAAGTAAAATATCTTTAGATGCAATCATTCTAATTAAAACATTGCTATAAGATGTATCCATAATCACACTTTAATAAGATTATTTGTTGTTAGAATTAACTAATATAATCATTCTCTTGGAAATTAAATAAAATTGTTAATTTCTGTGACATATTTTACTATTATTTTCAAACTGATATTTTTAGTATTTAAACTGCTTTAACATTGATTTTTCTCAGGAAAACAAGACAAAAAATGTCACTACAAAAATGAATGACTCAATATAATAGGATAAAAGAAATCTAAGGTAAGAAAGTTTATATAGTTAGTAAGTAGGTCATAGCATTGTCTTTAAGTTTCTAAAACGATTCTAAACCAGCTGTATTATTCTTATAAAGTATTTATTATTATTTATATCCCCCATTTTTTTTATATGTTTGCATAATACTAGAACATATATTAATCTTATTTTTATATCAATCGAAATATCTTTTATGAATGATTCTCTCGTTTTTAAAAAATGATCTTTCCCATCGAATTCGAAGCCTACATATATCTTTCAGTTTATTTCAATCAGTTATCTCAATTTTTTGATTGCATCTTCATATTGAATAAATCAGGAATTTAATAAAAAAGCATTTTTTTCGCCCTATTCCTAATTTACCATTACGAAAAAATACCACCAAAGAAAATATATGTTTCAAAAGAAGATTTTCTGTATTCGAATCACATTATTTTCATTCTTTGATTGTTTTAAGCAGTACATTCCAATCTAATTATACTTCTCGATACTTCTTTAGCTTTCTGAACCTATAAACAATGATGATTTGTTTCCTTGTTTCATACTGTAGTTTTTATTTATCATGTGTTATTTATTATACATTGCAATTTCGTAATATTCCAAACACTTAGTTCATATTTGAAAACTTCTTAATGTTTAGGAATCTTGTATTTTAAAGATTTTTAAATATACTCTTTGTATAGCAAAGTTAAATTTGGTAAGACATTTAACCAAATCAAATTAGGTCTGGCTTTAAGTATTCGAGTTAAGTTAAATTAGTTTTCTAATCAAATTGTTTCACTTCCAACTAATCGACATTGATGTTTTACATCCGTAATTTGTTTATAGTATTTTCTTTTGTGATAACGATCTTAATACTATAATATGGTAAAGGAAATTTGATAATAATATAATATAATATAATAACTGGAAATATACGATACTTTTTAAATCATCTTTTCAACATCAATTTTTTAGCCTTTCTTTTGTAACAAACCCATGTAAAGATCTACAAATTTTGGTTACAGTTTAACCAAACCAAAATGCCTGGGATTAGCTTTAAACATTGGGCTACACTTACGAGAAGAAATATTTTAGCCTTCGACGTTTACATTGGTATCTGTTCAACCTTTACTCTAAAATCAATCAAATATAATGTTTTAGTTTCATAATATGCTTTATATTGTAGCCATTTATAAAATTGCAAATTAATAAAAACTAAAAATTTAATTTTGAGATTGGAATTATTTTAACTTTAGGATATTTCTTCTAGGACTTTCAATAATTGTGCTATTATTTTTTGTTATTTTTTTAACCAAAATAAAACACTAAAAGTCAGCTTTAATCTCTAGTTTAAAAATCTTTTAAGTGTGGTAGAGCATTATACCTCCAAACAAACATTGCATTTTATTTTCTTAACTTAAATTATACCCGTTCAATTTTTAATTTTACTCTATTAAAAAAAATTTAACATATGACTAACTTTAGTACGAAGCTGTCACAAAATAAATTTATTTCATATTCAAGGGACCACTGTATATAGGGTAATATAAATTGAGAATTTATCATTCAGTATTTTAACTATTATTTTCAGTACTTTATTAAATAATTATCATTAAATAATCATCATTTCAGAAACAGTATTTTAAGTAATTTTTAATAAATACCTATAATGTTCAGTAAAAATGTAAAATTTTACTAACCTTTTAAATACAGTAATCAGTAGTCAATTTTTTTCTAATTAAAACCCAAAATTCAATTTTCCGATTGGAATTATTTTAAATTTAGAACATTTCTTCTAAAATTTTAAATAATTGTGCTATTATTTTTTGTCAATTTTTTAACCAAAATAAACTTTTAAAGTTAGCTTTACACATTAGTATTTAGTTTCAAAATCTTTTAAGTGTTTTAGAGCATTATACTTCCAAACAAAAAATAGTCAATTTTTCTAATAAAAATCCAAAATTTAATTTTCCGATTGGAATTATTTTAACTTTAGGACTTTTCTTCTAAGACTTTAAATAATTGTGCCATGTATTTTTCGTTAATTTTTTAACCAAAATAAAACTCTTAAAGTTAGCTTTCAACATTAGTCTCTAGTCTAAAAATCTTTAAAGGGTTCTAAAGCATTATACCTCCAAACAAACATTGCATTTTATTTTCGTAACTTAAATTATACCCTTTCAATTTTTAATTTTACTCTATTGAAAAAAAATTTAACCTATGACTAATTTTAGTAAGAAGCTCTCTTAAAATGAATTAATTTCATATTCAAGGGATCACTGTATATAGGGTAATATCAATTGAGAATTTATCATTTAGTATTTTAAGAAGATACGTTAAATAATCATCATTTCGGAAACAGTGTTTTAAGTAATTTGTAATACTTATAATTTCCAGTAAAAATGTATAATTTTAATAACTTTTAAAATATAGTAGTCTATTTTTCTTTGAATATTCAAAATGCCAGAAAATTATATATAAAACGAAAAACCAAGTCTATACTCTGCGTTGAAATACGGTCATTTCTTTTGGATCATCTACTACAGAAAATTAATTTTTAAAACAGCATTTTTTTAGCAGAGAAAAGGAGTAACAGTTTATTTCCTGTGTTTCATAAATGTCAACAGTAAAAATGTATAATTTTAATAACTTTTTAAATATAGTAATCATTTTTTTTTAATTTTCAAAATGCCAGAAAATTATATATGAAACGAGAAACCAACTCTATACTCAGCGTTGAAATATGTGCATTTCTTTTTGATCATCTACTACAGTAAATTAATTTTTTAACACAACATTTTTTCAGCACCGAAAAGGTGTAACAGTTTATTTCATGTGTATCATAAATGTCACTAATAAAAATGTCTAATTTTAATAACTTTCTAAATATAGTAAATCATTTTTCTTTGAATGTTCAAAATGCCAGAAAATTATATGTGAAACGAGAAACCAACTCTATACTCTGTGTACAAATATGTTCATTTCTTTTTGATTATCTATTACAGAAAATTAATTTTTTACCTCAGCATTTTTTCAGCAGCTAAAAAGAGTAGCAGTTAATTTTATGTGTCTCCTAAATGCCACCAGTAAAAATGTATAATTTTATTAACTTTTTAAATATAGTAGTCAATTTTTCTTTGACTTTTCAAAATGCTAGAAAATTATATATGAACTGAGAAACCAACTCTATACTCTGCGTTGAATTACGTTCATTTCTTTTGGATCATATACAACATAAAATTAATTTTTTAACACAACATTTTTTCAGCAGCTAAAAGGAGTAACGGTTTATTTCATGTGTCTCATAAATGTCACCAGTAAAAATGTATAATTTTAATAACTTTTTAAATATAGTAGTCAATTTCTCTTTGAATTTTTAAAATGCCAGAAAATTATATATGAAACGAGAAACCAACTCTATACTTTGCTTTGAAATAAGTTCATTTCTTTTGGATCATCTACTACAGAAAATTAATTTTTTAACACAACATTTTTTCAGCACCGAAAAGGTGTAGCAGTTTATTTGATATGTCTCATAAATGTCACCAATAAAAATGTATAATTTTAATAACTTTTTAAATATAGTAGCCAATTTTTCTTTGAATTTTCAAATTGCTAGAAAATTATATATGAAACGAGAAACCAACTCTATACTCTGAGTTGAAATAAGTTCATTTCTTTTGATAATCTAGTACAGAAAATTAATTTTTTAACACAACATTTTTTCAACAGAGAAAAGGAGTAGCAGTTTATTTCATGTGTCTCATAAATGTCACCAGACGTATCAAAAAGAAGCTTAGTTGCTCATTTCTTTTGAAATATGTGACACGGTGTCATTCAAATAACCCCGTATCTGTTGCAAAGATACATGGAAACACATAGCTATTCTGGTAACGTGAGGACATTTCTGACAACATGCCACGACAAAGGAAATGGAATGTTGAAAATTTCCTGTCTTGAAAATTTATTTACAATCTCGAACTTTGCCGTGTGATATATAGATTCCTGGTTTAACGTTTACATTGGTATATGTCCAAATTTTACTCTATTTTACGAAATTTTAAACTGTACTATTTTTTAGACAGTACAACTAATAATGCCAAAGTACTGACAAAGGAAACTTTCTACTACAATTAAAATTAAATAAATACAAAAACATAAAATGTACAACATGAAGGAAAAATAAATTAAATTTAAGATAATTCATTTCATAAATTTCACGTAATGATAACTCAGTATAATTATACACATAAAATCATTTGTATTGATTCTAATTCTTAAAATACCAATATAAAGAGGCTATGATCTTTCAGAAGTTTTATACTAATAAATAAGAGTATAATGGAAAATCAATTAAATACAATAGACAGTTGCACATCATTGCATAAATGTAACTAAGCTTACATATCTTTCCATTGGAATTTCTATTTTTTAGTTTATAGTTTGTTTTATGAACTGTGTATAGTACAAAATTAAACATAAATTGAAATTTATAAAAATTATATATGTACATTTACCATTTATGCCACGAAATTTTATTTATTGACCTCATTTCTCAAACCTTGAAACTTTGAGAATGTTGTCTTAATACAGGTGTGATTATATCATATATATATATATTATATATATATATATATATATATATATATATATATATATATATATATATATATATATATATATATATATATATATATATATACAACATATTTATTTACAAGATTATACAAAAATCTTTATGAATTAATTTATTTTTGATTACTTTTTTGCTTCTTTATAAAGGAGTATAGTTTAATATAATAATTTTCATAATAGAAAGTATATCCTGATTTGAGTGTTAAAGTGTTATATAACATGGTTTCCATATAACGTGGTATGAATTAACCCCGATATAAAAGACTTCACCTTGGTGAATTGGTGAAATTACTGGGGATGTTTAGAAAACACAAATTCATAAACTAAAATCATATTTAGGTTTGACTGCCAAGCGTAATGGAATAAATCCTCGAAAAAGAATCAGTTAAAATCTATATATTTTTGAAGCATACAATTTGCCAATTATGTAATTTAAACTGCTGTTTGTAGACATTACGTATAGAAAAAAAATTATAATGTTTTATTACTATTTTTGCTCATAGTATTTTCTGCAAATGGGTATTGTAAATATTAAATTTTATTGTTAAATCTTAATGTATGCAATAGATAAAAAAGGTTCTGTTGGTGTGAAACAAATGTGCTTATTATACTTTCAAATAAATACTGTTCAAATAAGTAACAATAAATAGGGATTCAATATTTTATATTTTATATTGAATTTATTTTATTTATTTGATATTTTATATTGAAATCCCTGACCAATAAATAGACACAAAAGAACCAAAACACTGTGACCACTTTGGGGTTTAGACATTTATGCAAATTTATATTAAAATACTTGGCTAACTGGTCACTGTCGAACGATGGCCCAATAGTAGATCGCTGTTCTTCGGTTCCGGAGTTTACAGGTTCAAATCACGCTGTCGGCAGGGTTGTTCGTAGTCTGTTAAGAACCGGCTTTAAGTAATAGGTCCCTCGTGAGCAAAGCAGTAGACCTTAAACCAAATCATACTGTCTTTCTGTACACAGTACGGTCTTGCTGTAACCAAATCTTGCGGTACAGAATTTTTCTTATTTTTCTAGGATACACTGTATATATTTTATATATGTGTACATGTAAGTGTTATATTTGACAAAAGCTTTCTTAATTTTAAAAAATTAAAAGTGCTTGCCGGAATATAAACGTATCCCTAATGATCGAATTTTATAATAAGAATGATAATTTAGAATTAAAATGAGAATAAAAATTGAAATAAAAATATAAGTGTGAGAAGAGCTTAAATTTCTTATGACCTTGAGAAATGTTTTTACAGATTTAACAAATACTATACCGCTTAATATATAAAATTTAGCGAACATCTAAAATTTATTTTCCACTATCTAAAATTTATATTAAAACTCATGTTCTTGTATCAGACATTTACTAAACATTTATAACGCCTAATATATAGAATTTAGCAAACATCTAAAATTTATTTTCCACTATCTAAATGTTATATTTTTAAAACCGATGCTCATGTATCAGACATTTGCTAACCATTTATAACGCCTAATATGTAGAATTTAGAAAACATCTAAAATTTATTTTTCACTCTCTAAAATTTATATTTTTAAAACTAATATTCTTGTACGAGACTTTTGCTAAACATTTATAAAGCCTAATATATAGAATTTAGTAAATATCTAAAATTTATTTCCCACTATCTAAAATTTATATTAAAACTGATACTCTTGTATAACATTTATATTATTTGCTAAACATTTATAGAGCGTAATATAAAGAATTTAGCAAAAAACCATTTATTTTCTGCTATCTAAAATATATATTTCTAAAACTGATGCTCTTGTATCAGAGATTTACTAAACATTTACAACACCTAATATATAGAATTTAGCAAACATCTAAAATTTATTTTCCACTCTCTAAACTTTATATTTTTAAAACCGATGTTTTTATTTTAGTCATTTGCTATACATTTATAAAACCTAATATATAGAATTTAGCAAACATCTAAAATTTATTTTTCACTATCTAAAATTTATGTTTTTAAAACTAATGTTCTTGTACATTTTCTAATCATTTATAGTACCTAATTATAGAGAAACATCTAAAATTTATTTTCATACTGAAATTTATATTTTTATTCGTATCAGACATGCTAATATTTTGGTAAACATCTGAAATTTATGAGTACACAATTTAACCTTTTCGTAAAATTGAGAAAACTATTAGAATCGCATGTTTAAAATACGTTACAGAACAAAACGGCAGACACATAACTCTTTCATAATATTGTAATTTATAAGATAATCTTTAAAGCATTTATTTAACTGATGCTAGAGTATTATACCGTAGGAAAAAAATTATGACACCTCTAACGAAAAGCAAAAAGACCCACGAAGAAATCCGCAAAACCTTCGATATATCATTCTTCGATTATTTGTCAGGAATAAATGACAATAGAGGGTTGTCAAAGGGTTAGGGGATACACTAAGTTGGGTTTTATCGAAAATGGAGACAGAAAACACGATTCATCTTCAGAAACAAACTTTAAGTCCCATTGATCCCAAGATAATCTTTCGTAACCAGGGTTATTCTTTGTTACATTCTTGAAAGTTGAGCTTCTCTTTTCAGATAAAATGTCAGAAAAGAATGAGATGAAAATTTGTTTTTACTGTATTCTGGTTGTACTTTTCAGTTAATATGCGCAGAGTAGAGACGATTAATAATGTTATTTTTTTAAAGAAATAAAATGAAATTCTGTTGCTGTAAACATCTTAAAAAATTGTGATGAATATTGCTTTAATCAGAACTGATATTATTGGTGATTTATGTAGTACAACAAACAAGAATTGTAAATAATTAAATTTGGCATATTCTCCTGTCCTCCGAGCAACAGCCCTTAGGGGGCCAGGGCCTACCGTGCCAATATCCGTTTTCTAGACCAAGGGCTCTCTGGTGCGAAGCATATGTTCCGGTTAGGTGGTCAGCCTTACGCAGAACCCCTAGTGTTTTTTCCCAAGCATGCTTGGTCCTCAGTTTCTCTACCCACTGAAGGGATGAAAGGCTAAGTCAACCTTGCCCAGCCCGGGGATCGAACCTCGGACCTGTGGCGTGGGAACGCGAAGCGCCACCCTAACACCAATGGGCTTAAAAAAATTTGGCATATTAATTATATTTAAAAATAAATATAATTAATATGACAAATTTAATTATATTTAATTAATATGCAATATTAGTTGTATTTAAAAATAAATATAATTAATATACCAAATTTAATTTTTCACAGTTCTTGTTTGTTGAAAAGGAACTTCAGTGCTTCTGTTTAAGACCCTAGGACAGTTAATTTAAACCGTTACCTGTTTTTTACGTAATATTAAACGATGTGGTATTTTGTTCACCCTATTCTAGACGTAATATTACGTTCCGGTTTAACCCTTCTCTTTCCTTTTGTTTTCTATGTATCATTTAGTTTTCCACACTTTTCCTGCATGATAGTCACATCTGGGGTTTCTAATAATTACTCTTTTCGCGTTTTTTGAATAATTGAGACACTTTTTCTAGTAAAGGAAACATAAGAATACTGTATTTACTATTTTCAGCAGCTCAAAATAGCAGGTCCCAGTAAACGCAAAGCATGTGAAAAGGAAAAAATATTAGAAAGGAGAACCAGTACTATTGCCATAATTATAATATGGGTTATGTCTTACCCCATGGTTTAAGATAGTCTCTAGAGAAGGAAATTATTAATATTATATAATCAAAATTTAAATGAGAGAAATTATGAAGATTCAACTGTTAGATTAACTTCGCCACGGAATGCTAGATGGCGCTATGGTACGAGGGGATAAAAACCAAACTATATATGTGTAATAGACTAAGCTGTTATAATTCGGAGTTGGATTTTAAATGTAATACTATTCATATTCCTATATTCTGTTCTTATTCATTTATAAAACGTGTGTTTAAAGCCTAACATAATTCATAATTCTTTATTCATTGCTACACTTATTCTCCATTTTTCGTGACGTGTTGTGTAATAAAAAGAAAGTGTGTGCAACAACCGTTTTCTGTTTGCATTCCTAATTCAATTTCTACAGATTCTTCATTCAAGTCCCCAGAATTAACAAGAGGTAAGCAGTTACCTCATTTGATTCTTAATTACTATTAAACATTTGCCATTATTATTTAACTTCAAGATAATTCTTAAAACCCAAAGTTCAAGATTTGATTTGTGATTATTCAAATTCTAAATTCATTAACTATTCAATCCATTAACTACAGATAATTTTTTGTTAAATTAAAAACGTCTCATAAATAAAGGAGAAACCACTTTTCCTGAAAATTTAGTTTCATCCTTTTAAATACCATCATAATTAAAAGTCAGGGAAGACAGATAGCATTAAAATAAATAAGGAGTTAATCAATTTAGTCTACTGTCTGTTAGATTGCTTTGCAATTTTTTGACGCAGAGGTGTGCTAATCAGTAATGGTCAGTTTTCAGTTTTTTTTAACAATTATATCTTTAGTTCATTACCTTTTTCTTAGTTCAAAGGGTTTCTAATAAATGGTTATGGTAAATCATAAAGTCTCTTTTTAGTTTATATTATTTTTGACAAATGAATTTTTTTCATCTCTTCAGTTTTTTTAAGTTTTTGTTTCTATTCCAAGCAGGAGTAGATTTAATCACATCAAGATTTACTACTTAGTGTTTTCCGTATTGTGATAGGGATACCTCATATGTTGGAAAATTATAAAAACAAAAAATCAAGCAAAACAATCAAAAAACAAGATAGATATTAAAATTAAACTGTCAGATGTATGTGTAATTTTAAAATTAATTAGACCAAGATCTACTGCTTTAACCCTTGCCTGTGACGCTGTCCGAACTGATTTCCATCACCTCAAATGCCCCAATTTTGGAATGCCCAATATGAGTTCGAGAAAGGGAGAAAACAGTGTTTGAATTCCATGAAGCTCGAAAACAGTATCATAATATATAATTTGCCATTTTACAAATAAATAGAGATACCTTTCCCACGAAAACTTCTGCAGTTTCACGCCATTTGTCACTATTTCTCGGATACTGTAAAGGATTTGTGAAATTCCAAGGAATCTGAGGGACATGAAATTCATGAGAGTTCATATAGATAATAATATTGTTGTATTAGTTTATATACGTACATTTCCCCAGCCCCGCACCTTCACGATCTAGTAAATTCAAAGGTGCCATTCGTTAGTACGTCGTTAGTACCTGTAAGTACGGCAAAAATTTTATTTTCGTTAGTACTGAATTTGAAAAAAAATTATAGCCGTTTTTTTTTTGGTGCTCTAGAAAGGTAAGCCCCGAAACAGCATAATTTTGCTTATATTTCTAAATTTAAAGATGTCATTTGTTAGTACATCGTTAGTACTGGTAAGTGCCGCAAAACATTTCGTTAGTACCGAATTTAAAATAAAATTATTGCAATTTTTTATTGCGGTGAAAAGCATTTCCCTAGCCCCGCACCTACACGATCCAGTAAATTCAAAGGTGCCGTTCGTTAGTACTTCGTTAGTCCCAGTAAGTACCGCAAAAATTTTCGTTAGTACCGAATTTGAAAAAAATTTATCCAGAAAATTATGTCATTTGATTTATTTTGCTACAAATCGAGCAAAATTTACTGTAATCCATTAACATTTCCCATATATGTATAAATATTGGAAATAGTAGTTATTTCGCTTAAAATTTTGTGGTTTCAAAAATAATCTATTTCGAACATTTTAATGATAATAACAAACAAAATTATAGAGAAAAAAAATTTCATTTTTGGCACGTTTTATCCCAAACATATTTCACATACAAGAGGTTTAATCTGATTCTTGTATTGTAACTCTATATCTGCTGAAATATCATCAAGCAAAACAAATCAGAACAAGATAGCTTCTAAAACTTAACTTTTATAAGTAAGTGTAATTTCAAAATTAATTAGTTCAAGATCTACTAATTAATTCGGTTTCTTCTAATGTGAGAAAACAACTTATCTGCAGAAATAGCATTGACTAAAATGATTATAGAGAAAAGCAGTTATTAAAACTGAAAAGTTCTTTTATTTTATCAGAACTGACGATTTCTTTACCAATTTGTAGCATCAATACAACACTAAAAAAATTTCAATTATTAAAACTAGAAATTTGATACAAACCTCCTATAAAATTTTATGACAATTCCATTGAGATAAAGCAACCAGAATACAAGGTCTAGGGCAGATTTAACTTCACTGTAAATCCGTTTGTATAAAAATTCATTGAAAAAAGTATTTTTTTAAATTACCGTCGACTAACACAACCGTAAGTGAATCATGTCTGTGTATTACAGTTCCATGAGTTATTTCAAGATTGATTTTTAATGTTTGAACATAGATAGACTTTTGATTGAATCCTCTCTGCCATTCCATTATATTTTGCCATTCTTTGAATAACAGTAAACATTTCTTTTGAAAAATACGAAATCTCAGGAACAGAGCTATTGTGATAGATATATTTCCAAACATCCGTTTAGGAAATAAATCCAATTTTCACTTTTTCAATCTTCTTTTCAGTTTAAATCCGCAGCTTAAGAAAACCATTTTTTATTTCTTTTCTATACGTTTTCTAACGTGAAAACAGTATCTTGTAAAATATATATATTTTGTCAAAATTAAGTTAAAAAAATGTTTCAGTTATTTTACAAAACATTAATTAGGAATAAACATGAACGATAAATTTAATTGTTATAACTAACCACAAGTATATTTTATCTTTTTTTTACAATATTTTTAAAGCATTAGATTACTGCGATTTTAAATGACAGTTGCCACTCATGTAAGGAAAAGCTAAAGAAAACCCCCATGGAGTTAAATTCTGTCGAACGTAATAAAGCTAAAATATGGGTCTTGCACAATAGTCGGCAATCCAGATATTTTGTTTTCTACTCTCCGAAGAGACAAACGTAAAATATTGTATACATTTAACCCCTTCAGGTGAACTCTCGAGTTAACTCAAACGATCCAAACTGTGAGCAGATAATTCGATCTGCGTTACACTTTATGTTGCTATAATTTTTCACACTCGAATGCAATCGAGAATTGAAAATAATGTAAAAGCAAGAAAAAAACAATCGTTTTATTCATATTTATCATTTACATGGAATCGTAAGTTATAACACTTACTTATTCAACTATAAAATATTAATATAAATGTGATCTGTTTGGAACAGTGTCATTTTGATAACAATAACCGATTGATAACAATAAACGATATTCAAAATTAGATCAATTTTAGACCCCCCCTCTTTAATTCACAAGTACTAAATAAAATTAAAAACTCACCTTCTTTTTATGTACTCTATATTATCCTTTAAAACATAATTGTATACATAATTAAAACAATTGTTCAATTGCTGACTGTCTACAATTTTTAAGAAGCTCATTGATAAATTATTTGTAATCATAATGTTTTTCAAAGTCATCGGAGCGGTGTTGTTCTCCCCGTTTCAACATTTTCAATGCATTTCTCATTTCAGCACTTGTAGTAGGTGGCTCAATATCAAGAGATTCTTCCTCTGACTGATCGGTTTCATCAGTTCCGTTGTTCGTCTGTTTTCCTGTGACAATCTAACAGACTTTAGATTCTGTTAAAGTGGAAAATCAATCTTTTGTTAAATTTGATCAAATGTTGACTGTACAATATTTTCTAAGGAACTCATTGATAAATTGTTGGTAATCATAACTTATCCTAACGATTTAAAATTTCGATCTTTTGTTTTGATGTTAAATAACTTCGCTTTCTGGCTTCCATATCGACAAGATGCATGTAAGCGAGCAGAACATAGAATGTGAATACGCTCCTTCTCAGTTCCGAGTAGAATGTGTTGCCTTCTGCTTATCTGACAACCATTGACCACCAGCAGGTTGTGAGTATTTATGAAAATGTCCATGAACGAGTAATACCCTACACCTTTGTACATTCCCTATTTCCGTAGGTAGAAGAGAAAGAATTCTCTGAAATTTAAACAACAGGAAAGGAAAAGAAAAGAATGATTTAATTCTGAAATTATTGTGAATATTCTTTTGCCATTTAAAATGAGGTTTGAAAACTGATAACATTAAAAGATCTAACGATCACATAAAGCGATAATTTAAACATACAATTGAATAGAGAAAATCGGAACCAAGTGATTTCAATAACAATAAGCGATTACTAACATTAACCATTAATCACATTAAGTGGAGTCCACTGTATACATTTCGACTATTTTCTGCAATGATATCAAAATCCAAAATTGCAATAAACATTTTTATTTTTTTTTTTGTATTTTTGTAATTTTCTTGGCAAGACAACGTTCTAAATTATTTTTTTATATTAAAAAATATTGATTTTTTTTTGGTCGGCGTTTACAAAATCTGTGCATTAAAGGGTTAAACTTGTTTTAAAAATATAGTTTCTTTTGTATGCAAAAAATTAAGACCTTTGTAATATTTTGCACCATTCACCTACAATCAAAATAACTATGCATATCTCTTGCTGGATGGAACAGCTCCACAAAGGAAGTGTGGTCTTATATCTGTACATAAATCTTTGTACATAAAATTATTTGGAAATTCATCGCTTAATCTCAATTTAATTATCGGGGACGCGATGCATACAGG
Organism: Pardosa pseudoannulata; assembly: GCA_032207245.1. NCBI lineage: Eukaryota > Metazoa > Arthropoda > Arachnida > Araneae > Lycosidae > Pardosa > Pardosa pseudoannulata. The sequence continues at coordinate 85,850,545 of CM063511.1, forward strand.
CTTATTTTCCATTCTTTGCTGCACGAGTCTTTATTTTGAGATCTAATTTCTGTTTTTAATGTTGTGACTTTTAATTTTTGAATTTTTTAATTCTCAATTTTTAATCTTTTAATATTTTTAATCGGTTGAATCTTTTAATTCCCAATTTTTTAGTCTTTATTTTCAATTTAGTATTGTTCTATTTTGTGTTTTTCACTTTCTGTGTTCCGTTTTAAATCAAATTTAATCCAATTTATCAGACTTTGTTGATCTATTGTGTTAATTCTTTGTCTTGCTCAATTTTCTATTTAGAATCTTGTCCCTTTCTCTTTTTACCTTATCCTCAAACTTGTTTTTTTTTCAAAATTTGTGTTACAAAATTTTTAGTTCTATTAATTTTTTTGCTTTTATTAGCTCATTTTATTCCAAGAAGATAGCACCACTAAATTGCAACTAACCAACCTACAATCAAAATAACCAACATTAATCTAAATAAAATATTAAACCCCATCTTCCCCTTAACAATGTCAGATACTTTAGCTAAAAACAAAATAAAACATCTTTTTAGATAACCAGATATGATATATTCGTATAATTTAGGTGAAAAAATACAAATGATTCATAAAACAGCGATATATTTTTCTATTTCAGTGGTAAAGGAAATCTTGTTTTCATTATTAGAAAGAGATTTACACAACCAGAGAAAATAAGGATTATACAAGTATACGGAGCAAAAATTGCCACTCCAGGGGAAAAAAAGTGAAAATAACTTCGTAGTGAAACTAAAATGAAGGAGAAAATATGATGTAACAAAACATGATATTGAGGGATGACCAAGAAATATCATGGCCGAATTCACACTGAAATATTTCTAGATTTGCTCCTATCAGCAAATCCTTAACCTCTTCCCTTACAAATTTTTTTGAAAAAAATTGCAAAAAATCATCACATTTTTTTATTTTATTTTTAAATACGAAGAAACGAAATATATAGGTTTTAACCCCTTCCAGGTTCATTTTATTTCGGGATTATGAGTCAAAAAATGTCAATGTTTTATGCTTAATTTTATACATGCATAGCTTTTTAAACATAATAGCATCATTTGGATAAAAAAATTCCTAAAAATTAATGTAAAAATATCAATTTAAATAAAGGAGTAATTTACATGTATAGTTGGCTTTCTGTACGGCAGAAATCATTAGACTTTGGAGTCAATTCACACTAACTATAAATATAAAGCTTAGAATACCTAGCTTTTATCGTGAATTAAATTTTATTTATATCCTTTGCATTTACATAAATGATTATGAGATTATTAATTAAAATTTGGTCGTGTATGTTACAATCGAAAACACTGTACTACACAGACTCCAATATCGCAATATTGATAGTAGAACCTTGTTTCTCTCCTTACCTTCTTCCCTCTACTGTCTCTCTTTGAGCAGCAAATAATCTAGTTGCTAGAAAAGTAAACAAAAGCATTTGAAAACATAAAAAGCAGATGTGAAATAATTCGGGAAAGACTGATTGCGCAGTGTGAAATTTCACATTGCCCGAGCTATACTCGGAATGAGCTAGGAAGATACATTTCGCGTGCCCGAGTTCAGCTAGGGAAAACGGGGAAAGGGGTTAAGATGAATTTTTAATTTTTAGTGGTGTAAAACCATTTAGTTTTGATATTAGTCTATTATCCATAGTTATCTCGGCAAATGGAAAAAAAGATGAATTAGTTCTTTGTATGATAGTTTTTGAAATACGGGACAACATAAAGTGATACCTGACATTCTGTACATTGGACCTCTTACCTCTGGAATCTCTTTTACGGGAGCACAGAGTACACTGTCTCCTTGGATTTTATTTTTTTTTTCAGTAGCAGGAATAACATCTGGAAAATGCCATAAGGTTAACTTGAATGTTGAATGGCTAATGTTAGGTCTTCCTAATGTGGTGGAAAACTCTTCAAGATAATTTGTTGCTACTATCCTTCTTCATACAGTACTATAGCCGACGTATAGTAAGCAATACGAAAAACACGTGACCAGTCTCCCCTCAAAACCAACAAAACATGGTAAACTGTCAATCAAGGATGGATAATTCCTTTCGTTTCCTCCAGTCCTTGTAAAACCGTAATAAAACAAATCGTACTGACAATTTCCTTGACCCGAGTTTTCTCGGGATAATAATTAACTGCAATACCTACGAACCCGAGATAACTCGGGATAATCAGGCAAGTGGTTAATACTTATTGATAAGTTTCGCTATTATTTTATTATCAGTAGCTGATACGATCAGATTTTCTTTTAATTACTATTTATCACAAGTCTTAGCAATTTTCCATGTAATTTCATATTGTGACGGTCTGTTACAGTGTCATTTTAAATTACAGTTATTTTTTTATTATTTGTTTTTCTGTCTAGATATTTGCTTTCGTTACTTTTATTTTTTGTTTAATTTATTAAATATTATTACATTTGATTATTATAATTATGATTCTTGTTCAGTGCACCTAATGAGAATATTTCGAATATATTTTTTTAGGGTAAATTCTTTTTGGCTTTTTTGTTCTCTACTAATGTATGTTTTTCTTTAATCTTCAAACACATGATTAACCACTTTCTTCCAGTTTGTTCTGTACCTTGCTTCAAATACTAAACTTGATTTAGTTATTGTTGACTTCTCTTGTAGAGTATTTTATATTTAACACCTGAAATTTGTCGAAGTAGGAACTTCAAGATGTCAGTTTTCTTGTTATATTGGGTCAATTTCTCTCTTCGGATAACGTGTCAAAGATCATTGATCAAGAGTTTTTAATTTCGTATAATATTTTATTATGTTTAATTTTTTGTATTGTTATTATGTTTAATCTTCAAACACCTTTTCAGGTTTATTAAACCTAAAATTGTGCTTAAAAATTTTAGGAGTTTACTATTAGTATTAAAAAAAACCAGATGTCTGAATTATTTACTGATTTTAATCCATATTTTTACAAATTTCATGATATTAACTGACCTAGATCTTATAGTTCAGATATGTATGTGATGATATAATTTGCGTAATTGAGACTATGCTCCCTGGTTATTATGTTCAAACTTAAAAAATTATTTTAGCATACAGAGTTTGTTACTAGTCTTAACAAAAGACCAACTGTCTGAATTATTTCCAGATTTTTTTATTCAAATCTTCAAAAATTTTATTCTTTAAAGGTTCTTTTTGCATTTGTGATTTATTACTAGTATTAACGAAAGATCAGCTGTCCGAATTATTTCCTGATTCTTACTTAAGATCTTCAGAGATTTTCTTTAATATTATTCAACTCCGATTTAATAGCCTATATGTGATATGACAACATACAAAAATTTAGAACTAAAACTATGCTAGCTGATCATTTTTGCACATTCTGTAAGTACTTTTAGGCATAATTTTTAAAACAAGATATATTTGACTTTCAACTTCTTTTGTAAATGGCTTTGATTGGGGATTTTAAATCCATGTGTACCTGATTCTGTGTTTTTAGACATTAGATCCATAAGATATTTGTAAAGAAACCGTAGTTAGAGTATATATTTTGAACTTCTCTCATAATTTAATTCTCAGTAATTCCTAATGAGTCCTTTTAACCATCACAATTTCACACATTTCCCTTTCTAATTACATTAATCGTTAACTGTATTATTTGTAAGACATCAATCCTTATTCCTTGTGTTTAATTGTACCAAAAGATCTTTGCCAGATTTCTTTACGTGTTTTTCTGTTTCTATCTCTTTGTATCCCTTTTATTAATCCGTACCGTTTTATTTCTCTCCTTCTTTGCTGTACTCAATGTGATTTTTCTTTCATCTTCTGGCAAGCAAGTAACCTCTTTTTTCCAGATTGTTTGCATCTTGTTTTGAATGCTAACATAATTTAGATATTGCAGGTTTTCTTTGTAGAATACATTGTGTTTAGCACCTAAAACTTCAAACGTTTCAAGATTTCAAACTTTTGGATGTTTTTTTAATTTATTTTTTTTTATTTAAGCATTTTACTTTGTCAAATACAGTGGACTCCGCTTAATGTGATCGAGGTTAATGTCATCAATCGCTTATTGTAAATCACTTGGTCCCGATTTCTTCTATTCATTTTTATGTTAAAATTATCGCTTTATGTGATCATTACACCGGTTAGTGTTATCAGTTTTCGAACCTCATTTTAACTAGCAAAGGAATATTCCCCATCTATTCAGAAGGAACCTATTCTTTCCTTTCATTCGCTGTTGTTTGAATTTCAGAGAATTTTCCTCTTCAACCTAGGGTAGTAGGAAATGACAAAGGAGTTGAAAATTATGCGTTCCTGGAATTTCTCCGAAATACGAACACCCTTCCGGTAGTCAGTGGTTGTCAGATAAGCAGAAGACAACACATTATTAACTGAGAAAAAGCATATACACATTTTACGCCTTGCTCGCTTATATGCAGCTTGTCGATACGGAAGCCAGAAAGCGAAATGATTTAGCATTGAAACAAAAGATCGAAATTTCAAATCGTTATGACAGGTTGATTATGATTACGAACAATATATCGATGAGTTCTTTAGAAAAAATTGTAGACAGTTGATCAATTTTTTTAATTATGTATACAATTCTTATGTTTTAACACTTTGACTGCCATGGCTATCATATGTGATATCCAGTGATATTTCCGTTGAGACACTGGCTATCCGATATGATAGCCATGGTGTTTTAACACTTCAGGCCATGGCTATCAAAGATGTTATCAGTTACATGAAAATCGTATTGGAGTTTGATTGTTGGGCTCCCTACGATGTGTTAGGTATACGTGGTATATGTGACGATTTTATGAGCTAAGTTTTATGAAAAATTAAATATTTGGAACATGCAACAAAAAAGGGAATATATATAAATAGAGAGAGTTTGTTTTAAAATATTGTTTGTTTTGAAATATTGTTTTTATATATAGTTTTATGTTGAAAAAAATACAAATTACACAAAAAAAAAGTTTGGCCCCGTTGTGAACATTTGCAATTTTGGCTTGGCAGTCAAAGTGTTAAAGGATAATAAACAGTACATAAACATAAGGTGTATTTCTTTATTTTGTTCTGATATTTAGTACTTGGGATTTTAAGGGGAGTAATTTATCTAATTTTGCATACCGTTTATTGTTATCAATTGGATATTGTTATTAAAATCACGGTGACCCAAACTGATCACATTAAGCGGAGTACACTCTATTATCCCGAGGCCATAGGTCTGAATTATTTCCTGATTTTTAATTTCTATTCTAAATTTCCCTACCATCAAATAATTCTGATCTAACGTATCAAATGTAATATATTAATACTAAAAGCATGAAACTAAGCTAACAGACCAGTTTCTTTTAAAGTTATTAGTCTGTTTTCTCTAACTATTTTTATACCAGGTATACATAGCAGGCTGTCGTATATAGCTGGACTTACCTTTGTAGATGCTAGATCATTGTTGGATATTTGTAAAGAAGACGTAGTTAGATTATTGATATTAAACGTCACAAATTCTTAAATTCTCATAAATTTTTAATTATTCCTTTTGAATATTACAATACCTAATTACTTCTAATTACGTTATTCGTTAAATTAAATTCGTTATTTGTATTATTTGTAAGCGTTATTCGCTTTTCATCGCCTTCTCTTTTACCAAAGATCTTAAACTGAATATCGTCACGCATTTTTGCTTTTTCTTACATTTTTTGTGAGATTTTTTATAAGTCAGTAACATTTTGTTCTTATTATGCTCTTTTTTGTGCTGCAGTCATTAATATCTTCCTTTCACGTTCTATCACATGAATAACTGCATTCCTTTTTTTTCACTTTATCTGTTTTTTGTATTTTCTTTGTTTTTTAGACTGAACATGGATTAGTCATTTCAGAATTTTTTCATGGGGTACGATGGGTTTGGTACTTTTAAGGAATGGAGATCTAGTATTCAATTTCCTTGTTAATTACTTTTTTTTCAATTTTGAGTGTGAGATATCGCAGGTTATCGATAAGTAGTTTTCAGTTTCATATTTAATCTTTAAGATGTGGTTATTATATTTAATCCTTGATGCTAGATCATTGTTGGATATTTGTAAAGAAGACGTAGTTAGATTATTGATATTAAACGTCACAAATTCTTAAATTCTCATAAATTTTTAATTATTCCTTTTGAATATTACAATACCTAATTACTTCTAATTACGTTATTCGTTAAATTAAATTCGTTATTTGTATTATTTGTAAGCGTTATTCGCTTTTCATCGCCTTCTCTTTTACCAAAGATCTTAAACTGAATATCGTCACGCATTTTTGCTTTTTCTTACATTTTTTGTGAGATTTTTTATAAGTCAGTAACATTTTGTTCTTATTATGCTCTTTTTTGTGCTGCAGTCATTAATATCTTCCTTTCACGTTCTATCACATGAATAACTGCATTCCTTTTTTTTCACTTTATCTGTTTTTTGTATTTTCTTTGTTTTTTAGACTGAACATGGATTAGTCATTTCAGAATTTTTTCATGGGGTACGATGGGTTTGGTACTTTTAAGGAATGGAGATCTAGTATTCAATTTCCTTGTTAATTACTTTTTTTTCAATTTTGAGTGTGAGATATCGCAGGTTATCGATAAGTAGTTTTCAGTTTCATATTTAATCTTTAAGATGTTGTGTTATTATATTTAATCCTTGATACTAGATCCTTGTAGGATATTTGTAAGAAGCCGTCGTTAGATTATTGATATTGAACGCAATAAATTCTTAAATTCTCAGAAAATTTTTAATTATTCCTTTTGAATATTACAATACCTAATTACTTCTAATTACGTTATTCGTTAAATTAAATTCGTTATTTGTATTATTTGTAAGCGTTATTCGCTTTTCATCGCCTTCTCTTTTACCAAAGATCTTAAACTGAATATCGTCACGCATTTTTGCTTTTTCTTACATTTTTTGTGAGATTTTTTATAAGTCAGTAACATTTTGTTCTTATTATGCTCTTTTTTGTGCTGCAGTCATTAATATCTTCCTTTCACGTTCTATCACATGAATAACTGCATTCCTTTTTTTTCACTTTATCTGTTTTTTGTATTTTCTTTGTTTTTTAGACTGAACATGGATTAGTCATTTCAGAATTTTTTCATGGGGTACGATGGGTTTGGTACTTTTAAGGAATGGAGATCTAGTATTCAATTTCCTTGTTAATTACTTTTTTTCAATTTTCCGTGTGACATTTCGCAGATTATCGATAAGTAGTTTTCAGTTTCATATTTAATCTTTAAGATGTGGTTATTATATTTAATCTTTAAAGTGTATTTAGCCATTAATAATTTATAACTAGTAGTATGCAAAGAATAATAATGTGAATTATAAATTGATGTATAATTTAGATCTTGAAATAATTTTTAATATCAGCAAACTAAATCTATCAGTTCAGGCATAAAGTAAGTGACGGTACAAAGGGCATAATTGGGACTTTACTGAATGGATAATTTCTCATTAAACACTTTTTACTTGCTATAGGTATTTTTATACCTAATATTTTAAAACAGGTATTATTTGATTTCCAATTTTTTATATATTACTATGATATATAATCAGGAAGTCAAACATAAGAGGCTTTGATAAACAGCAGAGCTCATTACAAAATATAGTTATTACAGAATATTCATTACAGAATTTCTTCATGGGTTATACTGAATGGATAATTTCTCATGAAGCAACTTTTTACTTCTTATAGGTATTTTTATACCTAATATGTTATTACTTTAAAGTTCACAATCAGAATTTCTTTGACATTTAATGGAAATTGCTTATAATGTTATCTATGAAAGTTATAAATGCGAAATTAGTAAAACAATTCCTTCAGGAGTTGTGAATGTGAGAAGTGGTTTAACTATAAAGACCTACCCTTGTAGGGCGTGAAAATAATACTTAACTAAAATTTAAATTATATTGGAAGAACAATGAATGATTATCATTAAAATGATGTAATAAACAAATATATAAACAATTTATAAGTGTTGTTTTGTGTAAGTACTTTTATTTTTGATTATGAAAAACAAAACTAGAATTCTTGACTGTTTCAAGTAAAGCAAATTTAAAACTATATATTTGAAAGTGAAAAATAAATAATATAACGTTCTACGATCTATCCAAAAAGCCATTCATATATATTTTAACAAAAGAGAAAAAACAATTTTAACAGTTGGTTTCACAGTGAAACCGTTGCCCTTTAAAGAGTTAAAACAGGTACTATTTGCTTTGCAATTTCTTTTATAGGTTACTATGATATATAATTATGAAGTCAAACATAAGGGGCTATGAAATACAACTGCTCCTGTTTTTGTAGATTGTGATACTTCTCGGATATTTGTAAAGGAGCAGTAAGTTGAAGATGTATTAAGAACTTTATACGTAAAATATTCTCAAATTTTAAATAATTTAAATTGTTTTTACGTCACATACATTATTTGTCTTTACTCAAGATTATTCGTCACATATATTCGTTAATTACATTACTTGTAGAGTATTATTTATTATTCATTGCATTTTATTATGTCAATAGATATTTTGCTGGATTTTTCTATGCGCCTTTCTGTTTCTACGTCTTTATCGTCTTTTTGTGTTCCTTTTATAAATCTTCTACTCTTCTTTTCTTATTTCGCTCTTTTTCTGTGCTAAAATCAATGACGTTTTTCTTTCACCTTCTAGCACCACTTTATATTTTCCCTCTTTATCTATGTCTTGTGTTGAATACTGAACGTGATTTAGTCATTCGGGGCTTTTTTCTGGGTATACATAGTGTGACGGCTTCAATGTTGAGTGAAGAAGTAGCGTAAAGAAGGATCATATACTCAACAGAATTGGAAATCACTCTTATTTTTCTGGAGTAAATACTGGTTATTTACAAAGGGATTCTAATCTCCCAAAACAAGTCGAAATGTAAAGGATTGTTGTTTGCATAACATTACCACAACGATCACAGTCGGAAAAAAGATTAAATAATCTCACAAAATGGGGAGGCTCTTCCCGGAGGCAATGCAAACCCAATCTATCCCCGTTCGATGTCCGAGACCCTGCCGATATTTATATGAGCAGACTTTACGAGTCTCCCGAAAGTAATCACTAATAAGAGATTTGAAAAAAAATTTTCAATTTTACAACTCCTCTTCAACCTCCACTCAAAATACGTGTTCTGCAAAGATCGGTCGATTTACTTAAAAATTGGAAAAAGAATTTACCAAGTATCTAAAAATTTATTATTTAATTTAATTTAATTTAATTTAATTTAATTTAATTTATTAAAAATTTATTATTAAAAGTATTTAAAATAATCAAATTTTGAAAAATTTTTCCTCAAAATGTTGTTTTTGATTAAGAATCAATTTGTTGAGTTACGATCCCCTCGCCAGATTTCAAACGCCACGCTGCAAGCACGCCACGCACGCAAGCTGCAAGCACGCCAATTTCGCCAAATGTGGTTGAAGCACCAACAAGATCCATGATTAGAAACAGGAGAGTGGGCTAAGAAGAGGAGTTGAAAAAGCTGGATACGGTCAAAAGTCGCGGAAGCCTTCACGAGGTCAAAGCACCTACGTAAAAAATGTCGAAAAGCCCCGAGTCGCAAAATTCTAGGCTTTTTATACCTGGGGGTCAGTTACGATCCCGCCAACCCTTTTTTGGTCAGCTACGTTTCAGGTTCTATTTGAATTCCAAATACTCTTGTAGATTATTTGATATATAAATAAGAATTTATACATGGGAGGCTATCATACATATCTGATCAAGCCTCACAGATATTTCTAAGGAAGCAATAGTTAGAAGATGTATTTTGAAATCTTTGCATATTAGAATTCTCCCGTTTGTAGTAATTCTAAATGTTTTTGTTGTTCAATGTTCATTTGTTTTTTTATAAGATTATTCAGCATATACACACGCTAACTCCATTCGTAAAAACGCAATAGATATTTTACTTGGTTATGTTTTTACGTTGTAATGGTCTTTTTGTGTGTTTCTTTTATAAATCTGTACTCTTCTCTTCTTATTTTCTTCTTTTATTGTGATGCAATCAATGTCGTTTTTCTTTACTCTTCTATCCTAAGAAAAGCCAATTTTTTTCCTCTTTATATGTATCTCGTATTGAATAAACGTGATTTAGTCATACGGGAGTTTGTTCCAGTTATACATACTTTCTTGGTACTTGTAACAGTAAAGAAATAGACTTCCAGGTTTCTGTTTTTTTTTATTATTTTACTTTTAGCCAGTTACCCTTTCCGTTGACATATCAGTTTCTGGAATAAGTAATCTTGCGTTTCGTTTTATCATATTGTTTTTGTGTTTAGCCTTTAAGGTTCTTTTAACATTAATAGTTTATTGACAATATAAAGACCGGCACTGTAAGTTTTGCCTCCTCGAATTCCTTCAAGATAAGGATTATTATTAAGACAGATACATTGTTACTGGACAAAAATTTATAAAATTAGAATAGTTATTTCAAACTAATAACACCATAAAAAAACGTCATTTTAAGGCTAATCGTATCAGAATAATTTGACGCCCATAATTGCATATCGACGAAACCCCGAAACTAGTTTTGGTTTCCTTTGGAGTGTTACGGTCTACTATTTTGTTCACAAGGGTAAATAATACAGGGGACTGCTGCTTAAAGTCAATTTTGAATGGCTAAGAGCATTCATGACAGAAGAGAGATTCAAAACCTTGAAATCGAAGATAAACACTCGGATATCGTTGGGAGCGCAGAAACTAGTCTAAATGGATTCAAGCACGGTCAAAATGTATATTTCCATTAAATCAAAATTTAAATCAAATTTTTTGAAAATACTAACTACCTTTATAGTAAATTTTTACTTTCCCCAATAAACAAGAAAAAGCACAGTAAAAATTTATTTTCATAAATGAATAATATTTTAAGTTACAAGACCTTTTACTGTAGTTAAAAGACACCAAACTCCTAAACATAAATAGATTTCTTTAGGGAGCTATATTAATTCTAACTATACCTGAAAATACCTGAAAATTTAATGAGAATCATTTTAGAAAATAACTGACTTACATGACTTAAGAATTATATATCAATTAACATTTGTATAGCTTAAAAACAACTTGTTTATGCTAGAGGGGAATTTAAGTGGGATAACTATATTTCTTTAAACTATAAACATTAGATGAAAGAAAACTTCAAAAGAATTCTTCAAGACATTCTTTGGAAATGCAGCCTGATCAAACAAGTAATTTTCAGTTTGACATAGCAGTGTAGAATTACTGGTGAATATTACATTCTCTGAACGATGTGTAATGAGAAAATTATTTGAAGTCTGATTTCCTGCTCTTGGGAAATTGGATTATCTCTAACATTAAAGTAATTTTAATGAGTTATTTTAAATAACTATGCATTTAGTAGCAACAAATAATAGTATTTTTATTCATGTTAAGTTTTAGAACCATTGCTTACCTATTCTTCCTTCCTGTGCTCTGTGAAATGTATGCTGTTTCATTATAGAGATAGGTTGTATTCCCAGAGCGAAAAACTCTTCGATATTTCTCTTTGGCTTAGGCGGTAACATGTAAAGGATCTGAATAAAACAAATATCGGTTTCTATTTTTAAATTCTGTGCTAAAAAATCACATTTGCTTTTCAGGTTTATTAAACTTTTGTGGATTGAAATTTGTATTGTGTACAGTATGTGCAGTATAATACTGACAAATTTATTTGATCTTTGCTTACATTTTATTTTTAAGATAGCTGCCTAAGTTTTACTTGAAAAATCTAAAGCTACTTTTAACACACTGAATGCGGGACAAGTACTAGTACGTTTTCAAACAATTGATACTTGAACGTGGGTCACGTTCTTTTCACATTAATAGTTTATGGACTTTATAAAAACCGGCTCTGTAAGTTTTGCCACCTCGAATTCCTTCACAGTAGTCGTTATTATTAAGAGAGATATATTGTTGTTAGATAAAACTTATGAAATTAGAATAGTTATTTCAAACTAATAGAACCATAACAGAAAGACATTTTGCTGCTAATCATTTCAGAAAAATGTGACATCCATAATTACATATGGATGTAACGCCGAAAGAAATTTTGTTTTACTTTGGAGCAATACGGTCTACTGTTTTGCTCACAACTGCAAAAGATACCGATGCCTGATGCTTAAAGTCCATTCCGAAAGTCTAAGAACATTCATGACAAAAGCGAGATTCAAACCCTTGAAATCCCGTACCAAGAGAAACGCTCGGCAATCGTTTAGCACTTCAAAACTAGTCTAAATGGATTCAAGCATGGTCAAAATGAATATTTCCATTGAATCAAAATTCTTCAAAATACTAACTACCATTATAGTAAACTTTTATGTTCATACATTACATTCGTTTTCATAAATAAATAATATTTTAACTTATAAAAACTCTTACTGCCGTTAAAAATACCAAACTTCTAAACATAAGCAGATTTCTTTAGGGAGATATATTAATTCTAACTGTACCTGAAAATACCTGAAAATTTAATGAGCATCATTTTAGAAAATAACTGACTTTCATGATCTTAGGAGTTATATATCAATTAACATTTGTATACCCTTAAAACAACTTGTTTATGCTAGAGGGGAATTTAAGTGGGATAACTATATTTTCTTTAAAATATAAGCATTAGATGAAAGAAAACTTCAAAAGAATTCTCAAAATCATTCTTTGGAAATGCAGCCTGATTAAACAAGTAATTTTCATTTTGAAGTAGCATTGTAGAATCACTGGTGTATATTACATTCTCTGAACGATGTTTAAAGAGAAAATTAATTGAAGTCTGATTTCCCGCTCTTGGTAAATTGGATTATCTCTAACATTAAAGCAATTTTAATGAGATGTTTTCAATAACTATGCATGTAGTAACAACAAATAATAGTATTTTTATTCATGTTAAGTTTTACAACCAATCCTTACCTATTCTTCCCTCTTGTGCTCTGGGAAATGTAAGCTATTTCATTATACAGATAGGTTGCATTCCGTGAGCGAGAAACTCTTCGATATTTCTGTTTAACTTAGATGGAACATATCAAACGTTCTAAATAAAAAATATCGGTTTCTGTTTTTAAACTCTCTGCTAAAAATTATTTGTCTTTTAGGTTTATTAAAATTTTGGGAATTGAAGTTTGTATTGTGTACTGTATGTTTGATGTAATAGTGACAAATTTATTTGATCTTTGCTTACATTCTAATTTTAAGATAGCTGCCTAAGTTTTACTTGAAAAATCTAAAACTACTTTTAACACAATTATGCTGGACACGTAGTAGCACGTTTTCTGACGATTGCTACTTGAACGCGGGTCACGTACTAGTACATGTTAGTGTAACAGGTTTAGTTTAACAACATATTCTGTTTGTAGGTACAAAAATAACAGTATATACAGGAAAACAAAGCTGAATGTTCTTGTCTACTACATAGATTCAGGAAAAATTTAGACAAATAAAAACTAGTTTTTACATTATTAGTTTTTTGATTGCTCTTTTCATTTCTTATAATGTAAAAATGTTTATATATAATATTTTAGATAAGGAATACATGTCAGATTTGTTTATATTACGCATTATAGCAATTATCCTACAATAGTAAATAAAACCCTTCAGAGAGATCATCCTCTATGAGCGGCCAAATATTCTCGGTACTGTAGAGTGGCGGCTCATAAAGGTTTCACTGTATAAGTAAAATATTTTATGCAAATTTTTATTTTTTACCCGACAAACTTTTTGTTTATAAATTTGCATAAACCAACTTCGCGTTAACCGGCACCCTTCTACGGTAAGATAAAAACACAAACAGATGAATACACTAGAAATCTCTGGCTTATATCGAGTATCCTGTTTGCCTGCTGTTCCCACTTTTTCTGACACTGGCCAATGGAACACAAATCCTTGACGTTACAAACAGACCAGTAATTTTACAACACTCGCTACCCCATTCCCGAGGAGGAGCTGAGGTTGATAAAAGCTGAGGTCTGAAGTGTTCTACTTTTTTCTAAAAATTACATTTATCTCTGAGGTTTATTAAAATTTTCTAGATTGAAGTTTGTACAGAATGCGTGGTGTAATACTGACAAATTTATTTAATCTTTGCTTACATTTTATTTTTAAGGTAGCTGCCTAAGTTTTTCTTGAAAAATCTAAAGCCAATTTTAACACATTGTATGCGAGACACGTACTAGTACGTTTTCTGACGATTGATACTTGAACGAGGGTCACGTTCTTTTCACATTCATAGTTTATTGACTTTATCAAAACCAGCTCTGTAAATTTTACCACCTCCTATTTCTACAAGGTAGTAATTATTATTAAGAGAGATATATTGTTGTTAGATAAAACTTATGAAATTAGAATAGTTATTTGAAACTAATAGAACCAAAACAGAAAGACATTTTGCTGCTAATCATTTCAGAAAAATGTGACACCCATAATTACATATGGATGTAACGCCGAAACTAGTTTTGTTTTGCTTTGGAGTGATATGGTCTACTGTTTTGCTCAGAAGGGCAAAAGATAAAGGTGCCTGATGCGAAAATCGATTCCGTAATTGTAAGAACATTCGTGCCAAAAGCGAGATTTTAACTCTTGAAATCCGGTAACCTAGAGAAACGCTCGTCTATCGTTAGGTACATAGAAACTGGTCTAAATGAATTCAAACATGGTCAAAAAGGATATCAAAATTTTGAATTCAAAATTTGAATCAAAATTTTTCAAAATACTTATTACCTTTATAATAAATTCTTACTTTCCTCAGTAAACTAGAAATGGCACAATAAAAATTCGTTATCATGAATAATATTTTAAGATAAGAACTTTTACGGCAGTTAAAAGACACCAAACTCCTAAACATAAGTAGATTTCTTTAGGAAGATATATTAATTCTAACTGTACCTGATCATCATTTTAGAAAATAACTGACTTACATGATCTTAAGAATTATATATCAATTAACATTTGTATACCCTTAAAACAACTTGTTTATACTAGAGGGGAATTTAAGTGGGATAACTATATTTTCTTTAAACTATAAGCATTAGATGAAAGAAAACTTCAAAAGAATTCTTCAAGACATTCTTTGGAAATGCAGCCTGATTAAACGAGTAATTTTCAGTTTGACGCAGCATTGTAGAATCACTGGTGAATATTACATTCTCTGAACGATGTGTAAAGAGAAAATTATTTGAAGTCTGATTTCCTGCTCCTGGGAAATTGGATTATCTCTAACATTAAAGTAATTTTAATGAGCTATTTTCAATAACTATGCATTTAGTAGCAACAAATAATAGTATTTTTATTCATCTTAAATTTTACAACCATTCCCTATCTATTATTCCCTCGTGTGCTCTGGGAAATGTATGCTGTTTCATTATAGAGATAGGTTGCATTCCCAGAGCGAAGAACTCTTCGATATTTCTCTTTGACTTTGGCGGTAACATGTCAAAATATCTGAATAAAAAATACCGGTTTCTTTTTTTAAAGTCTGTGCTAAAAAATTACATTTGTCTTTCAGGTTTATTAAAATTTTGTGGATTGAAGTTTGTATTGTGTACAATAAGTATGGTATAATACTGACAAATTTAAACTTTTACCTGAATCGCTCTTTTCGTTTTCCATTCTTTTTGGTTTTGCTATAAAACTTTCAGTTATGATTGAAGTTCTTTTTTGTAGTGGTAGACGCATTAAGGTGTCGTTTTTTAATTCTATTTTTTTTTTGTATTTGTGTGAAAATTGCTTTGCCCTGTGTTGCCTGGAGACAGAAATTATTTGTAAATGTTGTGTGATCGTCATTGAATAAAAAAACCATGGAAAAGAATACATTGAAAATTATTGATTAAACAAGCAAGAGTTTAAGTCATGGGTTGAAAATCTACATGAATGTTTTTTTAACTCTATACATATTAAAATTCTGAAGTTTGCAGCAATTCTAAGTTTCTTTGTACTTAATGTTCATTAGTTCTTTTTTCTTTTATTAGATTATTCATCATACGCACTCACTAATTACGTTCGTAAAAAGGCAATAGATATTTTGCTTATTTATATTTTTGTGTTTCTTTTATAAATATGTACTCTTCTTTTCTCATTTTCTTCTGTTATTGTAATTATTATACAGATAGGTTACATTCCCAGGACGAAAAACTCTTCGATATTTCTCTTTGACTTAGGTGGTAACACGTCAAAAGATCTGAATAAAAAATATCGGTTTCTGTTTTTAAACTCTGTGCTAAAAAATTACATTTGCCTTTCAGGTTTATTGAAATATTGTACGTTGAAGTTTGTACTATCTACAGTATGTGTGATGTAATACTGACAAATCTATTTCATCTTTAATTACATTTTATTTTTAAGGTAGCTGCCTAAGTTTTATTTGAAAAATCTAAAGCTACTTTTAACACATTGTTTTCTGGACACTTGCTAATACGTTTTCTGACAATTGATACTTGAACGCGGGTCACGTACTAGTATGGGTTAGTGTAACAACATGGTTTGTTTGTGGGTACAAAAATAACGGTACTTACAGGAAAACGAAGTCGAATGTTCTTGTCTACTATAAAACCTGGAAAAGGTTAGACAAATAAAAACTAGTTTTTACATTATTAGTTTTATGATTGCTCTTTTCATTTTTTTACAATGTAAAAATGTTTATATATAACATAATTTTAAAAAATTAAAACTATATACTAGTATTCCTATTTGATTTTTCATATTTATGATACTATTATAAATTTATCCACTAAAAAAAATATTTTTTGTTTACAAAAATCTTGTTGTTATTTATATATTTGTTTATATATTTCAATATAAAATACGAAAAGTTGGTTAAAAAATTAAATAATTTTCTATCTATTGAGATTTAACTGAATAGCTAAATTTACTCGTAAAACGCCAGCTCCCAGTACAATTACGCTGAAAAATGTACCCGCACACAATGTGTTAAAACCTTTTTCATATATTTTGTTAAAACAGTAAATAAATCTGAGAAAATAAATACGCTAGCGTTTTAATAAATTTCCCTGAATTTACTCGTAAAACGCCAGCTCCCAGTACAATTACGCTGAAAAATGTACCCGCACACAATGTGTTAAAACCTTTTTCATATATTTTGTTAAAACAGTAAATAAATCTGAGAAAATAAATACGCTAGCGTTTTAATAAATTTCCCTGAATTTTCATCAAATATTTGGATTTTTATTATAACACATTTCCTGAGACGAGAGATTTATAATGAAAAATAGTTTTGGTAAAAACGGGTTTAAAGTAATTTGTTATTGTAAAATGCTATGTCTGTTTATAAGAAAACCCGAAATTCATCCCACTCATTAATAAAACCTTCTTTATATTTTTGTACTACGACTATATGTTGTTAATATATGCGAGTGATATTTTTGTTCGGGTGTTAGTAAACCATAGACAGTGGCTTTTGGAGAACTCAAATTGTTGATATTTAGAAGAAAAGCTTATTTATTTCATTTAAAAATTTTCCACCTTATAGCTTCTTCTTATTCAGCACTTTTCTCACTATATTTAATCTTCAAAACTATAACCAGAATACTTGTTTATAATCCGTGAATTTTAAAATTTCAATATTTATTTTCTTAAAGTTTAAACATTTTACGCATTACTTAAATTGTTGTTCCATGTTATGTAAACACTTATTAATAGCTTTAAAAAATAAACAACCCCACCTACCATAACAAAGTTTATATTCTGAGAAAATACATCATCTTTGATGGAAAATTTTCTACTTAAGTGATTTACGAGGCACATCTAGAAAGTAAGTTTTCCTGTTTAAATGAAAAAACGAACTCACACTTTCACGGGCATATTTATTGGCAACAAGTACAGCAATGTTTCAGCTATTTTTCAACATAGCCACCACCAGAATTGAGACACTTGTCGTACTGTTCGATCAACTTTTGTATACTTCTGTCGTAGAACTCTGCCGCATGTGAATGGAACCAGCCTTCCTGATCCGGAACACCGTGCACATCCCTTTCCGTACCGACATCGCCTGTTTGAATTTGGTTCTGACCGAAGATCCACTATGATGCCAATGCATTGACTGATGCTTGGTCTCTGGAGTGAAGGGTGAAATCTAAGTCTCATTTCCTGTGATGATCCTGTCGAGGAACTCGTCGCCGTCATCTTGATATCGTAACAGAAATATCAGTGCTGTTCCTAAGGGTTGAATTTTGTGTCGGGTGTCAGTTTCGGCTCATAGACCTGACAGTGCTGGCGATGAATTTCAATTTTCGCAATACTTTGTGCATTCATGATCACCGACCGAGCCTTACAGGCGGCGGGAGAAGGAATTAGAGTTTCCATTTCGGACCACAACTACCCCGATACTGGCACGAATTGGAACTTGACCAGCTGGTATGATTAATACGTTATAGATCTGTTGTGTACTTACAATTGACACGGCTAATTAAGTTTACTTTAAAGGGGAAAATATCGTAAAACTTACTTTCTGGATGCGCCTCGTACATCAGCTCTCACAGCCTAACAGACATTCGTTTTTGTAGGTTTTTATACATTGCTTGAAAGGTAAACCAAACTGAATGTAATGCCACCAGCAATCTTTCTAGATTTTTAGCCTTACTACAAACTGCACTTTAAATTTAAAGCTTAGAGAAATTAACTGTATACCCTTACCATTTAGTATTATCATTTTTCATCTTGATTATTGTCGAGGCTACACTGTTTTACGCTTATAGCTCCCTTGAATGCCACGGCTCTCAGTTTGTGAACCGTGGTTCTAAAGAATCGAACTCCCATGTTTAAATGATTCTATCTACTTTAAACATATTTTTTTCGTAACATTAATTTGAAATTCAATAAATGTTTACGTTTTGAAAACTTTTCGAAAACGTTATTAAATCATACAGTACGAATTAGTATTGAAAAATTTATTGCAAAACTCACAAAAGTCTAAAAAGTGTTAAATAAAAATAAATAAAAAAAATTTTTAGAAACCTGAATGTTTTTTAACAAAACAAATTTTTTATACATCCTAATACACTGAAATTATATAATTGTAAAGAAAAGTGTGGCATGTTCATAATATATTTTAAATCTGTATATATATATTTGTAATATAATTATTTGTTAAGAACTTGTATTATATACATAAAATATATTATATGCAACACATGCTTTTACTTTAAAAAAAAGAAAGAAAAGTAGAAAAGTAGCTTTAAAAAATTACGGCATCTTTGATGGAAAATATTCTACTTAGTGATTTACTTCAGATCTCAGACCCTAGCAGAGTTTTGGGTTTGTAGGTCTTTATTTATAGCTTGAAAGGTTATCGAAAATAAATGTAATGGCTACAATCTCCATTCTTACTAGATTTTCAGCATTACTACAAATTACAATTTAAATATAAAACTTATAGAAAATAACTATTTACCCCTACATAATTATCATTTTTATCGGTATTATTGTACAGCCTGGCTAACGGTTATAGCTCCCCCTGAAAGCCACGGCTCTCAGTTTGAGAACCGTGGTTCTAAAGAATCGAACTCCCATGTTTAAATGATTCTATCTGATTTAAACATTTTTTAACATAAATTTGAAATTCAATAAATGTTTACATTTTGAAAATTTATCGAGAACATTTATTAAATTATACGGTACGTATGATGATTGAAAAATTTATTGAAAAACTCACAAAAGTCGAAAAAGTGTTAAGGGAAAGTAAATAAAAATTATTTTTATAGACCTGAATTTTTTTAACAAAAAATTTTTTATATATCCTAAAAAACTAAAGTTATATAATTAGAAAGAAAAGTATGACGTGTTAATAATATATTTTAAGTCTGTATATAAATATTTGTAATATAATTACTTGTTAAGAAATTATATTATATACATAAAATATATTACGTTCAACACATGCTTTTACTTTAAAAAAGAAAAGAAAGAAGAGTAGGAAAGTTGCTTTAAGAAAGTACAGCATCTGTGATGGAAAATATTCTACTTAGTGATTTACTTCAGATCTCAGACCTTAGCAGAGTTTCGTGTTTGTAGGTTTTTATTTATTGCTTGAAAGGTTATCGAAAACGAATGTAATGACTACAATCTGTAATCTTATTAGATTTTCAACATTACTACAAATTACAATTTAAATATAAAACTTAAATATAAATTAACCATTTACCCCTACATAATTATTATTTTTCATCGGTATTATTGTACAGCCTGGCAAACGGTTATAGCTCCCCCCGGCTCTCAGTTTGAGAACCGGGGTTCTAAAGAATCGAACTCCCATGTTTAAATGATTCTATCCGATTTAAACATTTTTTTCTAACATAAATTTGAAATTCAATAAATGTTTACATTTTGAAAATTTATCGAGAACATCTATTAATTTGTACAGTACGTATGAAAATTGAAAAATTTATTGCAGAACTCACAAAAGTGTTAAGTAAAAATAAATAAAAATAAATTTTACAAACCAGAATTTTTTTTAACAAAAAGAAATTTTTTTATATATTCTAAAACACTGAAATTATATGATTAGAAAGAAAAGTGTGAATGCTCATAATATATTTTAAATCTGTATACATTTAATA
>CM063511.1:85876143-85893643 GCA_032207245.1 Pardosa pseudoannulata
GGTTATTTTAACACCCCACTGTAGGTTTCATTAGCCCTCGTGTTGCAAAAAGTAGACCGTAGCGCTCCAAACCAAACCAAACCAAAACACCCCACTGTAAAAATAATGTTATGTTGGCCTAGTGTTTGAGAAAGAAGAAATTTAAACTCCTTAAAAAAATACATGGACAAATATGTCTTGATTAAATTATTTTATACAATTAAATTCCTAAGGAACTGGAATCAACATATCATTTGTAGATATCGAAGACAGCTCTCGATTCGGCGTTGGCGCTAAAAAACAACATGGTTTTGATTTTCCTCTTTTCTCTTGTCGCTCCAAAAAATGTCTATCCCGCAAGCAGCGGATACCAGCAGCGTTCACCCTCTTCTTTCCTCTGGTAACAACCTTATCCTCTAAAAAAATCAGACAGCCCCGTGGAGAGAAAAACATGGATCCACTCAGAACCGAGGGGTTAGAATCGCGCCAAACCAACGGGCACTTCTATTGGTTGGGAGAAGTCTGAAGTTTTTTATAGTTCAAACCGGTCCTGTAGTCTTTGACGATGGCTCACGAAAAGAGGTAAAAAAAGCTGAACCGAATGTAACTTATTGTTACACCTGCTCTAAAAAATAACCTTTATTAGTTCCCTTTTGCCTATCATTCTTCAATCTTATTTTTATTGTAATTTAAGTAGCAAAATCAAAGGATTAGCTTATAAAGGAAAGCTCTACTAAGCTTACAGTCTTCCTCTTCACAAAAAGTGGAGAAGCATCCCATCACGAAAAAGTTAATTTACTCTCACAACAGATGGTATTTATTACCACACTAGCATATAGCCCATCATATGACGGGATCAGTAAAATTTTTAATTTTCCAGAATTGTAAAGTACCCTATAAGGCAAATAAAAAATGGTTTGTTTTTTGGCTGAGAATTATCTAGTACACGCTCAATAATTTGTTTATCTTCATACTCCTCTAAAGTCTCCCGATACTGTGAATGCAGTTTAGAATCACGTTGAATTCATTTAGAAAGATAATTCAAAGTTTTCTTAGCGACATCAAATTCTTTGAGTTCTTCCCAATTGTTTTTGCCACATTAA
The DNA here is from genome assembly GCA_032207245.1 of Pardosa pseudoannulata. Lineage (NCBI taxonomy): Eukaryota > Metazoa > Arthropoda > Arachnida > Araneae > Lycosidae > Pardosa > Pardosa pseudoannulata. The sequence goes on from CM063511.1 coordinate 85,877,226, forward strand.
TTAATGTAAATAAAGGACTGAAACTATCATTTTCACTATACCCTGGAGGTAGATACAATTTGTTGTTCAACCGGTAGTAAAATTTTCATAGCAACAAAAAATAATCGATGATTATTTACAATTATCACATATGTATCTAATCTATTATTTAAGTCAAATATAAAAGAAAATTATTTACGTAATATCTAAGTTCAGTGATAAAACACATGAAAATAATGCAGACGATATTTAAATAATTTAAAATAAGAAATGATTAAATGAGATGGTTAAAGAAATGACGTCATAAATGCTAGAAAAAAATGTATTTTTACCTATTTATTATGTGATAAATTGATAAATTTAATCTCCAGCTTTTAACGGAGGAAAATAGGGCTTGAAATAAGGGCATTAAATGTTAGAAAAAGGGGGAAGAGGTGGATTTCGAACGTTGCTGACCCTAACTCATCAAAAATCCAATATGGATGCCTCTTTCCATTCCAGGTCCAACCGCTTCATAAATTCGAGGACAGACAACTTAGGCTATTATTAGATAGGGGATTTATTCCCAAAATAAAAAAAAAATTATAAATTTGATGTTTATGATTAAAAGCGTTTCTGCTGTTATTTTGAATTACCATTACAGGAATTTAAATCCTGGAAGAAAAATTAAAGATTGTTAGTTTGAATTATAATACAACTGCTGTTTGTAAAATTTAACTTTTCTTTTAGATTTATAGTTTAGTTTGAAACATAACTACCAATCAAGATAAATAAAAATGGAGATTTTGGATCAGATAATTAATTATAACAGATTTAGTAAATTTAGCAAATAATTACATGCTACTTTGCTAAACATTTTTGATTATATTACTAACTCTAAAAAAGAGGTCTAATCGACAACCTCTATATGTAAAAAATAAAAGAAAATAATAGATATTCATTTATCTTTGTCCAATAAACAAATGTCTTTGAAACGACATGTATCTGAATAATTCATTTAGTCAGTTTACTTTTTTTTTTGAGAGGTATGGGTACAGAGAAAATAATTCTATTTACTTAAAATTGACTTGAAATATCGCCAGCAAAAATTTAAGAGCTTGATAAAATAAAATTTTAGTGAGATATAATTTTTATTGAAGAATTAAAGATTCTCTTGTGCTATGTGATTTGTTGAAAATCATAAAATAAGGTTATTGGTCACTTTATCTGTGTTAGTATTATTTATAAATATAGCTTTAAGAAAAAAAAATTCTTTTTGAATCGTATATCTCGAATAGGAAGACATTTCCAGTAATATGATATTTGTAAGAAAAATATTGTTTGTGTGAAAGTTTAAAAAATATGTTTAGTGATTGAAATCTCCTTTGGGCTGACATCTTTTTAATGAGTTATATTCGGACATGAGACACTTTAGAAATGCCATGTAACTAAGTGTGACATTTATTTTGTGAGTATTTCAAATCGTCTATATTTTTATCCAGTTCCCAGTCTTTAAACAGTATAATTTTTTGTTTGATTTTTAACTCTAGGAAACTCAACTGTAGACAGATACATTTAGTTTTTTCAGTTGTATGAGACAGACATGTAAAAATACTGATTTTTTTTAAGTAAAAATTTTTTATACATTTAAGAAATGTAATGACGAATGATTTTTTCTGGTTATTGGATTTTCAAGTCCTTATTTTCTACACAATGTACTGTAGAATATACTTATTAAGAAAATGTGCATTACATAAGAAATTAATATTTAAAAAAAAATTGTATGAAACCTACTAAAGTTTAAATTTCTATCACAACATATCATGTTTAATAAGCTATTTTATAACCTAAATAGCCAAGAAAAAAAAAATTTAAATTTTAAGGTGGAAAAAATATTTTCTTCTGTTCATTTGAAAGGAAACTAAATACATTTAAATTCTTAAAAGAAAGCATTTAAAATTATTAGCTGGATTTGTAATCAGCCCCTTGTACAATGACTATAATCTGGTTGAAGACGTCACGTGTGCTTTTGAAAATAGTTTTTGAAAGCTATTTAAATTTCCAGTAAATTATGATGTAGAAAAAAGGATATATTTATCAGTATGGGTTCATTTATTCAGATACTCTCCAAACGGAAAAGTAACTGCTTTTTGTATATTTTAATTACGTTCAACTGCTATTATGGTTTTCGTAAAACAATATTATAAATCTATGCTAGTATATAGAAAATATGACAGATTTAACAAAAGAAGGGTACAAAAATTACGCGATATTTACATCGATCTAAGCAACTAAACGTCCATTAGAGCAGTTATTTTGTACAATTTTCCCTAAACTGCCATTTAAAGTAAGATTTTTTTCAATTTATTTATATCTTAATATCATTTCAAAACACGTTTTAAATCATTTAACCTCTATATAAACTACAGATTTCGAATTTTACAAAATATCTCATCTTTCATATCACGCGATAAAATGTTACACTAAAATTAAATTATTGCTATTTGTTATCAACGAGCAAATTTCCGTATTAATGGAATATCGAGTTTTTTGATGGACAAAGAGACTTAATACCAATAGTGACTATCTGCAGGTATAACAAAGAATGGTGGTCGAAAATTTGGTAACTATAACAAAAAAAAGTGCAGATTTGTATAAGACAAACACTAACAATCATGTATATATATATATGTGTATGTGTGTGTAATATATCAAAATTATTTAACTTTAATATTTCCTTACAAACCTCCTGTCTGCCATTCTAATTCCTTAATATATTTTCCCCAGACTCTAAATATCTTAATCAAAGAAGTATATTCGTCTTAAAATTCTTTCGATACATTTCCCAAAGCTCTCTATCCTATAATGTAAATTTCTGTCTATTCAACATGTTTTCCCAGCTATCACCAGCAAATGGCTCAGCGATTTTTCTGATCTTACACTTAAATTCGCTGAGTAAGTGAAAATTCTTTCTGTCTTCGCTCTTGAGTGCACCTCTGTTCGAGCAGAGTGATTTTGTGTCTTTCTCATGCCTGTCATTGACTATTAAAGATGTCCGTGTTTAGCGGCTCTAAAATAAGGTTTTAATTAGACTTGTGCCGTTCTCTTCAATGTGGCCCGACTACATTTTTATTTCTTTTAACCTGAATAGCTTTTCTAAGCTCAGTATCCGGGCAAGTAAAAAATAATAGGGGCTATAATGTCCAGCAGTTATATAATTATTGGATTACACACACACACATACACACACACACACACACACACACACACACACACACACACACACACATATATATATATATATATATATATATAGTGTGTGTGTGTGTGTGTGTGTGTGTGTGTGTGTGTATATATATATATATAAGATATAAGATATTTGAACTGTTGAATTTTCAAAGAAGAAAAAAGAAATAGCTTATATACACATATCCTATTCTTGGAGATTTCCCCCATTTGGAATTTAAGCTTCATAAATGCAAGATTTTGTTTAAAGTTATTTCTAGAATTGAGATAAGAGGACTATTTACCTGATTTTACGGATTTCTACAAAACAAATCGCACCATAGAAACTCCCTCTAAAATTGTATTTTACTAAAATGTTATTTTGTCAAGTGCTTTGAATTCTTTGACTTTTTTTTATTCTTTTTAAATAAATACGATTGTCTTTTCTGTTTTCCTTCCCTCTTATGTAAAAAATAATTCTGATACTAAAATCTAATGTATTATTCATATTTATGTCTTAAGATATCTGCTATTTAGCAAAAGTGAGCAGACATTATTTTTATTTTGTTTTTCTTAGTGTAAGGACTATATATAAGTCCATTAGTTATTTAGAATTGTTAGTGAAAAATTACTTATCTGATCCCAAAATTTTATTTTAATTTGTCTAATAGTTAAATCCTAAAATAAACCAAGATTTCAAAGCAAAATTGAGTTTTAAAGTTGTTAGTAAAACAAACGGTTGTAGCAGGATATCTGTAAAATTTTCTTGAATTTAATAAAATAAATTAAAACTATTTACCTGTTCCAAAACTCTATTTTGTCCGGTTTCGTAGTTGAATTCCAAACTAGTTCAAACTGTTTTAAAACAAAATTAAGATTTCAAACAGAATTTTTGTATTATAATCTGAACTAATAATTTTTCATTTTTCTTTTAGGTTTAGAAATTCCTTTGTCGTGAGGCGATTTAGATCATTTATTTAATTGATAATTAATACAATTGATATAATTAATATTATTGATTAATTAATATAATTGATATAAATAAAACGAGAAGTGAAATGCTTGGGATCTAAATCTGACCTCATCACATCTTTTGTAAAGGAGAGAGGATCTATAAAAATTAATTGAACGGATTCGTCGTGTGCGGGATTCTCGGGCGGTGTTCTGATCCCAGTCCCAGATTAGAATCATGTCTCCGTTCATGACACTAAATAAGAATGTACCTTTGTGGAGTTATTTATGAGTCCCTAAGGGACAGTGCCCAATTTGAAGGGGTAAGGTTTTCCCCATGTTTGCGGTTTAAAGGCGGGGAAAGGGAGACCAATGGATATATACAGCTCTGCTGATTGGACGAAGAGAAGTAATAAGAGACAGAGATGAAAATAATATAAAAAAGAAAAGTTAAGAAGAGAGAGTTTGGGGGACAAAAGAAGATTGGTTCCAAGAGAGACTCCGAAAAACTAACGAGGACAACATCTCGCAAAGACCAGAAGTGCTCCAGTGCATCCGCCTTCCAGAATCACCCCAATCATTTAGAAGGCCCCAGGCCAGTGGTGAGACTGAAGTCAGCAGTGTTTACATCATCCTTTCACCAAGAATTTCCATCCTGAGTACCTCTCTGGCACACCCAATAGATCCACCAATGTACTTAAAAATATTTGAATTTAAAATTAGATCCTCTCTTTTCTTTTATTTATCTAAATGTTAAGATATTATTAATGTTAAATCTTGAATAATGTGGCAACTTAGTAGAAAGTTAGGAAAAAGCAAATTTTGTGAAGTTTGAATCAAATCTTTTGTACTTAGACATATAAATAGAATAATAATTAATTAGCTTATCTTTTATTTTAATCTATCAACCTTGTATGTGTTTATTTTAAGTGTGTAATATTTGATTTTAAGTAACTCTTAATTTAGCTTATTAGTTTGAAAAAAATATGTCTGCAGCCTCTTAAAGCCTGTGGTTGAATTTAAAACTAAAATAATCTACACAACACAAGACAAATAAAATTTAGACTTTGACTAACAAAATAATAACCACTATAAATTTGATAATAGGTAAATACATAAACTTAATGAGAGCTACACGACATTCTTTAAATTCTTTTTAAAGAAACAACAGAAATTTGATCATAAAGATTTAAAAATTATTTTCTTAGCTATACAATGTATTCACTTTGTGCTTCAGCTACACAATGTGTTAACACTGTGTATTTGGAGAGCAAATTAAACTTTCGTGCATTAATGCTTTAATAATTATTGGTTTACTCTGTTATTAAGATTTTTCGATTAGTTATATTCTGCATTAAGCCTTATAAGATATAAGTTGAAATCCTATTCTTCATGATTCACATAAACCTTTTAAAACTAAAGACAATAGATGCTGTTAAACTTCCTATAAAGTATTTGATATGAACAGATTAAAATGTAGACCACATTGAAATTATAATTGAGCTCCTTTTACAAAGTATTTTATGTTCAACGCAATAAAGAGTAGTCAGTTCCGAGTGTCTTCAGAGTCAAATCCACTTCTTGAATGTCCAAAAGCGAAGAACAAAATGTTCCACAATTTTATATTTAATATTTAATAAGCTAAAATTAATATTTAATAAATTATAATTAATACTTAATAACATTAATACAAAATTCAATATTTAATAAACAGAAATAAATTGAAAACTTTTAAATTAAATTTAACATTAATATTTTAATTAGTGATGTCTCTCCAAATCACATATATGTAATTACAAATGCTAAAGAGATAAATTTAGTAACACACTTTCTTATGCAAACTAAGCTAAAAAGACCGCCATGAAGATTATTTTACGGCAGTCAAATTTGACGAATTTTCATTCTGTTTAAAACTTTATTCCAAAAATGGTTTTTAGTTTTGTTATTTTAAATGAATAGTGAATAATATCAATACATATTTAAATATAGTAAACTTTAAAAAGTTGAATAATAAAGTATAAAGCAGATAATAACTTCAAATACATCATGCGATTAATCTTTTAATATTTTAACCTTGTTAAAAAAATGATTTGATATAAGATATAAACACTATTCATCTAAATTACATCACTTTGTAAAGAGCGGAAAAAATTGCCTCAATAGCAAAATTGTATAAAAATGAAAAATGGAGTCATTTACGCGAAGCTTGAAAAATAGTTTCTCGCAAAATGATTTATTTTTTCAAAGAAAATAAAAAAACCTTATTCAATTTCTCATCTATTATATTCTTTTAAATAGGATGTGGATTCATTCAAGCGCAATAAGTTTCATTCTAACGCTCTTTTATTAGATGCTTAAGAAATACAAGCTTCATCAGAGATATTTGAAAAATGTTACAGAATATAATAAATAACTGTATAATATAACATTAAATAGATTGTTTGAATCATTTTCACTGCGTGAAATTTTAAATTATTCTTACATTTTCCTTAAAGTTTCAACTCTTTTGGGCTAAGAAATGGTAAGCAATTTTCTTTACAAAGGAATATACAAAAGAACTTTTTGTCGTTTATTTTTTTATTTACTTTTAGAATTTTCTTCAGAAGAATATGTAGAAAAATTTGTTTCATCAAAGTTACCATAAAAATGCAAATGGAAATTTTATTAAATCGATAATTTTCTTTTTTTATTTAGATATTAAGTCAGCATGTTTTTATTGGAAACAACTTTCTTTTTAGTATTTTTATATATGTATTTATTATTACTCTACTTACTTTTAAATTTCAGCTTCTCAACCGTGAAATAGGTTTAATAGCTAATATTTTATGTCAGATATAAGACCAGCGGTTTCGTGTTTTCAAAAATAGCCTCAGGTTTATAATCCAATTTCTGATAGGACTGCACAGATCTCAATTGATAATCGATATACGAAATAAATACGAGGAAGCATTTATTCTGACGTTGTAGCCATATGTCCCGAATGCCATTAACAAAAGATTGTGAAGCCAAATTGCTAGGTACTTTCTTTGTTAACTTTTTTATTTCGATCCTCATTTATGTAAATAGTTTCTTTTTTTTTCTTATTCTCTGTATAATAACATTGGAGAAATGATATGCTCAACCGTATATAAATTCAACGTACATTTTAACATTAGAATTTTTTCTGGGATTTATGAGTATATAGTGACGATGAAAAGGTGTTTGAAACTGTGTTATAAGCTGAACAGTTCAGCTTTTTAATAGCACATGCTAAAAAAAGTCTACAGAATATATAAAGAGGTATCAAAAGGTCTCTATTTAAAAGATGTACTAGGTTTGGTATATCAATTATGCAAATTGTCCTCCAGCGTTGAGCAGTTCTCTCACTGCTTTACGAGTTGAGTTATACCCTTAAATAAAAATTCTGTTACTGCTGTTTAAAGGAAGTTTGAAATTGCATATGATATGTAGCCATATGTCCCGAATGGCCTTAACAAAGGTTTCTGCAGCCAAATTGGTCAGTACTTTCTTTGTTAACTTTTTTATTTTCATCCTCATTTATGTAAATAATTCCTTTTTACTTATTCTCTGTTTAATAACATTGGAGAAATGACTTGCCGAACCATATATAAATTTGACGTACATTTTAACAATAGAATTTTTGCGCTTCTGGGATTTATGAGTAAACTGTCGATGAAAAGGTGTTTGAAACTTTGCGTTATAAGCGGAACAGTTCAGCTTTTTAATAGCACATGATAAAAAAAGTCTAAATAATCTATAAAGATTGATCGAAAGGTCTCCATTTAAAAGATGTACTAGGTTTGGTATGTCAATTATGCAAATTGCCCTAGAGAATTGAGTAATTTTCTCACTGCTTTACGAGTTTTACACCCTTAAATAAAACTTCTGTTTCTGCTGGTAAAAGGAAGATTGAAATTGCAGATGGTATGTAGCCCTATGTCCCGAATGCACTTAACAAAAGGTTGTGCAGCCAAATTTCTTGCTACTTTCTTTGTTAACTTTTTTATTTTTATCCTCATTTATGTAAATAGTTCCTTTTTTTTTCTTATTCTGTGTTTAATAACATTGGAGAAATGACATGTCGAACAGTATAAAAATTTGACGTACATTTTAACATTAGAATTTTTGCGCTTCTGGGATTTATGAGTATAGTGAAGATGAAAAGGTGTTTGAAACTCTGCGTTATAAGCGGAACAGTTCAGCTTTTTAATAGCACATGCTTCAAAACAAGTCTACAGATTCTATAAAAGAGAATCGAAAGGTCTCCATTTAAAAGATGTACTAGGTCTGGTATGTCAATTATGCAAACTGTCCTTGAGCATTGAGCAATTCTCTCACTGCTTTCGATTTGGGATATACCCTTAAATAAAACTTCTGTTTCTGTTGTTTAAAGGAAGTTTGAAATTGCATATGGTATGCAGCCATATGTCCCGAATAGCCTTAACAAAAGGTTATGCTGCCAAATTGCTTGGTACTTTCTTTATTAACATTTTTATTTTGATCCTCATTTATGTAAGTAGTTCCTTTTTTTCTTATTCTCTGTTAAATAACTTTGGAGAAAGGATATGCCGAACCGTATATAAATTTGACGTACATTTTAACATTAGAATTTTTGCTCTTCTGGGATTTATGAGTATAGTGACGATGAAAAGTTGTTTAAAAATTTGCTTTATAAGCGGAACAGTTCAGCGTTTAATGACTTTTAATGGGGGCAGGGGATAAGCAATAATGTCAATTTCCCCAAAAGGGGCCATTTTAATGAGCCCACCTGCACACCCGAAGTGGGTACAAAAAGTTATTGAGAAAGAGAAAAAAGGGGCGTTGAACCAAGGTGTAGAGTTATGGAAGAAAAGTGAGAAAAGGACTCGATGTCGAGATTCAAGAGTTGCTGGACATCGAGATTCTGTGAGCAACATAGAGAGCCCGAGCCAGCAATCTATTCCCGAACCCGCAGGCGTATGATCGGCACGTTAGCATAGACGTCTAGCAAAATAACAGACGCTACCCCAGTACCGATGTCCAATAAACGACCTTTACGCCCGCACCGACGTCCAGCCTGTTGACAACCTTAGCCTGATCCCCTGTAATTACTAGAGATAAACTTAATAATATTCATAATTATTACCTGGGGCTCATAATATTTTAATAAGGAATACTATTTTAAGAGTATTGATGAATAGAAAACCACATAATTGTAGGTCATGTTAAAAACTAATCAAGTGATGTATTAATTTGCAAATACTGTACATAATAAATGTTTTAGTTTAAATATTAGGTATTTTCCTTTAATTCCATAGCTTATATTTTACTGTGTTTCCCTTTAAGAACGAACACTGGTGTTTGTATTGTAAGTACATTACAACACTACCATTTCACTGCCCTGCACATAAGTAAATGACTTGAGAGATATCAAGAGATCAAAATATGCAAAATGTAAAGACACTACACAGATTTATTTTACATCAGAGAATACAATTTAGTCGCTTACTTTAGAAATCACCTGGAAGAAACTTTTGATCTTAGATACAGAATGTATTGAGCCTATGAACAACGGCTTTTCATGTAAAGCGGAATAGTAGATTGTCAATAACATCGTATGCATATAAATGTTTCAGAATTTTACCTGTTCCAGTCATCATTTGTCTCTTTTAGTACAGTCATTCGAGCAGTACAGAATGTAGACTACTATGTTTGCCCGAATATTTTCTAGAGAAATATTCTTTGAAAATAGCCTTACACAAATATATCTTTCCCTAAACATACACACATGAACAAAGATATATATGTATGTATATAGATAGATAGATAGATAGATAGATAAATAGATGGGTAGAGAGATAAATAGATAGATAGATAATCCATTAAAATAATACCTGCCGGTCACAATAATTATATAGCCCCTACTGTTTTTATTTGCCAGGGCTGCTGAGCAAGGAGAAAGCTAATCAACTAGCAGTAATAAAAATGATGCAGTCTAGCCACATTGAAGAGAACGGCACAAGTCTCATTAAATCTATATTTTAGAGCTGCTAAAACGGACATCTGTACTAGTCAACGACAGACAAGAAAAAGACACAAAAATCACTCTGCTCCAACAGAGATTCACACAAGAGCAAAGACAGAAAGAATTTTTCCACTTACTCAACGAATTTAAGTGTAAGATTAGGAAAAACGCGGAGCCATTTACCGGCAACAGTTAAGAAACGTGTTGAATAGACAGAAAATTTTTCATGTACAGGATATAAAACTTTGGGAAATGTATAAAAAGAATTTTAAGTCGAGAACGCTCCTTCGATTATGACATTTAGAGTCTGGGAAAAAGATTTTAAGGAATTAGAATGGGAGAGAGAGGAAGTTTTTAAGGAATATATTAAGTTAAATAATTTTGACATGTTACATATATATATATATATATATATATATATATATATATATATATATATATATATATATATATATATATATCAGGTTTTAAAATGTAAAATTAATAATTTAGGGTTAAGAGTAGAAACCACAGAGCACTTCTTTAACTCACATGCATGGATTTTTAGTATTCCATTATAAAACCACTTGACCCTGATGATTGAGAGATAGCGTCTTGAGGAAGTGTTGCTACATGAACCCTCCTTAAGTAGGACTCCTTTGTTAGCCCACCAACTGACCGTCGCCAAATTTTATTAAGATGTGAATAAATTATGCTTAAAGAAGAATACTTCTGTGACTATTCTTACTGGGACTCTGTTAACCCTTTGTATCACTGTCTTTCAGATCTGCATCGTATGGAAAAATTTAAAGTTTTCACTGCGATCTTTAAAATATGCTTTGTTGACTGTTTATATGCTCCAATACTGTAATTAATACAATTTGGTGAACCAAATGGTGATCATGAACTTAATTTTTCTATCAAAATTTCATTTATCGTTTTATTAGGTGCTATGTTGAGATGTTTATGTGAAATTTTATTTGCTAAAAAAAAGTAGAAACACCAAAAGCGGACTTATTGCAAATTAATTTCATTTTTTTTTACTTAAAGATAATTTTTATTGGAAAAAAATTTATAATATTTATAATAAATATTTTTTTAATACTTTTTTCAATATTTTTTATCTTGTTATTTTTTTTTTGTTATATGCGTAAAAATTGTATTCTATGATTCTAGAAAATATTCCTCAATTTAGTGGGGTTGACAAATAAAAGGTTAAAAAATATCGTGGGATTTTAGCAGCTGTTCTTTATTGGCTTAATGTCAGCATTTCCCCTTGCTGTTATGAATTGGTGCATAAATTTGTCGACCTAATGTATCCGCGTAGATTATATATCTTTATTTAACTGCTTCCATTCTCGGAAACAAAATGTTTATTTGTTATCGCTTTGTTACTAACAACAAATGGTAGAAAAATTAACAAAGAATTGTTAAAACAATTTATTTTACATAAAAAAACATTTTTATGCTAAATTATTTAATTTTACGCACTAAAACTTATTAGAAAATTTATAAAAACAAAATTACAGAGTTTAACTCTGGAGGACGCTTGCTACCCACAGTTACACTAGAAAGTAGTCCGGCGCACGTGCGGTTAACTTTTTGTTTGGTTACCGGTGCAACTTTTATCAGCTAACTACTAACAAAATTACTTTTGATGATAAACAGAAAGTTTATATTACCAAAAATACTTTATTAAAAGATTAAACTGTGTTTCGGATTATTTGAAATATTATTTTTAAAAGTATTTTGGACTCTAGATCTTTTTTTATTAGTACACCGAAAGTGCAAACATAAGCTAAACACAAATTAAAAGCTTCAATTACATCTTTGTATTTCATCTTTATAATTCATAACTTTAATCAAATAACAATGTATTTTTGACAGCATCTCTCATCTGACCACAAATACGAAACAAAAATACAAAAGTGTATGCACATGTGTTTCTGGTCCCCGAATAAATTAAAAGTATCTCTTTCAGGGGAAAATATTGTGTTAAAATTGCACACAAGCATGTTATTGCTGTCTAGAAGACCTATAAGACAGCTATTAACACTTTGACTGCCATGGCTATCATATGTGATATCCAGTGATATTTCCGTTGAGACACTGGCTATCTGATATGATAGCCATGGTGTTTTAACACTTCAGGCCATGGCTATCAAAGATGTTATCAGTTACATGAAAATCGTATTGGAGTTTGATTGTTGGGCTCCCTACGATGTGTTAGGTATACGTGGTTTGCGCAAATTGGTATATGTGACGATTTTATGAGCTAAGTTTTATGAAAAATTAAATATTTGGAACATGCAACAAAAAAAGGGAATATATATAAATAGAGAGAGTTTGTTTTGAAATATTGTTTTTATATATAGTTTTATGTTGAAAAAAATACAAATTACACAAAAAAAAAGTTTGGCCCCGTTGTGAACATTTGCAATTTTGGCTTGGCAGTCAAAGTGTTAAACGTTTGGGAAGCTTATGTCAATTGACAGATTTTGTGTGAAATGTTTTAATAACACTCGGGCATCAGAGGCCCAGCTCGTGTCCTTGATGGTTGTTTATGTTATCTTATGCCACTTGGTCAAACCAAGCACGATTCAGTTGGAGACTACTCGATTTAAGGCAAAGGGATGCACCTTTTGTTTTTAACGAGCACCATATGGTGGACTTATGCTCAAGTGGGTCCTCGTAATTTAGATGCATGAGCCAAGGAGAAGACATATAGGCTTGGCCTGCCATCTCCAGAGGTATTGATTGATAACTTGGAAGACATTGTGAGCACGAACATATTTTGCATGCCCCAGTCACCTTTATTGAACAAGGTGGATCTTAGGCCATCTCAGGCTCCGAACCCGCAACCCTAAAGTTACGGAAGCGTTGCATTTGACGACTGAGCTACAGCTGCTCTCTTCTTGGTTAATTTAATTCGCTAAACGATTATCATTAATCTCTGTAAAAAATGACTTTTACTACAGATTTAAACTAATTAATGTATTATCTAATTTTGATTTAACAGCTCCGATATTTTTATATTTATCTTTGCTAAAAAATAGTAATCAATAAATTGCTAAAAAATAGTAATCGATTCATTAAAGTGTCTTAGTTGCTTTACTTTGAATCTTTTAACACTTCCCCTGGAAATCTCACTGTCATACTATTTATCGTCAGACAGTTAAAACAGATTAATACATATTTTTCAAAATATTCACTTCTAAACTATTGTTTCGTGTGGAATGCAATAAATAAATTTAATTAATAATCTGCAAAAAGTAGTGAAACAGAATGTCTTACATTCAGAGTTAAATAGCGTGTATCAACTTCATTTTCATCACGTTCAATGAAACCTATAATAATAGTGACTCACTTTAACTTTTTAAAGAATTTAATTCATATGTAAATTTTAACTGTAAGATTTTGTTCTAAGTAACTTTTTTTGGAACAGCCTTTTAAAAAACTTTCATTTATTATAGAGCATATGTAAAGCTTTTAAAATAAACTGCCTTAAAAAATCACCTCATTCCATTAATCACCAATCCGTTTTATTTTTTAAAGACGAATTTATTTTTAACAAATCCATTACAATTTCATAATTCATGACTTTAGGTGTTATTATTTATGAGATTTTAGTTTGAAATATGGAATATCATTAAAATGTAAACTGTGAAAAAATCAATCTTTAATTTTTTCTATCGGAGTTGCTCTGGTACAGTACATAATATCATGCAATAAAAATAAATTGTCCATAAATTACAATTGAAAATGACTATGTTACAGCAAATACACCAGTCTTTTAGAAATTTAACTGAAATTAAAAATCTACTGTCAGAAACTAAACTCAGTCTATTTTTCTCGTATATTTACTAAAACATTGTAGCTAATCTAAAGTACATAAATTAAATTCATATGTAAGATATTACAATTAGCAGATGACTACCAACAGCTTCACTTGCTCATGCAATAAAAATAAATTATCCAGAAAATACAAATGAAAGGGACTATGTTACAGCAAATACACAAGTCTTTTAGAAATTTAACTGAAATTAACAATCTACTGTCAGAAACTATAATCACATGTCTATTTTTCTCTTGAATTTAATAAAACGTCATAACTAATATAAAGTTTATAAAATAAGTTTATATGTAAGACGTTACAATTAACAGATGACTACCAACAGTTTGACTTGCTCATGCAATAAGAATAAATTGTCCAGAAATTACAAATGAAAGAGAATGTGTTACAGCAAATACACCAGGCTTTTAGACATTTTACTGAAATTAACAACCTACTATCAGAAATTATAATTACATGTGCATTTTTCTCGTATATTTATTAAAACATCACAGCTAACATAAAGTTCATAAATTGAATGTATATGTAAGACATTACAATCAGCAGATGACTACTAACAGTTTGACGTGCTCATGCAATAAAAATAAATTGTCCATAAATTACAAATGAAAGAGAATGTGTTACAGCAAATACACCAGGCTTTTAGACATTTTACTGAAATTAACAACCTACTATCAGAAATTATAATTACATTGTATTTTTCTCGTATATTTATTAAACATCATAGCTAACATAAAGTTCATAAATTGAATGTATATGTAAGACATTACAATCAGCAGATGACTACTAACAGTTTGACTGGCTCATGCAATAAAAATAAATTGTCCAGAAATTACAAATGAAAGAGAATGTGTTACAGCAAATACACCAGGCTTTTAGACGTTTTACTGAAATTAACAACCTACTATCAGAAATTATAATTACATGTGCATTTTTCTCGTATATTTATTAAAACATCATAGCTAACATAAAGTTTATAAATTGAATGTATATGTAAGACATTGCAATCTGCAGATGACTACTAAGTTTGACTTGCTCATGCAATAAAAATAAATTGTCCAGAAATTACAAATGAAAGGGAATATGTTACAACAAATACACCAGTCTTTTAGACATTTAACTGAAATTGACAGTCTACTGCAAAAACTATAATCGTATTTCTATTTTTCTCGTACATTTACTAAAACACCGTAGCTAATATAAAGTTCATAAAATAAATTCATATGTAAGGCATTATAATTAGCAGATGACTACCAACAGCATCGCTTGTTCATGCAATAAAAATAAATTATCCAGTAAATACAAATGAAAGAGAATTTATTACAGCAAATACACCAGTATTTTAGACATTTAACTAAAACTAACAATCTACTGTCAAAAACTATAATCGCATGTGTATTTTTCTCGTATATTTACCAAAACGTCATAACTAATGCAAAGTTCATAAAACAAATTATATGTAAAAAATTACAATTAGAAAATGACTATATACAGCTTGACTTGACCACTAAACTAGGATTTAACACAAGAACCCTTATAATTATTCGACGAGAAGTAAAAGATTAAAGGATACATAGGTGACTAGAGTTTGAGAAAATATTTCAATTTCATTTCAATATATTTATTCCCTACTTAAGTTTAATTCACTAATCCGATTAGTGAAATAATGATGGAAATGTACTCTGTATCTACAATCATTAGAAAATCTAATATGAAAAGCTCTTCTACTGTGAGAGAGAAGTTTAATACTTAACATCGTGAAAACAATTCATGGCTAACCCTATTATAATGTAATTGGCAAGCACTTTGTTCTCATCGCAATGACCAATAAATTGCTCTCAGTTTAAGAATATTTTCCCTCGATAAGTATTTAATGTTGGAATAGCATATCTAATTAACTTAAATATTTATGGGATAAGTATTTAAATACATTCATAACAAGAGATGCTTACATAAAAATTGTTATGGTGTCATTTTGATGGTGGGACTCATTTTCTAAATTTGCTTACGTTTTAGCATGTCCTAAATCTATAAAGCCCTAACTGCTCTGCTAAGCTAACTTCAGTTCGAACTATTATGATAATAATTAGAAAATGATAACAGGTCAAAACAAAGCATTCGCTTTAAATATTAATAAAATTTGTTAAGTACTTAAGTTATTTCTCACAATTACCCGATATTATTAGTATATTTCTTGTTTTTCTTTTCATAGTTACCTTTACGGCTTCGAACCATATTATTTTTAGTTAACTAAAACGGTTCAACTAAAAAAAAACGATTCAGTTCCGGTTTTGTTTTTCCAAAAATAACGGTTTTCGGTTTTCTGTTCAGGTCTGAATGAATAATTTTATTTTATGTATATTCTCATTTGTACTAAAAAATATCGAAATATCGAAATTACCAGAACACCGATACTACATCATTTTGCCAAAACTGTGACAGAACTCC
>CM063511.1:85901143-85948643 GCA_032207245.1 Pardosa pseudoannulata
GTGAGTTCACTACAGGAAGGTTTGCATTTAAGGGAGAAAAACTGCATATGGAATATATGACTATTAAAACTGTGTAAGGTTAATTCGTAAGGATATCCAGAGTGTAAAAACTTTGACAGATGTTTGGTGCAAATCATATAATTTTAATACTCTCCTCAATTCTGTTAGTTTCTGCTCAGAGCCCTTTATCCCGTGAGCCTTGTGTGCCCGTGTCGAGGTAAAGTTTTAGAGGGAGCCTAAACACTTCACTCAAGCACCGCTGCCTTTGTCTACCATTTTATTTCTTAAATACGAAACAATTTGAAAAGAACAGCTAAATTTCTCTAATTAATTCATTTTGGAGATAGTGCATTATCATCTTTTCGTTTCAGATGCAAAATGACATTAAAATGTAAATAGTACAAGCAAGATATCTTTAAGCGTTCATATTTGAATTGTTCAAGTTCAAAGTAGAAAATTATAATGTACTTAGAAAATATAAATGAAATGAAATCTGTAAAATTAAGTATATATATCCGAAAGATTTCTTAGAGAAATCAACTAACTACTATCAGAAATTATTACTGCATGTCGATTTATTAATAAACAATTTATCCTTAAAGAATCTTTAAAGAAAAGCTATATTTTTATAATTAATTCATTTTGGAGATGGTGCATTATCAGCTTTACGTTATAGATGCAAAATGACATTAAAATGTAAATAGTACAACCATCATCTTTAAGCGTTCACATCTGAATTGTTCGAGTTCAAAGTAGAAAATATTAGTATATTTTGAAAATGCAAATAAAATTTGATCTGTAAGTCAAATACATATATTCGAAAGATTTCTTAGTGAAATCCACTAAATATGATCAGAAATTATTACTGCACGTTGATTTATCAATACACAATTATTATCAATAAATAATTTATCATTAAACAATTTGTAAAGAAAAGCTATATTTTTATAATTAATTCATTTTGGAGATGGTGCATTATCAGCTTTACGTTTTAGATGCAAAATGACATTAAAATGTAAATAGTACAAGCAAGATATCTTTAATAGTTCATATTTGAACTGTTCAAGATCAAAGTAAAAAATATCAACATATTTTGAAAATGCAAATGAAATGAAATCTGTAAAATCAAGTACATTTATCCCAAAAATTTCTTAGAGAAATCAATTAACTACTATCAGAATTGTTACTGCATGCCGATTTATCATTAAACAATTTGTGAAGAAAAGCTATAGCATTATAATTAATTCATTTTGGTGATAGTGCACTATCAGCTTTTCGTTTTAGATGCACAATGACTTTCAAATGTAAATAGTACAAGCAAGCATCTTTAAGCGCTCATATTTGGACTATTCAAGATTGAAAATATTAACATATTTAGAAAATACAAATGAAATGGAAAAGTATATATATCCAAAAGATTTCTTAGTGAAGTTAACTAACTGCTATCATAAACTATAACTGCATGTCGATTTATCTAGTATGCCTAAGACATCGTATCTAAAGTCTCAAAATAAATGTATTATTATTTTTTAAATGTGACCCAATTAGGTCATCCCTGACAACAGTTTCTCTTGTTTTCTAAATTACGATTCAACATAAGAATTATTCTAATTATTAGTTTAGAAATATAATATTATTGAAGCAATATATTGCTTACTTTTGAAGAAAAATTTCAATTTATTGATTGTTTTCAATTCATTGATTAATCTTGTTTGTGACATAATGATAGAAATCATTTCAATATCTATAACCAGTAGAAAATCTAATATGTAAGCTCTTTCACAGGAAGAGAATAATTTAAGACAGCATATTGTAAACAATTTATGGCTAGCCCTATTATAAAGTTATTGGCAAGCACTTTGTTCTTATCTTAATGACCAATAAACTGCTTTCTGTTGAAGCATATTTTCCCTCGATAAGCACTTAGTGTTGGAAAAGAATAGCTGATAAGCATAAATATTTATGAGATAAGTAATTAAATACACTCGTATCAAGAAATGCTTCCATAATAATTGCTCTAATGCAATATCGAGAGTAAGGCTCATTTTTCTGAATTTGTTTTTTGTGTTCGTGATATAATAAATCTAAACAATAAAGTTATAATTATTCTGGGAAATCTCTCTGAGATTTAACTTGTTACGGTAATATTAGGAAATGATAACTGTGAAACACAAAGCTTATGTATTAACTATTAATGGATTTTGTTAAATACTTAAATTAATGCTATTAACCACCCTACGTACTAAATATAATTCGAGTTTTATTGGTTATTTCACATTTACCTTTCTAATTCTATAACATTAGCATATAGATCGTCATTTTACGGAATCAGTAAATTTAATTTATTAATTGTTTAAATTCATGGATTAATATTGTTTGTGACATAATGAAGGAAATAATCTCAATATCTACAATGAGTAGAAAATCTAATATGAAAAGCTCTTTCACAGAAAGAGAACAATTTAAGACAGCATATATCAGAAATTATAACTGTATGTCGATTTATCTAGAATGCTTGCTAATACATCGTATATAATATTAAGTCATAAAATAAATGTATTATTACTTTTTAAATAACCGACACTCAGGTCGCACTGATAATAGTTTCTCTTGTCCTCTAAACTACGATTCTACCTAAGAATTATTCTAATTATTAGTCTAGACATATAATATTACTGAAGCAATAGATTGCTTACATTTGAAGAAAAATTTTAATTTATTGATTGTTTAAATTCATGAATTAGTCTTGTTTGTGACATGATGCAGGAAATCATCTCAATATCTACAATCAGTAGAAAATCTAATATGAAAAGCTCTTTCAAAAGAAGATTACAATATAAGACAGCATATATCAGAAACTATAATTGCATGTCGATTTATCTAGTACCCTTGCTAAGACATCGTATCTGATGTTAAAACATGAAATAAATGTATTATTTTTTTACATCACACACAATCAAGTCATCACAGACAACAGTTTCTCTTGTCCTCTAAACTACAATTCAACATAAGAATTATTCTAATTATTCGTCTAGAAATATAATATTACTGAAGCAATAAATTGCTTATTTGGGAAGAAAAATTTCAATTTATTGATTGTTTTCAATTTATTGATTAATCTTGTTTGTGACATAATAAAGGAAATCATCTCAATATCTACAATCAGTAGAAAATCTAATATGAAAACCTCTTTCACAGGAAGAGAATAATTTAAGACATCATAGTGTAAACAATTTATGGCTAGCCCTATTATGATGTTATTGGCAAGCACTTTGTTCTTATCTTAATGACCAATAAATTGCTTTCTGTTAACGCATATTTTCCCTCGATAAGCACTTACTGTTGGAATAGAATAGACGATAACCATAAATATTTATGAGATAAGTAATTAAATACACTCGTATCAAGAGATGCTTCCATAATAATTGCAGTAATGTAATCTCGAGAGTAAGGCTCATTTTTCTGAATTTGTTTTTTGTGTTCGCGATATAATAAATCTAAACAATAAAGTTATAATTATTCTGAGAAATCTCTTTGAGATTTAACTTGATAATAGTAAGAAATGATAACTGAGAAACATGAAACTTTTGTATTAACTATTAATGGATTTTGTTAAATACTTAAGTTAATGTTATTAACCTCCCTACGTTCTAAATATAATTCGTGTTTTATATTTCACAGTTACCTTTCTAATTCTATAACACTAGCATATAGATCGTCATATGACGGTATCAGTAATTTTTAATTTATTAATTGTTTAAATTCATGGATTAATCTTGTTTGTGACATAATGAAGGAAATCATCTCAATATCTACAATCAGTAGAAAATCTAATATGAAAAGCTATTTCACAGGAATAGAACAATTTAAGACAGCATATATCAGAAACTATAACTGCATGTCGATTTATCTAGTGTGCTTGCTAAGACATCGTTTCTAATGATAAGTCACAAAGTAAATGTATTATTTCTTTTTAAATAACAAACAATCAGGAGCACAGACAAGAGTTTCTCTTGTCCTCTAAGCTACGATTCAATCTAAGAATTATTCTAATTATTCGTCTAGACATATAATATTACTGAAGCAATAGATTGCTTACTTTTGAAGAAAAATTTTAATTTATCGATTGTTTAAATTCATGAATTCATCTTGTTTGTGACATAATGAAGGAAATAAGCTCAATATCTATAATCATTAAAAAATCTAATATGAAAAGATCTTTCACAGGAAGAGAACAATTTAAGACAGCATATATCAGAAACTATAACTGCATGTCGATTTATCTAGTATGCTTACTAAGACATCGTATCTAATGTAAAGTCACAAAATAAATGTATTGTTTTTTTACTGACACACAATCAGGTCATCACGGACAACAGTTTATCTTGTTCTCTAAACTACGATTCAACATAAGAATTATTCTAATTATTCGTCTAGACATATAATATAACTGAAGCAATAAATTGCCTACTTTGGAAGAAATATTTTAATTTATTGATTGTTTAATTTCATGAATTAATTTTGTGTGTGACATAATGAAGGAAATAATCTCAATATGTACTATTAGTAGAAGATCTAATATGAAAAACTCTTTCACAGGAAGAGAACAATTTAAGATAGCATATATAAGAAATTATAATTGCATGTCAATTTATCTAATATGCTTGCCAAGACATTTATCTAATGTTAAGTCATAAAGTAAATGTATTATTTAAATAACAGACAATCAGGTCACACTGACTACAGTTTTTCTTGTCCTCTTAACTACGATTCTACCTAAGAATTATTCTAATTATTCGTCTAGACATATAATATTACTGAAGCAATAGATTGCTTACTTTTGAAGAAAAAATTTCAATTTATAGGTTGTTTAAATTCATGGATTAATCTTGTTTGTGACATAATGATGGAAATCATCTCAATATCTACAATCAGTAGAAAATCTAATATGAAAAGCGCTTTCACAGGAAGAGAATAATTTAAGACAGCATAGTGTAAACAATTTATGGCTAGCCCTATTATAATGTTATTGGCAAGCACTTTGTTCTTATCTTAATGACCAATAAATTACTTTCTGTTAAAGCATATTTTCCCTCGATAAGCACTTACTGTTGGAATAGAATAGCCGATAAACATAAATATTTATGAGATAAGTAATTAAATACACTCGTATCAAGAGATGCTTCCATAATAATTGCTATAATGTAATCTCGAGAGTAAGGCTCATTTTTCTGAATTTGTTTTTTGTGTTCGCGATATCATAAATCTAAACAATAAAGTTATAATTATTCTGAGAAATCTCTTTGAGATTTAACTTGTTATGATAATAATAGGAAATGATAACTGTGAAACAAGAAGCATTTGTATTAACTATTAATGCATTTTGTTAAATACTTAAGTTAATGCTAATAAGCACCCTACGTTCTAAATATAATTCCCGTTTTATATTTCACTGTTACCTTTCCAATTCCAATTGTTATTAATATATATATATATATATATATATATATATATATATATATATATATATATATATATATATATATATATATATATATATATATATATATATAATATATATATATATATATATATATATATATATATATACACTAGCATATAACCGGTCATATGAAGGAATCAGTAATTTTTTTAATTTTCCAGAATTGTAAAGTACCCTGTTAGGCAGGTAAAAATAGTTTGTTTTTTATCTGAGAATTATCTCTTAATCGCTCAATAATTTGTTTATCTTCATACTCCTCTAAACTCTCCCGATACTGTGAATGGTGTTTCAGACCTCTTATAGACTGAATATGAATACCAGTCTCTAATAGCAGTCATAAGGTAAATTTTTTCATTTTATTTTGAAATTAGTACGTGTGAATTAAAGGAAGGGTAATTTTATCTAATTTTGCATATCGTTTATTGTTATCAAAATCATGGTGTTCCAAACTGATCACATTAAGCGGAATCCATTATACAATAAACTATTATTTACTATATAAATAATATCACACCATATCTACAGCAACGTCATCTAAACATTTAAAATCTCTATGTGCCAGTATTAGCAATTTATACTTTCATGAAATGTTATTCTTGTTATTAACCCTCTGACTGCTAATCCCGCGATTTCCACGGGCAACTCAAATGTAGCAAAATTTGCTAATCCCACGGTTTTCTCGGGCATGTGTTTTTCTACCTTTAAGGAGCACATCCCGTCTTTTCACTGTTTAACCAGTGAAATAAATTATATACAGTATTAGACGTTTAAATAAGAAATAAATAGAATTATAGGCGAGGACTATAGATATATTAAATAATAAAATTATAGAGATTATGTTATAAATGGAAAGTAAATGTAACTCAATTGAAATTTATTAAAAAATAAATTTTTGTAAGTGATAACATCTGAAATAAGTTTTTTTGAAAGCTTAGATTCTCATGATAAAAATCAATATAAATAATATTTTCTAGAAACAAATAAGTATTTCAATATTCCAGGATATATATATATATATATATATATGCATATATATATATATATATGCATGTATATATATATATATATATATATATATATATATATATACATATATATACATATATACATATATATATATATATATATATATATATATATATATGAAAAATATGCATACATATATACATACATATTTATATACATACATATATATATATATACATATATATATATATATGAATATATATATATATATATATATATATATATATATATATATATATATATATATATGTATATATATATATATATATATATATATATATATATATATATATACGTATATATATATGTATATATATATATATATATATACATATATATATACATATATATATATATATATATATATATATATATATATATATATATATATATATATATATATATAATATATATATATATATATATATATATATATATATATATATATATATATATATATATATATATATATATATATATATAATATGCAATAAAAAATAAGCAATTTTTGAAGAGGTTTCGGTTTACAAATTAAGCAGTCAGGAGGTTAAACAGTTTTTAAAATTTTTTAAATTAAACTCCTTATACATACCAATTATGCAAATTCTCTCATTACCACTGGAATATTTTACTACAATGGAAGAAATAAATTTAAGGAAGCTTACAATAAAGTCCTTAGAAAAACCAATAACAACACTGCTAACACAGCAAACAAGAATAAATAGCGTTAAAAGACGACGAAAAGTGAATTGAATAAAATTTAGATTAATTTTCAATAAACTCAGTTTGGCTTTCAAGCTTTATGAAAGACGTGATTCTTTAATGGAATACTTTTTCGCTGTGATTTGTTTTTTTTTTAAATATGGAGTTTATTATCAGAAGTGTAAATGGTTTAATGCTTACAAGTTCAAATTTAGTACTTCTTGCATGCAGTTCTTGAAGATTACCATATTTTCTAACTTTAAAGCATTTTTTATAAAGTTTAAAAGAACTTCTTCTCAGCACATATTAGGTTTTGAACATACATTGCTATCTTTTATTGCTAAGAATGGTATTTAATTAAAGTTTGAAAAATTCAAATACAACAAAGAAAGATGTTTGTCGTAGGATATTTTAAGAGTAAGTGTTTTTTTTTTAAATTTATTATTACTAGCACAAACGTGATTGACAGTCGAAAGTATTTTAACTTTCCGTTTAAATTTCCTCTGTTAAAAGATCTAAGATTTTTTTAATTTGTGTAATACAACGTTTCCTTGAAATAAAACATAAAAATAATTTTTACACATTGAAGTCAATAAAGGGAATGTGAAGATTGAAAATGTCATTCTCAGCCACGAACTTGTCATTTTTACATTTTTAAAGTTAATTTTTTGTAAGTCAGTGAAATTATCAGACTGTTTTGATAGACATTAACCAAAATTCCTTAAAACTTACTTTTCAGCTATTATATAATGTTATTTCAAGACATGTTTGTCTCTTGAAGTTCTACTAGACTACGATTTTTTTTCTAGAGAAGTTTTTCACTCGAAGCTGTGTTCCTGTTTGCAATTTAGCTTCCATATGATGAGAAAACAAAGTATGTGTAATTTTATGAATGTACATACATGTATATAAATTGCACATGTTAAATAATTTGTTGTACAAAGCTAGTAGTGGTTCGTGTTAATGGTTGTACCGTTCAAGTCCTTACAATAACAATTACTCAAATGCTCTCATTATCACTGGAATATTTTACTACAATGGAAGAAATAAATTTAAGGAAGTTTACAATAAAGTCCTTAGAAAAACCAATAACAACACTGCTAACACAGTAAACAAGAATAGATAGCGTTAAAAGACGGTGAGAAGTGAAATGAATAATATATATATTAACATTCAATAAACTCTGTTTAGCATTTCAAACTTTATTAAAGATGTGATGTTTCCTTTAATGGAATACTTTTAAGCTGAGTGATTTGTTTTTTAAAATAGGGAGTTTATTATCAGAAGTGTAAATTGTTTAATACTTACAAGTTCAAACTTCGTACTTCTTATTTGCAGTCCTCGAAGATTACCATATTTTTCTCACTTTAAAGCGTTTTTCTTAAAGTTTAAAAGAACCTCATCTCAGCACATATTAGGTTTTGAACGTACATTGTTTTCTTTTATTGCTAAGAATGGTATTTTATTAAAGTTTGAATAATTTAAATACAACAAAGAAAGATGTTTGTCGTAGGATATTTTAAGAGTAAGTGTTTTTCCAAATCTATTATTACTGGCACAAACGTTATTGAGAGTTGAAAGTATTTTAACTTTCCGTTTAAATTTCCTCTGTTAAAAGATCTAAGACTTTTTTTATTTATATAATACAACGTTTCCTTGGAATAAAACATAAAAATAGTTTGTACCTATTCTCTTTCAAGTCAATAAAGGGAATGTGAAGATAGAAAATGTCATTCTCAGCCACGAACTTGTCATTTTTACATTTTTAAAGTTTATTTTTTTTTAAATCAGTGAAATTATCAGACTGTTTTGATAGAAATGAACCAAAATTCCTCAAAACTTACTTTTCAGCTATTATATATTTTTTTTCAAGACAGGTTTGTCTCTTGAAGTTCAGATAGTCTGCGATTTTTTTTTCTAG
Source organism: Pardosa pseudoannulata (assembly GCA_032207245.1). Lineage (NCBI taxonomy): Eukaryota > Metazoa > Arthropoda > Arachnida > Araneae > Lycosidae > Pardosa > Pardosa pseudoannulata. The sequence continues at coordinate 85,910,296 of CM063511.1, forward strand.
AGAAGTTTTTCTCTCGAAGTTGTGTTCCAGTTTGCAATCTAGCTTGCATATAAAGAGAAAATACAGTATGTGTAATTATATGAATGTACTACTTGTATATAATTTGTACATATTAAATAATTTGTAGTACAAAGATAGTAGAGGTTCGTGTTAATGGTCGTACCGTTCAAGTCCTTACAATAACAATTATTCAAATGCTGTCATTATCGCTGGAATATTTTACTACAATGGAAAAAGCAAATTTAAGGAAGTAACAATAAAGTCCTTAGAAAAACCAATAACAACACTGCTAACACAGCAAACAAGAATAAAACTTCATTATTCTTATTTGCAGTCCTCGAAGATTACCATATTTTCTCACTTTAAAGCGTTTTTCTTAAAGTTTAAAAGAACTTCTTTTCAGCACATATTACATTTTGAACGTACATTGTTTTCTTTTATTGCTAAGAATGGTGTTTTTTTAAAGTTTGAAAAATTCAAATACAACAAAGAGAGATGTTTGTCGTAGGATATTTTCATAGTAAGTGATTTTCCAAATCTATTATTACTGGCACAAACGGCATTGAGAGTCGAAAGTATTTTAACTTTCCGTTTAAATTTCCTTTGTTAAAATATCTAAGATTTTTTTTATTTATATAATACAATATTTTCTTCGAATAAAACATAAAATAAATTTTACCTATTCAAGTCAATAAAGGGAATGTGAAGATTGAAAATTTCATTCTCTGCCAAGCACGTGTCATTTCTACATTTTTAAAGTTTTTTTTTTAAATCAGTGAAATTATCAGACTCTTTTTATAGAAATTAACCAAAAGTCCTCAAAATTTACTTTTCAGCTATTATATAATGTTTTTTCAAAACAGATTTGTCTCTTGAAGTTCTGCTTATCTGCTATTTTCTTTTCTAGAGAAGTTTTTCTCTCGAAGTTGTGTTACAATTTGCAATTTAGCTTGCATATGAAGAGAATACACAGTATGTGTAATTCCTTGAATGCACATATTTTATATAATTTATACATATTAAATAATTTGTTGTACGAACCTAGGAGTGATTCCTGTTAATGGTTTTAGCGTTCAACTCCTTGCAATACCAATTATGCAAATGCTCTCATTATCGCTGGAATATATTACTAAAGTGGAAGAAATAAATTTAAAAATTTAAGGAATGCTTACAAATAAAGTTCTTAGAAAAACAAATAACAACACTACTAACACAGCAAACAAGAATAAATAGCGTTAAAAGACAGTGAAAAGTGAATTGAATAAAATTTAGATTAATATTCAATAAACTCAGTTTGGCTTTTCAAACTTTATTAAAGACGTGATGTTTCCTTTAATAGAATACTGTTTCGCTGAGTGATTTTTTTTTTCAATGGGGAGTTTATTATCAAAAGTGTAAATGGTTCAATGCTTACAAGATCAAACTTCGTACTTCTTATTTGCAGTCCTCGACGATTACCATATTTTCTCACTTTAAAGCGTTTTTCTTAAAGTTTAAAAGAACTTCTCAATACATATTAGGTTTCAAACGTACATTTTTTTCTTTTATTACTAAGAATGGTATTTTATTAAATTTTGAAAAATTCAAATATAACAAAGAAAGATGTTTGTCGTAGGATATTTTTAGAGTAAGTGTTTTTCCAAATTTATTATTACTGGCACAAACGGCATTGAGAGTATTTTAACTTTCCGTTTAAATTTCCTCTGTTATAAGATTATTTTATTTGTATAATACAACGTTGCCTTGTAATAAGACATAAAAATAATTTTTACTCACTGAAGTCAATAAAGCGTATGTGAAGATAGAAAATGTCATTCTCAGCCACGAACATGTCATTTCTACATTTTTAAAGTTTATTTCTTTTAAATCACTGAAATTATCAGACTGTTTTGATATAAATTAATCAATAGGCCGTAAGCCGTTTAGCTATTATATAATGTTTTTTTCAAGACAGGTTTGTCTCTTGAAGTTCTGCTCGTCTACGATTTTTTTTTCTAGAGAAGTTTTTTTTTCTCGAAGTTATGTTCCAGTTTTCAATCTAGCTTTCATACGAAGAGAAAACACGGTATGTGTAAATTTTAATGTACATACTTTTATATTATTTGTACGTATTAAATAATTTGTAGTACGAAGCTAGTAGTGGTTCGTGTTACTGGTTATAGCGTTCAAGTCCTTACAATACAAATTATGCAAATGCTCTCATTATCGCTATAATATTTTACTAGAGTGGAAGAAATAAATTTAGGGAATGCTTACAAATAAAGTTCTTAGAAAAACCAATAACAACACTGCTAACACAGCAAACAAGATTAAATAGTGTTTACGTCGGCGAAAAGTGAATTGAATAAAATTTAGATTAATAAACTCAGTCTAGTTTTTCAAACTTTATTAAAGACGGGATGTTTTCTTTAATGGAATACATTTTCGCTGAGTGATTTTTTTTTCAATGAGGAGTTTATTATCAAAAGTGTTAATGGTTCAATGCTTACAAGATCAAACTTCGTACTTCATATTTTCAGTCCTCGAAATTACAATATTTTCTCACTTTAAAGCTTTTTTCTTAAAGTTTAAAAGATTTTCTTCTCAGCCCATATTAGGTGTTGAATGTACATTGTTTTCTTTTATTGCTAAGAATGGTATTTTATTAAAGTTTGAATAATTCAAATACAACAAAGAAAGATGTTTGTCGTAGGATATTTTCAAAGTAAGTGTTTTTTCAAATCCATTATTGTTGGCACTAAAGTCATTGAGAGTTGAAAGTATTTTAACTTTCAGTTTAAATTTCCTCTGTTAAAAGATTTTTTTATTTGTATAATATAACGTTTCCCTAGAATAAAACATAAAAGTAGTTTGTACCTATTCTCTTTCAAGTCAATATAGGGAATGTGAAGATAGAAAATTTCATTCTCTGCCAAGCATTTGTCATTTCTACATTTTTAAAGTTTATTTTTTTAAAATCAGTGAAATTAACAGACTGCTTTGATAGAAATTAACCAAAAGTACGCAAAACTTACTTCTCAGCTCATATATAATTTTTTTCAAGACAGGTTTGTCTCTTGAAGTTCAGATAGTCTGCGATTTTTTTTCTAGAGAAGTTTTTCTCTCGAAGTTGTGTTCCAGTTTGCAATCAAGCTTGCATATCAAGAGAAAACACAGTATGTGTAATTTTTTTAATTCACATACTTTTATATAACTTATACATATTAAATAATTTGTAGTACGAAGCTAATAGTGATCCATGTTAATCGTTGTAGCGTTCAAGTCCTTACTAAACCAATTATGCAAATGATCTCGTTATCGCTGGCATATTTTGCTAGAGTGGAAGAAATAAATTTACGGAAGCTTACAATAAAGTCCTTAGAAAAACCAATAACATCACTGCTAACACAGCAAACAAGAATAAATAGCGTTAAAAGACCGCAAGAAAGTGCATTGAATAAAATTTAGATTAATATTCAATAAACTCAGTTCGTCTTTTCAAACTTTATTAAAGACGTGATGTTTCCTTTAGTGAAATACTTTTTCGCTGAGTGATTTGTTTTTTACAATAGCTAATTTATTATTAGAAGTGTAAATGATTTAATTCTTCCAAGTTCAAACTTTACTTCTTGCTTGAAGTCTTCGAAGATTACCATATTTTCTCACTTTAAAGTGTTTTTCTAAAAGTTTAAAAGAACTTCTTCTCAGCACATATTAGGTTTTGAACATACATTGCTTTCTTTTATTGCTAAGAATGGTATTTTATTAAAGTTTGAAAAATTCAAATACAACAAAGAAAGATGTTTGTCGTAGGATATTTTAAGAGTAAATGTTTTTTTTTCAAATATATTATTACTGGCACAAACGTGATTGACAGACGAAAGTATTTTAACTTTCCGTTTAAATTTCCTCTGTTAAAAGATCTAAGATTTTTTTTTATTTGTGTAATACAACGTTTCCTTGGAATAAAACATAAAAATAATTTTTACCCATTCAACTCAATAAAGGGAATGTGAAGATAGAAAATGTCATTTTCAGCCACGAACTTGTCAATTCTACATTTTTAAAGTTTATTTTTTTTTTAAATCATTGAAATTATCAGACTGTTTTGATAGAAATTAATCAAAAGTCCGTAAAACTTACTTTTCAGCTATTGTATAATGTTTTTCAGCTCCTCTTCTTAGCCCACTCTCCTGTTTCTAATCATGGATCTTGTTGGTGCTTCAACCACATTTGGCGAAATTGGCGTGCTTGCAGCTTGCGTGCGTGGCGTGCTTGCAGATATTGAAAACCATTTAGGTGATAGAGAACTATTATACTTAAGGTTGATAATCATATATGGGAGTGAAAACGAATGGTATGTTTATCTTTCAAATAAGAAAAAAATATTTCAAGTGTGATGCTTTGAGATAGCTGTGAAATCACATAAGAGTATTAATTAAGTATAAAATTAAAATGAATTATTCTTGAATGTGAAAATATAAATTCTCGTTTGAAGAAATATAAATTCTCGTTTGAGGTTGAAGAGGAGTTGTAAATTTGAAAATTTTTTTTCAAATCTCTTATTTCAAGACAGGTTTGTCTCTTGAAGTTCTGCTCGTCTGAGATTTTTTTTTCTAGAGAAGTTTTTTTTCTCGAAGTTGTGTTAAAGTTTGCAATCAAGCTTGCATATGAAGAGAAAACACAGTATGTGTAATTATATGAATGTACTACTTGTATATAATTTGTACATATTAAATAATTTGTAGTACAAAGATAGTAGTGGTTCGTGTTAATGGTCGTACCGTTCAAGTCCTTACAATAACAATTATTCAAATGCTGTCATTATCGCTGGAATATTTTACTACAGTGGAAAAAGCAAATTTAAGGAAGTAACAATAAAGTCCTTAGAAAAACCAATAACAACACTGTTAACACAGCAAACAAGAATAAATAGCGTTAAAAGATGGCGAAAAGTGAATTGAATAAAATCTAGATTAATATTCAATAAACTCTGTTTGGCTTTTCAAAATTTATTACAGACGTAATAGAATACATTTTCACTGAGTGATTTGTATTTTTAAAATAGGGAGTCTGTTATCAGAAGTGTATATTATTTAATGCTTACAAGTTCAAACTTCGTACTTCTTATTGCAGTCCTCGAAGATTACCATATTTTCTCACTTTAAAGCGTTTTTCTTAAAGTTTAAAAGAACGTCTTTTCAGCATATATTAGATTTTGAACGTACATTGTTTTCGTTTATTGCTAGGAATGATGTTTTATTAAAGTTGGAAAAATTTAAATACAACAAAGAAAGATGTTTGTCGTGGGATATTTTCAGAGTAAGTGTTTTTTTCAAATCTATTATTACTGGCACAAATGGCATTGAGAGTCGAAAGTATTTTAACTTTCGTTTAAATTTCCTCTGTTAAAATATCTAAGATTTTTTTATTTGTATAATGCAACGTGTCCTTGGAATAAAACATAAAAATAATTTTTACCCATTCAAGTCAATAAAGGGAATGTGAAGATAGAAAATTTCATTCTCTGCCAAGCACTTGTCATTTTTACATTTTTAAAGTTTATCTTTTTTAATCAGTGAAATTATCAGACTGTTTTGATAGAAATTAACCAAAAGTCCTCAAAACTTATTTTTCAGCTATTATATAATGTTTTTTCAAGACAGGTTTGTCTCTGGAAGTTCTGTTCGTCTGGGATTTTTTTTCTAGAGCAGTTTTTCAGTCGAAGTTGTGTTCGAGTTTGCAATCTAGCTTGCATATGAAGAGAAAACACAGTATGTGTAATTTAATGAATGTATATACTTGTATATAATTTGTAAATATCAAATAATGTGTAGAACAAAGCTAGTAGTGGTTCGTGTTACTGGCTGTACCGTTCAAGTCCTTACAATACCAATTATGCAAATGCTCTCATTATCGCTGGAATATTTTAGAGTGGAAGAAATAAATTTAAGGAATACTTACAAATAAAGTTCTTAGAAAAACCAATAACAACACTGCTAACACGGAAAAAAGAATAAATAGCGTTAAACGAAGGCGAAAAGTGAATTGAATAAAATTTAGATTAATATTCAATAAACTCAGTTTGGCTTTTCAAACTTTATTAAAGACGTGATGTTTCCTATAAAGTAATACTTTTTCGCTGAGTGATCTGTTTTTAAAATAGCTAGTTTATTATCAGAAGTGTAAATGGTTTAATGCTTGCAAGCTGAAACTTCGTACTTCTTATTTGCAGTCCTCGAAGATTACCATATTTTCTCACTTTAAAGCGTTTTTCTTAAAGTTTAAAAGAACTTCTTCTCAGCACATATTAGGTTTTGAACGTACATTGTTTTCTTTTATTGCTAAGAATGGTATTTTATTAAAGTTTGAAAAATTCAAATACAACAAAGAAAGATGTTTGTCGTAGGATATTTTCAGAGTAAGTGTTTTTTCAAATCTATTATTACTGGCACAAACGGCATTGAGAGTCGAAAGTATTTTAACTTTCCGTTTAAATTTCCTCTGTTAAAAGATCTAAGATTTTTTTTTATTTGTATAATACATCATTTCCTTGGAATAATACATAAAAATATGTTTTACTCATTCTCTTTCAAGTCAATAAAGGGAATGTGATGATAGAAAATTTCTTTCTCTGCAAAGCACTTGTCACTTCTATATTTTTAAAGTTTATTATTTTTTTTAAACCAGTGAAATTATCAGACTGTTTTGATAGAAATGAACCAAAAATCCTCAAAACTTACATTTCAGCTATTATATAATGTTTTTTAAAGACAAGTTTGTTTCTTGAAGTTCTGTTCGTCTGCGATGTTTTTTTCTAGAGAAGTTTTTCAGTCGAAGTTGTGTTCCAGTTTGCAATCTAGCTTACATATGAAGAGAAAACACAGTATGTGTAATTTTATGAATGTACATAATTGTATATAATTTGTACATATTAAATAATTTGTAGTACGAAGCTAGTAGTGGTTCGTGTTAATGGTTGTAGCGTTCAAGTCCTTACAATACCAATTATGCAAATGCTCTCATTATCGCTGGAATATTTTACTAGAGTGGAAAAAATAAATTTAAGGAATGCTTACAAATAAAGTTCTTAGAAAAACCAATAACAAAACTGCTAACACAGCAAACAAGAATGAATGGCGTTAAAAGACGGAAAAAGTGAATTGAATAAAATTTAGATTAATATTCAATAAACTCAGTTTGGCTTTTCAAACTTTATTAAAGACTCGATCTTTCCTTTAATGGAATACTTTTTGGCTGAGAGATGCTTACAAATAAAGTTCTTAGAAAAACCAATAACAACACTGCTAACACAACAAACAAGAATAAAATGCGTTACAATACAATGGCTTTTCAAACTTTATTAAAGACGTAATGTAATACATTTTCCCTGTGTGATTTGTTTTTTAAAATAGGGAGTCTATTATCAGAAGTGTAAATGGTTTAATACTTACAAGTTCAAACTTCGTACTTCTTATTTGCAGTCCTCGAAGATTACCATATTTTCTCACTTTAAAGCGTTTTTCTTAAAGTTTAAAAGAACTTTTCAGCACATTTTACGTTTTGAACGTACATTGTTTTCTTTTATTGCTAAGAATGGTGTTTTATTAAAGTTTGAAAAATTCAAATACAATAAAGAAACATGTTTGTCGTAGGATATTTTCAGAGTAAGTATTTTTCTAAATCTATTATTAGGGGCACAAAAGTCATTGAGAGTCGAAAGTATTTTAACTTTCCGTTTAAATTTCCTCTGTTAAAAGATCCAAGATTTTTTATTTGTAAAACACAACGTTTCCTTGTAATAAAGCATAATTTTTTTTTTACACATTCAAGTCAATAAAGGGAATGTGAAGATAGAAAATGTGATTTTCAGCTACGAACTTGTCATTTCTACATTTTTAAAGTTTCTTTTTTTTTAAATCTGTGAAATTATCAGACTGTTTTGATAGAAATCAACCAAAAGTCTACAACACTTACTTCTCAGCCATTATATAATTTTTTTTTCAAAACAGGTTTGACTCTTTAAGTTCTGCTCGTCTACGATTTGTTTTCTAGAGAAGTTTTTCTCTCGAAGTTGTGTTCCAGTTTGCAATCTACCTTGCATATGAAGAGAAAACACAGTATGTGTAATTATATGAATATACTACTTGTATATAATTTTTATATATTAAATAATTTGTAGTACAAAACTAGTAGTGGTTCATGTTAAGGTTGTAGTGTTGTAGTCCTTACAATACCAATTATACCAATGCTCTCATTATTGCTAGAATATTTTCCTAGAATGGAAGAAGTACGTTTAAGGAATTCTTACAAATAAAGTTCTTAGAAAAACCAATAACAACACTGCTACACAGCAAACAAGAATAAATAGAGTTAAAAGACGGCGAATAGTGAATTGAATAAAATTTAGATTAATATTCAATGAACTCAGTTTGACTTTTCAAACTTTAATAAAGACTCGATGTTTCCTTTAATGGAATATTTTTTCGCTGAGTGATTTGTTTTTCAAAATCCGGAGTTTATTATTAGACGTGTAAATGGTTTAATGCTTACAAGTTCAAACTTCGTACTTCTTATTTGCAATCCTCGAAGATTACCATATTTTCTCACTTTAAAGCGTTTTTCTTAAAATTTAAAAGAACTTCTTCTCAACACATATTAGGTTTTGAACTTGCACTGTTTTCTTTTATTTCTAAGAATGGTATTTTATTAAAGTTTGGAAAATTCAAGTACAAAAAGAAAGATGTTTGTCGTAGGATATTTTCAGAGTAAGTGTTTTTTCAAATCTATTATTACTGGCACAAACGGTACTGAGAGTCGAAAGTATTTTAACTTTCCGTTTAAATTTCCTCTGTTAAAAGATTTTTTATTTGTATAATACATCGTTTCCTTCGAGTAAAACATAAAAATAATTTTTATCCATTCAAGTCAATAAAGGGAATGTGAAGATATAAAATTTCGTTCTCTGCCAAGCACTTATCATTTCTACATTTTTAATGTTTATTTTTGTAAATCAGTAAAATTGTCACACTGTTTTGATAGAAATTAATGAAAATTCAGCAAAACTTACTTTTCAGTCATTATATAATGTTTCTGTTACTTGCATTTTAACAAACTTATGTATATTCATCAACTCAGGTTTTCAGTAAAACTGTATTTATTTCACTGAGATACACTTTATTAATTACCACAAATAAACTTAAAAATGCAAAATTATAAGAATATTTAGCAAACATAAATATTCATATTATAAAACCAGATATACGTATTCATATCACAGAAGGAGATATCTATCGTTTTCTGTTGAAAGCTTTTTAAGATTGCATTTATAATAATTTTACTTTCACCTTTTGCTACCTTCCTAAATAACATCTTAATACTTTCGTTAACACAAATACACTCATCATCATATATTAAGAATATTGATACTATGTATAAATAAAGACTTAAAAGCATAAGGAAATGTAGGTTAAACTTAAATTATGGAAAAAAATGAAATGCACGATTATATGTACAATAGCACCAATAAAGATAAGGAACGCGTTCATCAAAGCCATAAGCTGCACCCAGTTCATTCATTGTTGGTAAAATTTGAAGAACTCTGCGCATTAAATTATACAAATATTCATAAAAATGTCATACCATTCATCAATCAATGCTTTCTACAGTTCGGTAATATATCTAGACTGAAAAATACTGACTGAAACTCGCACGCCATGAATGTCTAGTATATGATTGATTGAATTCAAATCAGAACAAATGACTGGTCATTCCAAAGAAATAAAAGTATTTTCTTTAATATATTTATTTTTTCAAGATATATACAAGATGAAAACGGGAATTATAGGTAAATATGCCATAAGGTGAAAGCAGCTCTCACTGCACCTCTAATGAGACGAAAATATTATAGATATATTTGGCCAGTCATGGTTCCGTGTTGAAAAGAGATATGTATTCGAAAACGTATCACTCAATGCCACACCAAACATGTTTACGCATTTCTTTACTACTGTAACGGTAGTTTTTAATAATGTTTTAGGGGATTGTAACAATGAGTTATACTACTGGACAACGCCAGCACGGGAGTTTGACCGAAGGACGAAAACGATGTCAGTGTCCTCCCCTTCGATCACCATTGGACAAGAGGGGTTGCTAACGTGTGTCAGTCGGCCCTGGCAACCTTAGTCATCGGATTTGTTCGGTAGATTTTGAAGGTCCCTTCAGAGAAAAAGCAGGCCAAGACGGAGTGAACAGATAGCATTATCAGAGGCAGGAAGTTGCTCCACCATTTTCATCAGTATATAAAGACTCTATTGATTCTTAAATTGTTTATTTGCTTCACCAGATTGTTCTTCATCAAAAATAGTACTGTAAATAAAGAGTCTGCAAAAGGGTAAGTCTTTGATCGTTTGTATCTGGTATCTTATTCTTTGTGTTATCTCAACAGGCCTGGTATAAGTTATTGGTACGTAATAAGGATGTAACAATTCTCTAGTTCTCTTTATATGTAAATACAACGTAAATCGTATTGTATCTTTGGATTTACCAGAGAATAACACTCTAACCCATGCTAACCCTTTGACATTTCAGTTCTTCGAATGGAATATATTTCAAAGGGAAATATAGAACAACCTATAACAAATGTCTGCACACGCCTTCTTCAAAACAGAGGTACCTAAAGCTACCAACTGTTCTACTGACATCTCTAATACTGTATTAATATTGTTTTGTTTGTTTGTTTTTGTCAGAAGTAATTGCCAAATAAAGGCATTATATCCCATGGATTATCTATAATGAAACTTTTACTTGCACTCCCATACACTTGGAACTGTTGCCAAAGTTTAAATATGACTCTCTGTAAGACTTCACGATCCTCAGACATTTCTATATGAGTGCGCTGACTTCCCAGACGACTGATAGTTTTATTTGGATATTTCCTATGACTTACGATTAATAAGTTAAAGCATTGTAAAACCAAATGCTTCAAGTGCAAACCATGATGTTTAAATGCATCTTCATTTTATTGAATACACATAACCAATTGTCACTTAATTCTAGCGTGACACAGTATTTCAATAGTATACGATTTTTACGCTTGATTCTGAATCCTTAATTCATGAACATAGAAATATATTTTAAAACTAAGATATTTAAAATAAGACGCAAATACACACAACCAATTGTCGCTTCATTCTAATGTGACACAGTATTTCAATAGGATACGATTTTTACGCGGGATTCTGGAGTGTTCTTAATTCATGTACATAGAAGTATATATTAAAAATAAGATATTCATAATGATAAGACACAAATACATATAAAGTAGTAGTTAAAGCAGATATAAAAAACAGATGTAAGAAAATATTAAGTTATAAATTTGCAATATTCATGTTCGAAGAAAATAGGTAAAATAGTTAGACATAGAAAATATAACCACCAGAAAAGTTCTAAACTGGATTTGAAATTTAATGCTATAGATGCAAAGGAGACTGAATTAATTTCAGATCTTAAAAACCAAAACCAATGTAACAACATTATTGAATTATTCATAAGTTAACAAAAAGTTCAATTCTGCAAACAATCAATCACCTTAAATACCAATTATATATAATAAAAAAATATTTATTTCTATTATATATTATATTTAGTAAATTCATTTACCATATTCATATATTGTTATACTTGATATTTTTTAACTTTATTTATCAATTTTAGTTGCATATATTGTTTATTCGTTATATTTAGATGCCTTATTAATAATTATTTTAATATTGCTTCTAATGCTATTATTTACAGAAATAAAGACTATCAGATCTTGTATCACATTCAGTATGAAGTATAATCTAATGAAAGATTTTTCTCGGCTTTAAATTGCAGTATAGTATATTAAATGTTTTAACGATTAATTATAAAATACATTTTAATGTTATTAGCCGATTAATTATAAAAGGTATTTTAATGTTATTAGCCGATTAATTTGTACGTAACAAAATGGTCAATAAACTGCTTGTTGAGATAAAGTATTTCCAATAGTATAATAGAGTTTACAAGCTTAAACATTTATGCTAAGACTAATTGAACGTATTCATTTGAAATTCACTAATCCTAAATGTTCTAATGTCGAAGCTTAACAAAGTTTCCAAACTCACTTGTGTAATTACTTTAGTATAAATCATAAATGTTTATCCCAAACTACTTTACGAAATTCATTTCTTCGTTTCATAACCTTTATAAATATGAAAACTACAATTTCGGAAGCGAGCTTTAATATTAATTAACTAACTGAATTACCCGGTGATCGCCGAGCGCATATATATATATATATATATATATATATATATATATAGATAGATAGATAGATAGATAGATAGATAGATAGATAGATATACCTACTGAGCCAAAAGTCCATTTCTATGTATAGATTGAATCAGACATATTTAAAATAACACTTGCTTATTTCTCACAGTTTGAAAGAAATATATATATGTATATATATATATATATATATATATATATATATATATATATATATATATATATATATATATATATATATATATATATATATATATATATATATATATATATACATATATACATATATACATATATACATACATATATACATATATATACATATATATATATACATATATTATTATTATTTAAACTTTTAATCGAATATGTAATAAACAGTTTATGATTTTAATTTTGGCTGATTATTTCTATTAAATGATTAGGTTGTTCAAAAATCTAATCGTGTGAATCAAGTTATATTTAATATATGTGTGCATATTTGCGGATATGTGTGCATTATATGTTTTGATGGATTAAATTTTTCTCTCAATTTATTCTTTAGGCATATCTTTGCAAAAGAAAACAGTATTGATAAATATATGATATGCCTTTACGAAAATCTACTACACATTCATAATTTTACAAGAGGTGAAAGGTGGCATGAACATTCCCCAACATTAATATTTGCACCAGAAACTGATAAAAATCTTAAGGGATTGAGTATAATGTTCGAAACAACTTGTCTATTTTTTGTGAGGAATATAAACCTTACCATTCAGTAACATCAGAATAAGTCAATCATGGCACGATTCCAAATCGACTGTTAGAACTAAGTTTACTTTGAAACCCACATTAATCTTCAAGCATTTCCCCAGATTTAATCAGTTCTGACATATCTAGAGAATAGCTTACTGTTCAGAAAACTGTTATTCCAGATTTCAACTCGGAAATCTAAATCATCTATCTTCTTGTAAAAGCAGAGTATATACAGAAAATATCTGTGGTATTGATGTTCTCTAAGTTCTCTACAAGAAGTCGTCCTCATATACATGATAGTCCTCACTTCTGGGAAGGATAAAAAATTATGGAGACTTCTGGGAAGAGAAAACATTAAAGGAAATTCTTTCCAGCGGGATATTACCAACTCTTCACCCATGTGGGTAATTGGCCTGTCGAGATTTATTAAATCAAAGCAAATCATCTTTTTTATAAGGTAATTTAAATCCATATAAAACTCTTTTAAATAAATAGTTATAACAGCTGTATTTGTAATAAAAGTTTCGGATTTAAATCTAACCTCACGACATTTTGTTTTGTAAAAAGAGAGGATCTTAAAGATAAGGAGTAAGAAGAATTATGAAGGCTGATGTGTGCGAGATTGAATCTCCAGACGAACTAAGATAAGGGTCTTTAATCCTGAGACTAAAGTAAACTAACTCTTTTGTAAATTTATTTATAGCACCCTAGGGGTCCGTTTGGCTGCTGGGACTTCAGGTGATCGAACGTAAAGGGGTGCTTTTCCTCTTGGTTTTGTAGTTTAAAGGCGGAAGGGTGCTGATTCAAATCTTCAACGAATAACAAGTGAAAGTGGATCAGCGAATCAAAAATATCTAGATGTGTGATTTACCAGAAGGAAAAGGAAGGTGAAACAAAAATACAAAATACAAAAAGGTTCTAGAAGAAATAGAGATAGATTTGTCCTTGGCGGTATTGGCTATAGTTTTCCCTAGCAGTCTGAGGCCGCAAACGTAAGTCGGAGACCGCAGAAAAAATTCTGTTGGAACAGGCGGCAGGAATGATCAATAGCTGTAAAAGAATCAACGTAACACTACCAGGATTAAAAAAAAACCCTGACCAGAAGTGTAACTAGGCTCTTGTCATCCTGCTGTAAGTGCATGGTTTTCCAAAAGTCTCTGCCTTCTTTTCAACATAAACAAAAGGTACGATATATCTCATTAGTAAAAGATTGCATAAACACAAGTCTTGTTTTTATTTATATTGACGAATTTTGATTTGTAGTTTTGTAAAAATTTTAAGACTCCTAAACCAAAACTCTAGTTAATTAATTAACTGTAAGAGCAAATGTTAAGAGATAAATGATGTATATCATCTAAACATCGTATAAATAATAAGTCAACAATAGTTTTTAGAGTAAACAATTTGTTACACTTTTAAAATTTAAATTTATGTAGTCTTTAGTTTGTGAGAATTTCTTATGAATGAATAACATTTAAACTTGAAATTAAACTCCATAACATTGTCTGTAGTACACAAAACCTTGGGATGCGAGATCATGATTCGATTTTAAATATTTTTACACAACGCAATAAATAAATTTAATGTAATGGATAAATATTTCGTCACTCTCTGTAACTAAAATCTATATCTCTGGAGAACTACTTGACAACCTTCCATAGTGATGATTTTTACTTCGAATTCCATACTTCTTAAACCTAGTAAGATTTTTCTATCTATCAAAGGACCATCATAGGGCACAAAAGAATCTGCTCTAGGGCACATACCAGGTTTAAAACCCTCACAAGTCCCGTCTAATACTCTAGGCCATATATGTTACCCCTTTCAAACCTGTAATTTTATGGATCAGGTATAGTTAGGATAACCTATCGTAATAAAAAACAGACTGCCCTATTAAAAATTCCCATAATCTATTTAAAAGTCCTTTATCTTTTCATCAAAAACTTATACCCGTAAAATTTTCAACTAAAACAATTGCATGGTTATAAAATTTTAAACAATGAAATCTTTTGAAGGGTTCATAGTTCTAAAAAAAGTTAAAATTACGTTAAACATTTGCTTATTCTCAGACTTTTTTGTTTGTTCATTAACCTTCAAACATTTTCCACAGAATTTTGCAATTAACAAAACAAATATTTGTATATTTCGATGAATTAAGAGCATTCTTGTAAAATGCAAACATTTAAATAATCTGCTTTATTCTATTACTATAACAATAGTTTCTAGTAAAATCAGTTAATTATCTTTTGATTCCTCCCAGCTTTAAACTGCACAATGCAATTATAATGCATGAAGTAAAAGCCAAAGTGAAATTTTTTAAGAGTTGAGTGCAACTATAAAAATAAGAATGTAATGTACTAAATAATGAAAGCCAATTTGATTTCATGAGAAAAGTATATGTTTTTGTGATTTAATTATAGCTTCAATTAAAACTTTTTTAAACCCATTTTAGATAATTAATGCTTTTAGATAATTGAAAGATTTAATGTAATTTAGTATTTAATAAACAGTATCGAAACAAAAAGTGATTATAAAACTTAAAATTATCTTTTTTTTTCTTCTTAGATGATTTAACCTAGTTATCTAAGTTCCCCAGTATTTTCAGTTCATGGAGTTTTAGTACCATTAACGTGAATTAAAAAATGGAAAAAAACTGATTTTGACAAAGTCTTGGTCTCCAGATATCAACATTCCCCCGACTCTTTCGGCAAGCAATAGTTATGCCAAGCGTTTTTATTTAAATAACATTTCTGTACACAGCATTCGAATCACTTTCGATTTTTTATCCCAACGGTAGCTAGCGCTGTCCTAACTATAGTCAGATTGTTATGCAAGAGTTCTAGCTATCTAACCTAGACTAGCATGAGAAAATTCTTGCTTTTTAGGAATAAACTTCAATTTTTTCCAAATTTAAAGAAATTAGCATTCTACGATGCATTCTATATTCAAGATACGAAGTACTTTACCTCCATTAGTTACCTCCATTAGTTACCTCTATAAATGTCCTCTGAAAGGATATTTGGAACAATAACTGTGGTAACTCGAGCTAGACTGAAACTTTCAGCATCTGTTTTTCAGGAATAAAACTCGTTCAAATCCTTCCAAATATAGAGAAAGAATCATTATCCTGCGATACATTCTACACGGGACAGCCATTACATTATGATTACCGTATTAATAACATTAGGAACACCTTTAGCCCTCAAAACCGCCTGCACCCGGCGTGTCATTGACTCCATAAGGTGCTGATGGTGGTGTGAGGTAACTGACACCAAGCTCTCGCCAACTGGTCTTTCAATTCCCTCACATTGAGAATAGGTAGTGTAGCAATACAAATTTTGTTTTCCAAGTGGAACCACAAATGTTCTATTGGATTAATGCCAGGTGCATCTGAAAGCCAAGGTATGGATTTCAAGTCATGCCTTGAACTCAAGACTGGAAGCTGGTCCTAAGACATGGGTCTCAAGACTAGAACGTTCCTCAAAATTACTCCCTGACGATTCAACCATTGTGACATATTGAATTATCTAACAGGTAGCGTAGCAATGCAAATTTTGTTTTTCATGTGGGACCCCAAATAGTCTATCGGATTAATGTCAGGTGCAGATAAAGGCCAAGACATGACTTTCAAGTCATGCCTTGGACTCAAGACTGGAAGCTGGGCTTGAGACATGGATCTGAAGACTAGAATATTCCTCTAAATTACTCCCTGACGATTTGACCCTTGTGACATAGTGAGTTATCTAACAGGTAGCGTAGCAATACATATTTTGTTTTCCAGGTGGGTCCACAAATTCTCTATTGGATTAATGTCAGGTGCATTTGCTAGACAAGACATGACTTTTAAGTTATATCTTGCGCTCAAGACAGGAAGTTGGTCTTGAGACATGTCTTGAGACATGGGTCTCAAGACTCGAATGTTCCTCGAACCACTCCCTGACTATTCGGCCCTTGTGACATAGTGAATTATCTACCTCTAAAGTTTCTGTTTAGAGAATAAAACAGATATTTTAATTCAAATGATTATAAAAATTTAGTTTCTAATACACATATTCTAAAAGTTACCTGGTCAGGTAAATAAATTTCATCTTCTTCTTTACTTTTTTTTCTTTTTACTACTTTAAAAAATGTTCTATTTGAAGATATAAAACAAAATAACATTTTAAAGTTTTAGAGTGTTATCAAAGAATTTGTAAAAAATTCATCTTAAAAGAAGCAAAATATTTTGTTTTAAGATGAATTGAAAAAAGTGTGTTACAATGAAACTTTTAAGTCTCCAAAAATTTTATGACCCCTTAATTAAGAAAAAAGAGTAATAATTTGGCTATACCAAATATATATATATATATATATATATATATATGTGTGTGTGTGTGTGTGTGTATGGAAATTTATATTGTAATGTAAATTGTATTTAAGTTCTTTGTTTTGCTTTCTTAATCATAGAGGGCAACACCTGCAAGATCTAAGATAAAAATCCTATGTTAATCTTATAATTACGTTTGTGTTCTGACTTTGTGGGTGTGCATTCTGTAAGGCTTTGATGCAGTGTTTTAAGGTATCTTTCACAAGATACCTTTTAAAACACTGCCAACACAAGTCTTGAGTTGGAGTAATAATTTGGCTATCTCAAATGCATATGTGTGTGTGTATGTGTGCGTGTGTTTGGATCTTTATATTGTAATGTAAATTGTATTTAAGTACCACAATATTGTCACAACCAAACCACAAGCCATTAGAAAGAATAATTTTGCTATCCCAAATACATATATATAATACATGTTTGAATATTTATATTGTAATTTAAATTGTATTTAAGTTCTTTGTTTTCTTTTCTTAATCATAGAGGGCAGCATCTGTCAGATCTAAGATAAAAATTGAGTATTCTGTAAGCCTTCGATGATAGCTTTTTAAAAGGTATCCTGTGATACATATTTAACCGATAGAAATGTGATGAATATGTGCTTAGTTAGCCCAAAATGTGCTGGCATCTTTCTTTATTTTTGCTTATTTTCTGTGTAGTTTTGATTTCTTAACGAATAAATATTTAAAAGAAATTCAAGATTAAGTTTCAAGGGCCTGAATATACAATATATGTATATATACTCCAAGATTCGCTATAATTTATCAGAAATAAATTCATGTGTGATAAAAATAAATTTCTCTCCCCATTAAATATTAACAATTAGATTTACACCTTTTACTTAACCTTAATCGATAAGCTTACTTTTAACCTTAAGAAAGATATAAATATATTTCTCCCAAATGAATTAAAAGGCGTGTAAAAATGATATATGACTTTCAATTAGATCGTTAATAAAAATTAATGACGTGAGGCAGGAGAATGGGAAAAACATAATATCGCGCCTCAAATTCACTCTTTTCAAAACCACTAGCAATTATTCTACTAGACACCTTAATTATGTTAAACCTAATACATATTCAAATACAATGAAAGTGTCTTTCTTTGCAATTACTACAGGAAAATAAATACGGAAATGCGCGTCTTAGGTGAATGTGTAGACACACTTCAGTATTTTTTGTCATTATGAAAAGAGAATTTTTTTTACATAGTCAACTTTAATTTTTTTTAACTTCTATTTTCTTTATTTTTCATAATATTTCGCAAATGTATCTTAAATTTCAATACATAAAATTATGTTATCTCTTTAGAAATTAATTTAATGCTTGTTGGGTTTAGTTAGTTAAAATGTTCACTGTTAGTGATATCTTTAGTACTTACATAGAGTAATAATTTTAATTGCTTTTATTTAACTTCACTTTTGTGTCTGGGTCGAATTTGTTAATCAATTTTAACTACTTTTCTGACTAGCTAGATACCTGAAATTTTGCACAAAGGTCCATTTTTGATGACAGTACAATTCTCTCTATAAGGGCATTACAATTTACATACAAAAGCTCCTGAAGTTATTGCACTAAACAATGGCCGTATAGTAGAGAGGTGTTCTTCTGAGCCGGAGTTCCTGGGTTCGAATCCAATTGAGACCATGGATATTTGTAGCTGTTCGGAATCGGCTTTAAGCAGTAGGTCCTCTCTTGTGCAAAAGATTGGAGAGTAACCAGTTGCTCTCCAAACCTTACGTTATTTCTCTATATCAGCACATTAAAGACTTCATATAGGACCTTTTAACTCAGTTTCTCTTTCATGCAATTTTTTAAAATTATTTTTACTTTTTAGTGCGTTTTTATTGCTTTTATTTAACCAAGAAAACGATTTTAAAACAAAATATTTTTTATTTAGAGATTCATTGCAGTTGAGTAGTTTAAAGATCATGTTGCAGGCTTAAAAGTAAAGTGCATGAGGGCCGATCAAAAAAGTTTAAAAGTTTCCGTTTGAGTGAGTGGCTGCAGCGTATATGCAAATTAGCTCGTTCCCGTGGGGATATATAAACACCGACATATATGCATAGTATTATTACGACATTCTTTATTTCCAATTTGTGGGTGGAAAATAATGAAACGTCAACTTTGCAATGTTATTACCAATGTGTCTAGACAGAATTGATGGAAAAATAACACCCTCATTAGCATGGTCTATTACTTTATATTCCAAGGATCCAGGTGTCTTTACCACTGGAGAACAGTACTGGAAAGAACGGGAGAGATTATGACGTGCAATTTATACAATGTAAGGAAAATTTGCCAGTTGGAGTGATTCTGCTTCAAGATAATGCAACTCCCTATATCGAAAATGTCGTAACTCCGAAGCTGTACTCAGTGAAGTGGGAGACACTCAACACTAACTTTATAGACCTTATCTCTTAGCGTACGATTTTCACTCATTCACGCTATCATTTAACACATTGTAGTATTTCACAAACAATTTTTACTCTTTCTCTAGATTTTATTATGATTTTTAAAAAAAAAGCTTTTCTTAATATAGCAAAACTCAATAATTTTTATAAAATTATTTCTATATTAAAGATTTAGAAAAACTTATTTTAAATAGAGCATTTTTTATTGGACTGAAAATAGGCTATTGTAAGGAAACTCATTTAAACAAACCTTAAAAATTATACAAACTTTATTTTAACTGTTCGTAAAGAAACTCTAGCCATTTATGAATTAAAAGTCATTTTGGTAATGATCTTATCACATTGGTTTATATGTGGCCAAATGTTTGCTATATTTTTTGGCATGCTGTACTATCTTTGCAATTACAGACTACAAAGCGCAAAGGTTAATTAGCATTAAAGTGCCTTTTATAGTCATTTTTACTCTAACACATTTTTTCTTTCATTAATCCAGTAATATTTGTCTAAATATTTCTTTATCTATCTACACGCAT
The DNA here is from genome assembly GCA_032207245.1 of Pardosa pseudoannulata. Classification (NCBI taxonomy): domain Eukaryota; kingdom Metazoa; phylum Arthropoda; class Arachnida; order Araneae; family Lycosidae; genus Pardosa; species Pardosa pseudoannulata. Next base: position 85,930,637 of record CM063511.1, read on the forward strand.
ACACATGCATATATATAAAGAGAGAGAAACAGAATAAATATTTATATATGCATATATATATGTATTTATTTATATGTTTATATATACCTATAACTATCTGGCTATCGATTAATCGGTCTGTCTGTCTCTCTATCTACCTATCTATCTCTCTCTCTCTCTCTCTATATATATATATATATATATATAATTTATTTATCTATCTATTTATCGATATATATATATATATATATATATATATATATATTAGTGATAAATGTATAGTAAGTTTATATTTCAATACATTCTATATTAACACCTTATATGTTTTAATAGGTGAAAGTTAGAAAGAATTTTTGTAAGATATCAGCTTAGAGATATTAAACTCTGCGCACATACAAAATGAAGTAAATTACTCCCAATAAATAAGTAAGAAGTCTTCTAATTTTTATATAAGTCACTTCTTTTTTTTATTAAAATTAGTTACTAATTTACAAATTTCAAACGTTACTTTACGTACTTTCAATTTTTAGTCTACCTCTAGATTTTATTATGTTTGTTTATTTTATTTATTTATTTATTTATTTTTATATTTTTTTGTGTGTGTAAAAAAAAATGCATTTCTTCATACAGCAAAGGTCAATAACTTTTATAAAATTAGAACCATATTAAATATTTAGGAAAACTTTTATCCGTAAAAGAGTTTTTTCTATTAGACTGAAAATAGGCTATTATAAGAAAGACTTTACAGTTTGAACTGTACTACACTTCCTTTAAACTCTCAATAATTTTGATATTTTAATATGTAAATAATTGAAGTTATGTAGTTATTCTAAATAAGCCTGCTTTTAAGCATATATCTCTTTTACTGTACATATAAATATAAAACAACTGCTATCATCTGTTTGAAATACGTAATTACCTTTAAAGTGTAACGCGAAATATTTTGAAATACATTTGTTTTAGTCTGCAGCATAAGTAAATATTCCATAAAGAGTCAATAGAATTAAACATTTAAATCATAATCTAAACAATGAAAATTATTCATGATATCATACACCCAGAAACACAATGCCTAATATACAGATTTCAATGAAATTTTAAAAGCGTTATTTACGTTGAAATATGCATTTGAAGAAAAATTTATCAATTTTTATCGAGTTATTATATTATTTATAAAATACTTCAAAGTATCGTAAGTTTTAAAGACATTAAATCTCTCTAAAACACGTATTCTTTTCTGCTGTAAAAGATATAAATTGAAGCATATATTTTAGAATTTGTTTAACATTTCTTTTTAATATTTTATGCAACGCATGTGAATTTTATCTAAAAGCAGCCTTTTTAAGTCTCAAAAACATTTTAAATGTAACTAGTACATATTTTGCATGCTCGTTCTCAACAAATATTTTTTTTTGTTTATATTACCATTTTGCTTAAAACGTCGAAAGGAAATATAAAGATTTCGTGATTTGATTTTTTTCCTTAAAATCCGGTACACAATTTCAAAAAAGACAACTTAAACGTTTCAAAACGACTAAAAATCTCATTTTAGAAAAAAAAAGTGTCTACGTTCTACTGATTTTTATAGTTAATTTTAAATGAACGTATTTCTTCCATGAGATATTTTTAAGAGTTCATAAAAATCGGCATCAAATATCACTAGAAAAATTTCAAAGTTAGGCATTCTAAGTAGTTTTCTCCAATTTTAACAATCAGACTAATATATATTTTACCTAAAATATTTTCGTTGTTTTTGTGTAATTTTTTGTCTATGGCATGATTTCACTGACCTTAAAATAAAAGATACTTCATTATTTTACACAAAATAGAGAGGATCTTTTCTTTCAAATATTTCTAGTTTAAAAAAAAATATTTTTCTAACACCTAATGGGTTCATCTTACTTGATTAATATGTTAAGCTGCTTGTACCGATGTACTTTCCCCCGATGGTCAGCACATGCATACACAGCTGTGTACTAAATTTCTAAGAAGTATTAAGGTGCAGCTGTTGACTTCAAGTTTAGGTGGGAACCCGTGTGGAGGAGTTATAGCTCACGGAGTAACACAAGTGGTCAAGCCGAGGCAGGGATATGGACTTGAGATATGTGGAAAGGGGCTAAGCAACTTTCACCAAAGGGGCCATTTTAATGACCTGCATACCCAAAGGGGGTGCAGATGTGGAAAAAACTCACCAACAAGTCATTGGGGACAGAGAAAAAAAGGGACTTTGAACCGAGGTGTAAAGGATGTGGAAAGAAAGTGGGAAAAGGACTCGATGTCGGGATTAAAAAGTTGCTGGACATCGAGATCCCTTGAACAAGCCAGAGAACTCGGGCCAGCAATCGATTCCCGAACCCGCATGCATATGATCGGCCCGCCAGCATAGACGTCCAGCAAAATAACGTCAGCACCTACATCCAGCCTGTTGACATCCCCAACCTGCTCTCCAGTAATTACTGAAGTTAAACTTAATAATATTCATAATTAGTACCTGGGTGTCATAATCTTTTGATAAGGAATACTATTTCAAGAGTATTGGTGAATAGTAAAACCAAAAGTAGGCTTCTATTTTTTCTATAAGTCAGTTCTCTTTTACATAAAATTTAATTACTAATTTACAAATTTCAAATGTGATTTCACGTACTTCCAATTTTTACTTTTTCTCTAGATTTTGTTATGTTTTTTTAAAGCAAATGCATTTTTTTATATAGCAAAACTCAAAAATTTTATAAAAATAGATCTATATTAAAGATTTAGAAAAACTTTTATTCTAAATAGAGCATTTTTTATTGAACTGAAAATAATCTATTATAAGGCAGACTTTTCAGCTTGAAATGTACTACACTTCCTTTAAACTCTCCAAATTTTTGATATTTTACTATGTAAATATTTAAAGTGATGCAGTTATTCTAAATAAGCCTGCTTTTAAGCATATATCTCTTTTACTGTACATATAAATATAAAACAACTGCTATCATCTGTTTGAAATACGTAATTATCTTTAAAGTGTAAATCGAATTATTTTGAAATACATTTGTGTCAGTGTGCAGCGTACGTAAATATTCCATAAAGAGTCAATAGAATTAAACATTTAAATCATAATCTAAACAATGAAAATTATTCAAAATGTCATATACCCAGAAACACAATGCCTAATATACAGATTTCAATGAAATTTTAAAAGCGTTATTTACGTTGAAATATGCATTTGAAGAAAAATTTCTCAATTTTTCTCGAGTTATTATATTATCCATAAAATACTTCAAAGTATCGTAAGTTTTTAAAGACATTAAATCTCTCTAAAACAAGCATTCTTTTCTGCTGTAAAAGGTATAAATTGAAGAGTATATTTTAGAATTTGTTTAACATTTCTTTTTAATATTTTATCGCAATGCATGTGAATTTTATCTAAACGCAGCCTTTTTAAGTCTCAAAAACACTTTAAATATAACTAGTAGATATTTTGCATACTCAATAAATATACTTTTTTGTTTGTATTACCATTTCACTTAAAACGTCGAAAGGAAATATAAAGATATCGTGATTTGATTTTTTCCTTAAAATCCGGTACACATTTTCAAAAAAGACAACTTAAACGTTTCAAAACATCTAAAAATTTCATTTTAGAAAAAAAAAGTGTATTTGGGTATACGTTCCACTCATTTTTATAGTTAATTTAAATGAACGTATTTCTTCCAGGAGATATTTCTAAGAGTTCATAAAAACCGGCATCAAATATCACTAGAAATATTTCAAAGTTAGGCATTCTAAGTAGTTTTCTCCAATTTTAACTGTCAGACAAATATATATTTTACCTAAAATATTTTCGTTGTTTTATTTTATTTTTTACCTGTGGCATGATTTCACTGACCGTAAAATAAAAGATACAGTTTCATTATTTTACACCAAATAGAGAGGATCTTTTCTTTCAAATATTTCTAGTTTAAAAAGAAAATTATTTTTCTAAAACCTAATGGGTTCATCTTACTTCATTAATATGTCAAGCTGCTTGTACCGATGTACTTTCCCCCGAAGGTCAGCACGTGCACACACAGCTGTGGACTAAATTTCCAAAAAGAATTTAGGTGCAGCTGTTGACTTCGAGTTTTAGTGCAGACCCCTGCGGAGGAGTTATAGCTCACATGGTGGCCCAAGTGTAACAGTGAAGCCGAGGCAGGGATATGGGGAAAGGGGCTAAGCAATAACGTCAATTTTCACCAAAGGGACCATTTTAATGACCTGCATTCCCAAAGGGGGTGCAGATGTGGAAAAAACTCACCAACAAGTGATTGGGGCAGAGAAAAAAAGGGGCGTTGAACCGAGGTGTAAAGGTGTAGAAAGAAAGTGGGAAAAGGACTCAAGGTCGGGATTCAAGAGTTGCTGGACATCGAGATCCCTTGAGCAAGCCAGAGAACCCGGGCCAGCAATCGATTCTTTAACCCTTATGCGTATGATCGGCACGCCAGTATCGACGTCCAGCAAACGACCTTTACGCCCGCACGCCAGCACCGACGTCCAGTCTCTTGACAGCCCCATTCTGCTCCCCTGTAATTACTTGAGGTAAACTTAATAATATTCATAATTATTACCTGGATCTCATTATCTTTTGATAAGGAATACTATTTCAAGAGTACTGATGAACAGCAAAACCAAATGATTGCAGGTTATGTTAAAAACTAACCAAGTGATGTGTTAATTTGTAAATATTGTACATAATAAATGTTTTAGTTTAAATATTAGGTATTTTTCTTTAATTCCATAGCGTATATTTTACTGTGTTTCCCCTTTGAGAACGAACACTGGTGTTTGGGTTGTAAGTACATTAAAACACGCTAATAGAAAAATCCCTGTTTGATGCAGTTTTTCTCTTTTGGCAGCAAATTAAAAGTATCTGTAAACATTACAAAAAAAATCAATAGAAATAAAAAAAAAAAATTTAAATTGCTATAAAGTTTATACATCAATAATATTATATCTAGTCTACAAATGATTTTACCCTAGATGAGTTATTACACTTGTATATCCCCCATAGGTTCTCTGTGGGTTTTTTTAAACAGTCAATTTGCAATTTTTTCTTCAAAGATCTCTAGTCTCTAAGACCAATCATTTTCTAAAACATTGTGGTTTTCTCTCGCTTAATAAGTAAATCAATCTTCTAATAGAAAAAACTTGTTTAATACAGTTTTTATCTTCAGTGGCAGAATAAAGGACAATTGCAAACATAAAAAAAATCAATGCAAATAAATTATTAACAAAAATACAAAAATCGACAATAAAGTCTATAAATCGATGATATTGTGTGTAGTCCATAATATTATATCTAGTCTACAAATATTTTCCTCATAGATTAGTTGTTATACTAGTATACCCCCATAGGTTCTCTGTAGGTTTTTTTAAAGAGTCAATTTGCAATATTTTTCCTTCAAAGATCTCTAGTCTATAAGGCAAATCATTTTCTAAACCTTGTGGTTTTCTTTCGCTTAGTTAATAAATCAAACTGCTAATAGAAAACTCTTGTTTAATATAGATTTTATCTTCAAAGGCAGAATAAAAGACAATTGCAAACATAAAAAGAAAATTCAATGCAAATAAATTAATAACAAAATTTTAAAAAAAGACAATAGTCTATAAATCGATGATATTGTGTATAGTCCATAATATTATGTCTAGTCTACAAATATTTTCCCCATACATGAGTTGTTACACTAGTATACCCCCATAGGTTCTCTGTAAGTTTTTTTAAACAGTCAGTTTCTTTCAAATATCCCTAGTCTATAAGGCATATCATTTTCGAAAACCCAGTGGTTTCCTCTCGCTTAGTTAATAAATCAATCTGCTAATAGAAATAACTTGTTTAATACAGTTTTTATCTTCAATGGCAGAATAAAGAACAAATACAAATATAAAAAGAAAATGCAATGCAAATAAATTAATAACAAAAAAATCGACAATAACGTCTAAAATAGATGATATTGTGTGTAGTCCATAATATTCTGTCTAGTCTACAAATATCTTCCTCATAGATGAGTTGTTACACTAGTATACCCCTATAGGTTCTCTGTAAATTTTTTTTAAGAGTCAATTTGCAATATTTTTTTCTTTCAAAGATTCCTAGTCTATAAGGCAAATCATTTTCTAAAACCCAGTGGTTTTCTCTCAATTAATAAATCAATCTTCTAATAGAAAAAACTTGTTTAATGCAGTCTTTATCTTCAATGGCAGAATAAAGAACAAATGCAAACATAAAAAAAAATCCAATTCAAATAATTTAATAACAAAAAAATCAACAATAACGTCTGAAAATCGATGATATTGTGTGTAGTCCATAATATTATGTCTAGTCTATAAATATTTTCCCAATAGATCAGTTGTTACACTAGTATACCCCCTAGGTTCTCTGTGGGTTTTTTAAACAGTCAATTTGCATTTTTTCTTTCAAAGATCTCTAGTCTACAAGGCAAATCATTTTCGAAAACCCAGTGGTTTTCTCTCAATTGATAAATAAATCTGCTAATAGAAAAAACTTGTTTAATACAGTTTTTATATTCAATAGCAGAATGAAGGACAATTGCAAACATAAAAAGAAAATTCAATGCAATTAAATTAATAACAAATATAAAAAAACGACAATAAGTTCTATAAATTGATGATATTGTGTCTAGTCCATAGATAAATTATTACGTTAGTATAATCATCCTAGATTTCCACGGATATTTTAAACTATCCAATGGCGATTTTTTTTCGAAAATGTCTAGTCTAAAAGACAAATCATTTTCAAAAACTTAGCAGGTTTATTTCATTTAATTAATAAGTCAAGCAGCTAATATTAGAAAATCCAGAAAAGATCCTGTTCAATACAGATATTAATTTATTATCTATTTTATTTTCAAGGAGTAATACAAGGAGTAATTCAAGGAGTACAGAAATCCCTATAGTGTCTTTTACGTTGTTAATCATAACTTTTAAATTAAGCAGAAAATTTTTATGCCGTATTTTTTAAATGCGTAGAATATTTCAATTTATATTTTTTTCAAAAATGAAAAATTTTTAAGATTTAAGGGTCTTGAGATCGCTTAATCCAATTTAATCCATTTGAAAAAAATACTACTCTATTGTTGGAGTGAAAAGGTATAAACGCTGTTACCAAAGTTCAGTAATTCTATCTAAATAAGGCTTTAATTGTAAAACGTTTTGACAGCTATAATAAGTTTAATAAGCTTTTGAAATCACAGATAGTTTTCAGGTGAATTTGAGTCATATAATAAATTTTAAAAATACATCCCTATACTGAAAATCAAAATAGTAAAAATAACAAATAACTGACCACTATGATGTTTTTTATATTCTAAAAAAGTGATATTCATTTTTCCTACGGCACATAATATTTGGATTATTAAAATAATTTATTATAAACAATACTCGTTTTATTAGTCAGACATTCCATCTTTTAAGTGGAGAGGTTTATAAGAAACTATACTCCGTATTATTAACAAACAAAATAAAGAATACTGTTTTAGCTATTTAATCCTTTGTTTTTCTAAGTTTGCATAAATTTTTGCTTTATCGTGTATCTTCAGTTAATAGGGCTGGTATTGCAGAACAGTTAAATGATTATGTAAGAGAAAATTAGATGGAATGACCATTGTCAACTGCAAAAACATTTGATGAACATGTAAAAACATATAATTTAGAATTTAAACAATCTAAATTTACGTTTTTGAAATTGCAGGTATGGTATGAATTTGGTTTATTAGTTTTTTTTTAATATTTTTAGTTTAACTCATTCCACATAAATATCGCTTGCAAAATAAATCATTCATTCTTCAGAACAAAAAAGTACCTATTGTAAAAGAAATTAATTAAATTGTAGCAAAAATCTTTGAGATATCTGAAGCTACTTAAATTAACGTAGTACCTTTAGAAAATTTTAATCTTCATTTCAGCAGCTTAGCTTATTCTAAATTCTTCATAAAACAGAAAAAATTCTGCTCCTTTCACAATGTTTTTTATTATAAATTCTTTTATAATGTTCTAACATCAAAAACATATTTTAGTCTTGTCATTTCAAAGTAGCATAATTTTTGAAAATGCCAAAAAATACACAAAAAAAACAAATAGTGAACTAAAATAAATTAATATATTAGAAACTAAATTTTTATATCAATTTAGAGATAAATATATTTTATATTCAGTAAACCTAAAGCTTTAAAGATATCTTCAAATTCAAATCTAAAAAAAATTATAAATTTTTAAAAGAACCAGCATTTATAATGCCATAAATTAAAATATATCTTTCATATAAATAATACTACAGTTCAGAGAAAAAATATAATTAGCTTCTATTTAATATACAATACTGGTTTCTAACTTACTTGTTTCAACAGTTATAATACGTGTAGGTGTATTCATATTTTTTCTTCACTCGGTATATTTATTTTATTTTTTAATTTATTCTAAATAGAAAAGAGTTTTATTCTATACAGAATAGAAATGATTTTGTATTAAACAACAAAAGACAGTTTTAATGAATTTGCAGCTCAAAAACTACTATATAACCTTCGGTGAAATAAAAAATTATTAGCAATAGGTTTCGAATGAGGCTAAAACATGCGAGATTGTTTCAAGTGTTCTTATGGAAAAAGGATGGAATATTCATTAGTAAACACACATTAAAACTGAACAGGATTTTTGTTCATCCTTCGTGAAGATTTTCATTTTACGTTAGTAAACATTTGCCTCTTTGCGTGACGTTGTAAATTTTTAAACTATGATAGTATATCACACAGTGAAAAAAGAAAAATAAAGACATCTAGAAATATGAAGTGTAAAAGATGTTTATCTACTTACTATGTCACTCTTGTTTGAACAATATAAACAATGTTCCTGTAGATTCAACCACTGATGTATGTATTTTATACAGTTTTAATGCAGAATTTGCTACTATATCACCTTCAGAGAAACAAAAAGTAATTAGCAATAGGTTTCGAATGATGCTGGAAAACCCAAAAATGTGGAAGGGGTTTTCCAGCACTAGAATGCTTTAAGTGTTCCTTCGAAAAAAAATGATGCAATATTCATTAGTAAACACATATTAAAACTGAACAAGATTTTTGTCCATCCTTTGTAATAATGTTAGTTTTACGTTAGTAAACATCCTTCGTGATTATGTTAGTTTTAAGTTAGTAAACTTTTGCCTCTTTGCGTGACGTTGTAAATTTTTAAACTATGAGAGTATATCACGCAGTGAAAAAAAAGGAAAATAAAGACATCTGGAAATGTGAAGTGTAAAAGATGTTTATCTCCTTACTAACGTCACTCTTGTTTGAACAATATAAATAGTGTTCCTTTAGATTCAAACTTTGATGTATTTTACACAATATTTTTTCGCTCGTCTAAAAGGAAAAAGAAAATTAGTTTAGTATAAAATATTTCCTTTACCTTAGTGGTAGCACTTGTCTTTGTTAAATATACACCTTTACACACCGCAGATTTTGCTGACCATTTAATTATGGGAGCACCATATAGGCGATCAACTTTACACCCTATGAAGGAATAACATAAATGACAACCAAACCTACTTATTTTATTCAACACTCTCCAGGTGTCAGACGAATTTTTTCCCACTACGCAAATGGCTAATATGAAATATAATCACTTATCTAAACGCTTATATCTGCTACAGACTCGTAAATTTCTAGTACAGATCAGATATCATTGCGGGATGTTTCGAAAAATTTTATGAATCATGACGACCGTGTCTACATTACAATAGAATTTGACAAATTGCGACCCATGGTTTAGCAGCTATGATATAAAGGGTGTCCTAAAACTACCGCATAAACTCTTTACAGCTAGATTCCTCTTTGGAAGTGTTGAAATATGTAATCGCATTCATACTTGGCGACTTTGTGTTTTGGCTGCTTATTATTGTTTAAGTAATAGCTTTCTTGAGTTGATCCTCTTGTATTTTCATTGGTTGTGTTTGATTAGTTTTGTCTTGTGCCTGTAATTTGATTGGCTGGGCTCAGAATCTTTATAAAACTATAAAAGCCCAATGTACCTCGTATTTTTGTATTATCATCTTTATTATTATTATTATTATTTTGGTGTCTTTAATACCGGTGTTTTGCGATCTGCAGCTCTTCATTATGCTCCAACAGGGAGTACATAAAAACTGCCCAAATTATGCCGTTCCTGCACGATCCATAGTTTACGAGAAAACTACGAAAAAAAGGATGACGTCACTTCCAGTGCCAGACAAAACACTTTATAAAACATATCAACAGCAGAATATGCACGGGCATACTCCCTAACAGTTCGTAAGTCATTTCCATTATATCGGCCGTACATCAGGTACATGCCGCAGCAGTCACGAACGGAATACATGACCCCCATACGAAGACTATCGGTAACTGCAAGATGCAGCCTTTTAAATACCAGTTCAACCACGGCTTAACGTCATTACATGGCACGTACGCATGCATGACGTGATATGCGCTGCGAACGTTTTCACTGTTATCATCTAGAAAGATATGCAAATACTATTGCTGATATGACGAATAAAGTGTTTTTTCTTGCACCGGCAGTGACGTCATACTTTGTATTATGATGAAGCCGACAGAGCGTGTAGGCCAGACGCAGGTATAAGTGGAGTACTCGTAAGAAAATACAAAATTTAAAAAAAAAAACTAATTTATCCTGCTGAATTTTGCTTATTTTTAATATAACTAAAGATGTAAATAAGAAATAAAAATGCTAATTAAGCCATTATGCCAAAGGGACCACACTTGGTCGAAGATATGCCAAACATGGCGTCTTAGTGTAAAAAAGAAATGGTGCAAGAACTGGTGCAGAAGAAATTAAGGTCCACACTCCTTCTTCCTTTCCCTCTCTCCGAGGGGGCCCGCAGATCTCCCGAAAAAGTTCATTGGACAGCGTTGCCTTGGCCGAAGATGGCTACTCCTTGGTTATCAACCCCTCTTGACCAATGGGGTTGAAGGAGGGTCACTCACTTTGCTGTCGCCTCTAGGTCAGCTTCGAGCTGGTGTTGTTGAACTGTATTTATTACACTTTGTTTTTTCAATTTTTCTCTTAAACTATGAATCTTAGATGAACGCTTCTTTGGGCAGTTTTATGTACTCCCAATGAGGAATCTAGCTGTGCAGAGTTTTTGTGATCGTTTTGAGACACCCTGTATATGGTATTTATATAATATAAAAAACTACAACAACAAAAACGATTACCTATAGTTCAATATGTAGTTCTAAACGTTTTCTACTCTGTTTACATAATGGCAGCTTCACCTCAAATTGGAAGATATAGAGATATCTGAGGACGTATTTTGTTAAATAGAAAAATCAGATACAGTTGAGTTAGTGTTCACATTTGAAAAATATTACTTTTAAGCTTTAACTAATGCATATTCCATATTTATTTTAACGCAGTAAATGCCGATTAGTTTACACAATTATCTGGACTGTCATATGTATGATGAAAAATTATCACATTAAATAAATACATTTCGAATCAAAATAATTAGTGAAAATTTTCAAAGGCATGGTGTGAAATAGTGAAGTAGTTCAAAAATATATTACATTATTCAGTATAATAACAGCTATTTTTCTTTTACAAAATGTATTTTAAGTGTTTATTTCAATAAATGCTCTTCACTTGGCACTCAAAAGCGAGTATGCTTTGACATATTTGCATAGAGATATGCATTATGCAAATTTTCAGCTCTGCTTTATTTAAAAGTTTGCTTTGTTCTGACGTTTAACAAAGACAAATATCTAAATAAAGCTTCAGCTTTTCCCTCTCGTTTGAATATTTTTATTAGCCTTTGTCATAATTTTAATTTTTGGTATTAATGACTTTTGTCTCATTTTCAGTGATGAATTAACTCATAGAAATGTGCTTTGTTTTAAATAAGAAAGTAACTGTTTACGGAATTGTTGTTTTGAATATAGCTAGTATATCCCTATTCTTTTATTAATTGTTGAATCTAGTTTAATCAAACCAGAAGTCAGTACATTGTTTTATATCTTGAGTGATTTCTTAAGGGAACGTGTTGCCCTTTAAAAAATTTATTATTTTAAGAATTATAGTAAACGTTGTAATTGTTTTATGGTTCAGAATCCGTTTTAAAGTATATTTATGAAAGTAGTCTGTTTATAATTCGTTTAAATTTACATCTTTTAAACTAAGATTTTTATTTACTGTAATTTTTTAATATTAATATTTTTACTTTATAAACTTATAATATTTTTAATTTAATTCGAGATCTTTTAAAGCCACCTTCTAAATAATATTGTGTATGGAATTTTACATACCTCTAAAATTATAAAAACTCTAATAAAACATTTGGTACAGATACGATATTTACACTCCGGATTTTGTCCCCAAATTTGGCGGTTTTTCGAGCTATGACTCGTGCGATGACTAGTTAGCTTTTACTACCCTGACATTGGAGCTTTGTAGTGGCAACCCTGGTTCTTTCTTTCAGCTCCATTGGTGCAAGTGATTTCTGACATCAACACCCGTGTCTTTCGAAAAAATTCTTTCTAGTTATTTCCATAGCCTTTTGCCTTACGGGATTCCTGGAGTTCAGACGTGCCGTCTCGCATGGTCAGGGTGTAAAATTTTGTTTTGTTTTTTAAATTTGTTTCTTTCTAGTTCTTTCTTTGAACATTATGGATGTTGTTCTGAACGTTTTCGGTATAATTAACGTAGTTAAGAAGTATCAGGAGATTTAGCGAGGATTCTGCAGTTAGTGGGGAGAGCAAAGCGTATGTAGGGATGAAGGTGTAATAGGATCAACTTTTGCTTTGTATTTGTTAGCAGAACCATTTTTTACAGCCATTTTAGTTTGGCGACTTTCAGAAAATGGGGTTTTTGCCAAGATAGCTAAGAAAAAAACATGGTGGCCCGGAAGAGGTGTAGATATCTCATGGGTTCCAACAATTTTGATGCCCCTGATGAGAAAAAAGAATTAAATTTCTGTTTCTTGTATATACTGTTACAACTGTAAAACCCCTTAAACTAGTATCCCGTGTCATCGCTAAGGGGTGCGTTGTCCATAAAAAATTTCTATATCACAATTTAATGGGCAAGCTAAACGAGGGTCATAATCACCAAATTCTAGAACTCAGTATTCTAGCAACCCTTGCTATTCTTTTCAGATTCTTCCACCAGGGTGTCAAGGAGACTTTTCCCTCTTTATATAAGAATAATCCTGTAACCCCTTAGTTTCTTTAGAATTTTAAGGTAAGAATTTCTTTAAAAATTTTACCCTGTTATTTCGAAAAGTAATTTTTAATTATTTCATCACGCTATAGTATATGATAGTTTTAAAATAATTTAGTTAAATAGGAACAGTTTTGTGCCGATGTTCCCTAAAGTAGGGTTGACTGAAGAATTAAGTTCCCCCTGCCAAGAGAATTAAGTTCCCCCTGCGACAAATATGGTAACCCAGGGTGCTTTCTCCCCTCCTCGCCGTGTTATATTTCTGCTTATGTTAATTTCCGAGCTTTCTCTCCTTATGTTACCCTCTCATTACGTTTAAAATCAGGAAATATTTTAAGAATATTAAAAAACAAAAATAAAATTAATTAAAAAATTAAAATCAAAAAATAAACAAAAAAATAATAAATAAAACAATAATAAATTAAAAAAAATTTAACATATACTAATTTTCCTTTTTTATTAATTTATCACTATTTTTCAAAACACCCAAACATAAAAAAAATTAAAAAAAATAAAAAATATAAAATAAAAATTAAAAAATCCAAAAAAAACAAAAAAACAGCACAAAAATGCGTTAAAAGCACAATAAATCATTAAGTTTTTTTTGCCTTTTTGATTTGTTTATCGCAAAATAAAATACAACATACGACAATTTAGTTTTAACTATTTTTCTTTTCAAAATAAGCACATTTCTATAGAATTCTTTTTTACCAAAAATTAATTTTTATATTTACTATTTTAAAATTTGGTCCATTTTATATAATAATTAAATAAAATAAATAATTTGTAAGCCATGTGTATAAAATATTAGATGATTTTGAATCGTATTAGAAACAAAAAATAACTTTTCAGTACACAAGTTAATAATATCAACAGATAGTATTAAAATGTTTTATTTTTTATTTTTTAATGTACTATTAAAAAAGTTAAAGTTTTAACTTTACTTTTATTTAGCTGTATATAGTGCGGTTCGTGAAAAGACGTTTGATTTGAGAATGAGTAAAAAAAAATGTTTAAACAACTATTCTCTAAAATAAAATCTTCGAAATTAGATTTAAAAAAAAATTAACAACTAAGGTTTAATACTGCTGATAGTGGTTTCAAAAAAATTAAATATGTTTCAATTTATGAATTTTTTTTAAATTTTAATATAATAAAATAGCTTAAGGAGTATTATATTTCTAAGCTTTTTATTCTTAAAATAGCAACATTTCAAAAGCAACTAAAGTAAAAAGTTATTATTCTTTAAGCTTTTTAATATCTTTTTTACACAAATTTCACAAAAACAAAGTTTTACTTAATTTTATAAAGATCCAATCAAGAATTGAACTACTTTCAAATAGCTAAATAATCAAAAATATAATATTTTTACATCTTTAAGTATTAGCGCAAAAAATAAATTTTCACACACATAAATAAAGATTTTTTAGATTTGTTTTTGTTTGTGATTAACAGTTTAAACTCCGCATAAAGATTGGTTTTTGGAGTGCTACGGTACTTTTTTGGTTTAAACACATTTTAAATAGAGAATACTGCTTTGTTTAATTACAAACAATAACCAACATCGGTTTGCGACCTACCTGCTAAGTAAAGAAAGAATATAATGATAGAAAAAAATTAAAAATGATGTCCAGAGGGTATTTTATTTGAAAAGGAAGTTATAATTTTGTTTTGTTTCCAAATATAATTTATTAAATGAAAATCTTATAATATAAAAAATAATATGTGATATCTCAATTTTATGTCGAGCCAATTTTATCATATGTGATAATCGATATAAAAATATAAAAATATAGTAAAAATGATTTTTTAAAATACTGTTTTATCGTAGTATAATGGTTGTTATTTTATATATGATTAAGCATCGTTTGGGTATTCTAAGTTATCTTTTTGGGTGCTGTATTTTTGAAAATGGTTCTTGAAAACGAATACTTATAAAATTGGGGTTTCAGTTTTAACTAAAAGAAGTCGTGCTTTTTCGTCCCTGATTCATCAGCATTTTAGTTTTCCTTAAGTTTTTTATTAATACTGAATTTTTTTTGCTTTGCAGAATAATATTTTAATTAGGTTTCTAACATAAAATAAAAATTTAATAGTCATTTTTTTGGTTTTTATACCTATCTAATACTTTTTCAAAAAATTTAATATAAATGGCTTTTTACACTTAAGTTACAATTAAACAGTAAAGCATAGTATTTATAAGTTATTTAAAACAATTATAATAATGTTGGAATATTGAAGTTTCTTTTTTAAATTAGTTTTGCTGAAAAACAGTTAATGTGATAGCACACGTTTTTTTATTAAAATACTTGGGGACAAAGATTTTGAGTTTTTCTATTTGCAGCTATTTTTAATTTGTTACAAATAAATAGATCAACTTTAGATTAGTAGGTTTGGTTTGGTTTGGCGAGCACTATGGTCTACTTTTTTGCCAAAGGTTAATGAGAGTCGGGACCTACCGCTTAAAGCCGATTCGAACGGCAACGAATAATTTTGTAGGGGGTACTGAAGACCAGCACCCTAACCAATCGGCTATCGTTCGGCCTAACAAGGAAGACCTGATGCCTGTAAACAAATGAAAATAGTAGAAATTAAGTTTGATGTCCAAATGGGTATTTTTATTTTGAAACCATATTGGGTTTATAATTTTGTTTTCCAGTATGCTAAATATCTTAGGAAATGGAGGTAATGCTTTTGTCTCATAATAGAAGAGAAGAAATTATACAACAATATGCAAAAATCTCAATTTTAAAAAATAAGGAGCATTACGTCACTTACTTCCAATGTACAGATATATACATATATATGTGAGTCGCTGTAGCTCAGTCTGCAAAGGCATACCTCTAGTAACTGGAGGGTTGCGGGTTCGGAGTCCGACCAGGCCTAAGAACCGCCGTATTCTTTAAACATGACTGGGGCATGTGAAATCGTGGTAGCTACGTCCTCCAAGTTCTCAATCAATACTTCTGGGCGTGGCAGGCCAAGCCTATGGGTCTTCTGTTTGGTCCCTGATTCAAAATTACGAAAACCCACTTGAGCATAAGTCGTACTTTCAACCTTGAGATGCTTGTTAAAACGAAAGGACCACCCCTTTGCCTTAATAAGAGTAGCCTCCGGCTCAATCGTGCTTTGTTAGTCCAAGTGGCATAAGACAACAACAAGAAACATATATATTTGAGATCGTCGAAGTGCTTTTGCATTTATTAAAAGCCTTTACTTGAAGATTTTGAGAAATAAATGATAATATGAAATACAAAAAATAGATAGCAAACACTCAAGCACCCTGGCAACCGCAAAACGGTTCATAGTCATTGAATCTCAGAGGAGCTAAGTAAATCCTATCTATAATCACTTTTTAAAAATTTTAATATAATGGCTTTTTACACTGTAGAAGTTTACAAAATACTACAGTAAAGCCCCTTTATAGTATGTGGACTTTATAAGGAGTTCATTAAAACCGAATAGGTATAATATCCTGCTTTGTTGGAATATTGAAGTTTCTAAACTTTTAAATATAGTTTTGCTGTAGAAACAGTTAATGTGATAGCACACAATTTATTAATAAATTACTAATAACTTAAGGGGACAAAATACCATTTTGAGTTAAAAATATTCATTCTAGCAGCTTATTTTTAATTTGTTACAAATAAATAGATCAACATCTACCTTAGATCATTAGTAGGTTTGGTTTGGTTTGGTTTCGAGCACTATGGTCTACTTTTTTGCCACACAAGGGTTAATGAGATCGGGACCTACCGCTTAAAGCCGATTCCGAACGGCAACGAATATCTATTTTGTAGGGGGATTCGAACCCATGATCTCTGGTACCTAACCATTCGGTTATCGTTAATAAAAGCGATCATTAATAGAAGTCTATTTTAATTAAAATCCTTCAGTTTTATTACAGGAATCACTATTTATATTATAATAAAAAGCAATAATAATAAAAGCAATTTTATTATTAAAAAAAGCAAATAACATATACTAAGTGAAAAGAAATGAAAAATCCACTTGCCAATAAAATAACATTTAAAATTTGATAATTAGAAACTAAGTTGTATGCTAAATAGAAACTAATTCTAATAGTTTATTCTGTGAATCTCAATGATATAAGATAGAGATATTTTATACTGTGGCAAGATAGAGAATAATTTCTCATTAAATTTTAATTTCTCTAATTTTATCAAGACGTTTAAAAATTTAAAATGTCAGATGTCATCATAGCTTTGGGTTCACAGAGAAAGAAAGATATTTATCTTCTTTTTGGTTTAAAAATTTCGTTTCTAATATAGACATTTTTAAAGCTATCTTCCAGGTAAGTGTATTTCATATTTTTTAATTTTAGGTTTTTGAGAGAAAAACCTAAAGTATATTTTAAAATAATATATTTTTGAAAATATACTAATAAAAATGACAAAATTACATTATATTTTATAAGTTAAAGCGTTATTTATGAAATCAAATTCTCATCGTATAGTAAAACGCTAGGTTTCTTTTTAAAAAAGAAACCTAACGTTTTATTATACGATGAATAAAAAAATAGCTTCTGTTAGAAAACTTTATGTCAGAAAAGGCACTATGTCCCTTCAAAGGATTTCACTACTCTGAAAGATGAGATCAAAGAACAATTTTTAAAAGGTTTTGACTTGTTATATCTCCAAAAACATAAATAGAATGCAAACCTTTTTATTAAACATAAATAAATCCCTTTGCTTCTATAAAAATGCTATTCAATAGAGAGCAGTTGATCAGATGTTAATGGAATTTAATGAAGATTAGATAGCAC
>CM063511.1:85953643-85983643 GCA_032207245.1 Pardosa pseudoannulata
GGATTTTGCTTTATGCATAAATATATATGCTACTTTCCAGCCAAATTTTGTGTCAATCGAAGTGGTATTTGTTGATATTTTTGCATTTTACATCTTCGTGCTTAACCTTTGGAAGTGAGTGTATCTTAGTTCCGCATCTTATGTATATTGAGGTGCAAAACAATTTTCAGGCAGTGAGATGCATAAAGTCAAATTTTATAATTACAATCTAGATCGTTACTGAACAACTTATTGTTATAAATCCGAAACTGTTCCCCCTTGTATTTGGAGGAATTTATTAACAATTTTTCAACAATTTTCAATTAAAATATTTTACAAGAAAATATCATAAACCACAATTTTTGTAACGTTTATTGTGATTCGTGTTTATATCACATTATTTAGGTATGTGGTGGTATGCTTGGATATGTGTATACATATATACATATATATATATATATATATATATATATATATATATATATATATATATATATATATATATATATATATATATATATATATATATATATATATATATATATATATGAACCCCAGTGGCTTTGGGGTAGCGATTCGTGCTCCCACCACACAGGTCCGAGTTTCGATCTCCGGGCTGGACAAGGTTGACTCAGCCTTTCATCCCTCCAGTGAGTAGAAGAATAGAGGACCAAGCGTGCTTGGGAAGTAAACACTGGGGGTTCCGCGTAAGATTTACCCCCTAACCGAAACATATGCTTCGCACCACATGGCCCTTGGTTACGTATAGATTGGTACCGTAGGCCCTGGCCCCATAGGGACTGGTGCGCTGAGAAGTTTATATATATATATATATATATATATATATATATATATATAGATATATGTATATATATATATATATATAGATAGATAGATAGATAGATAGATAGATATATAGATAGATAGATATATAGATATATATATATAGATATATATATAGATATATAGATATATATATAGATATACAGATATATATATATATATATATATATATATATATATATATATATATATATATATATATATATATATATATATATATATATATATATATATATTATATATATATATATAATGTATATATATATATATATATATATATATAATATAATATATATAGATATAAATATATATATTTTGGTTTGGTTTGGAGTGCTACGGTCTACTTTTTCGCAACATGAGGGATAATGAGACTGGGACCTACAGCTTTAAACCAATTCCGAGCGGCTACGAACATCCATGCCACAGTGGTATTCGAACCCACGAACTTCGGTACCGAAGGCCAGCACCCTAACCAATCGGCCATCGTTCGGCATAAATATATATATATATATATATATATATATACGTATATAAATAATATATATATATATATATATATATATACGTATATAAATAAATGTGTATTTATATATAGGATTATCAGAAAAAATAAACCAAGTACAAACTGTAATTTTTTTATAATTTTAAATAGTACGTCATTGTAAAGATAAGTGTTAAATTTTTAATTTCTTATATGTAGCATCCCTTTTGTCATAAAATTATTTTTGAAATTTTGAAAACAAATTTTGTTCAAGAAGGAACAGGCGTTGTGTGTATTTTCATTCACAAGAAGTAAGTGATGCATTACTGCTTTTTATACTCGGAGTGATTTTAGGGGTACCTTTCATAGAAATAAAGGATCGGCATCTCAGAGTATCAGAAAATGATACAATTAGTCCCATGCTTGTGTAAGGCTAAATTCCAAGAAAAGCAGAAATTTCGGCAGAATCCTACTCAGCTAACCTCCCAGATGATCAGATTTAATCCCATACGAATTTCTACCTTATGGGATATGTCTAAGATATTGAATTCATACCGCTTTTACCTACTATTTTGTCCGCACAAAACAATAGATTAAGTAGAAAGTAACCCCATCAAATACACATCTCCGAATTATACGGGCAACATTAAATCGATTAGGGTCATAGAACAGCAAACCCTATAATCAGAAACCACCGAGAGGAATGTTCCTCTGACTACCACCGCCATAGGAGTAAGACAACTGACCCAATCCTGGATGGGTGCAACCGACCTAAGGTTGCGAATTGGCATCCCACGCGGGACTCTTTCACAGCAGGCTACAGTCAGGCGACATAGTACGACAAAAGAGTTGTCCGATCGTATGGTAACACGACATACGCGATCGAACTATCTAGTGACAGAAACATAAACTTTAAACAGAAGTTAAACAAAGAAGCTTACAGAGCTAAAAGGAAGTATCACAAAGTTTCTCTCAAGAGATGGCATATTGCAGTGATATGACTATGATCATAGGAAAGGTAAACATCGCAAGCGGCCTAGAGCCGCCATGATTCCTTAAACTGATAGAATTTCATCTCCCTTCTTAATGCTTAACCATGCACTTCCTGAACGCGAGGCCATCCAACAGATGGAGCCACAGAACCTGCTCTGAGCTATTCTCACCATGAATTTTAAGCTGAACCTAATTTTTAATTTTAATTTTTTAACTTTAATTTTACTTCTTGTACTAACTTAATGTAATTTCACTTATTATTTCTCTCATCAACATTCACCTATATCTTCACTGTCTTGAACAGTAATTTAGTAATAAAAATAAATAAATAAATAAATAAAATTAAAAAAATAAATAAATAAATAAATAAAAATTTCTTGCTATTTTTAAACTTTCTTCTTTTTATTTTAAATGTATTTTATCTCAATTTATTTAACTTGTTAAGTAAGGGCCTAGCAATTTTTCTCATCCCATCATTAAGACTTGCATTTTTATACTTATTGTTTTTCATCTTAAAAGACTGGACACCTGATTTTGAATTCTTAACTTGCAACAGGGGATAAGGCCTTCGACCAAAGTATCCCGGTCAACTCTTCAATAGTTCATTGCAGTGATATTACATGGGTGACTAAAAGAAGTCATATTTAACAATCATGAAACAAAATTAAACAGTTTATCTTTACAATAAAATATTATTTATCCTTTTTATCCATTTCTGAAAAAAGTTATTAAAATTTGTTATCAGTTGTTCCTGATAATCATGTATATATTTCATTGCAATGTAGCTTTCAAAATTCAGAACAACTTGTATATTATATCCACTTTCCATAAAAATCGAGAAATTATCTGTCGGTACATATATAAACATATTCCAAATACATATTCCAAAATAAGTAAGTCTATTCGGATAATTATTACTGGAATGATATTCACAATAGTTCTGCAGTGCATAATCATCTAATAAACCATGTGAATCCTTAGAAAACATCGGCTAAGAATAAAACATATCTTCAATATCTTTCGTAACAAGGACTCAATATGTCAGACGTATCTCAATGACAACATATCAAGTTGATCTATTGACTAAATAATCTTTGTTTTCTATCATTCTTCGTTTTATATATATTACAGTAGGTATATAAAACATCTAAAAGTTGTGACAAAATGTAAGTTTTTAAAAAGTTGTTTTGTAACCAGTAGATATGTAAATGCGTAATAGCAAAGCTAACAATTAGGACAAAAAAATTTAGAAAATATATGTATATATATATATATATATAATTTCTGCAAACAGTAAAACTCATAGATGTACAGTCTTGCTATTCTTTACTTATGAATTTCTTTGGTTTGTATCTATTTGTTATTTTAAAGTTTTTATTGTAAGTGGACATAATACATTTCCAGCTAAAATGTATTCAACAGCCTATAATTTAATGAATGTAAATTGAACATAAAAGTTATTTAGCTACATATGAATGTATATATATATATATATATATATACTAAAGAGCAAAGAAAGCTGATACAACTGCCTAATATGGTATAGGGCCCCCGCGAGTTCTTCTGACTACTCGTGGGGGCCAACCACGCGTCATAGACTCTATTGAGAATGAAACGATTTTTCAACTGAAATGAAGAGATGCTGTCCAGATGTAAAATAAAAACGACGCTGTTAGCCACAGGAGGGTAACAGTTAAACAGACTGTAATCGTTCGTGTCAAAATAAAGAATATTGTTACTTGGCTCAAGCGTTGATGTTCCGTAACTTTGGAGGAATTCTTACAATTTTTTTACGGACTCGACTAATGAAATAATGCTGAAATTCACAGACACCATGAATGCTCAACGCCATGCCATCTAAATCCCTAACAGTACGAGGTGGAGGAGATCTCTTCTGATTAGCACGCTGCAAGGCATCCTAAATAAGCTCAATAATATTAATGTTTAGGGATTTTGATGATCAACAGAAGTGTTTTAAAATCAGAAGAGTGTTGCTGGAGTCACTCTGTAGGAATTCTAGAAGTGTGGGGTGTCTCATTGCCTGCTGTAATTCCCCAGGTCCATCGGAATGCACAATGAACATGAATTGGTGGATCAGACAGGATGTTTACGTACTTGTTACATATCAGAGTCTTATCTAGACGTATCAGGGGTCCTATATCCCTCCAACTACACGCGCTCCTACCATCATAGAGCCTCCACCAGTTCCTACAGTCCCTGTTGGCCTGCGGAATCATGAGATTGTCTCCCTACCCGTACTGACCACCGTTCGTTACAATTTGAAACGAGACTCGCCAGACTAGACAACCAACGTATTTCCAGTCATCAACAGTCCGATGTCGGTGTTGAATGGTGAGGGGTAAAGCTTTGTTTCGTGCAGTCATCAAGGGTACGCAAGTAGGTCTTCGGCTCCGAAAGCCAATATCTATGGTGTTTCGTTGAATGATTCGCATGCTGACACTTATTGATAGTTCATCATGGAAGTCTGCAGCAATTTGTGGAAGGGTTGCACTTTTGTCACGTTTAATGATTCTCCCCAGTCATCGTTGGTTCCATTCTTGCACGATCTTTTTCCTACTGCAGAGATGTTGGAGAGTTGATGTTTTACCGGATATTCACGATACATTTTTGGAGTGGTCATGCGGAAAAATCCAAATTTCATTGCTAACTCGGAGATGCTATAGCCCATCTCGCGAGCGCTAACTATAACACCACGATCAAACTCACTTAAATCTTGATAACCTGTCATTGAAGCAGCAGTATCCGATCTAACAACCGTGACAGATACTGCTCTTATATATGCTTTGCCGATCGCAGCGCCGTATTCTGATTGGTTCTTTATCTCTTAATTTACACACGTATGCATTTTTGGGGGCTCTGAAGTGTTAATATACCAAGAGAAAAATATAAAAATCCACTTATTCTAATTACTTTTGAAATTTGTAAATTAGAAGCTAAATTTATGCACCAAATAGTACCTCATTTTAATTTTTATTCTGTGAACCTAAATTATAATCATTCGAGCAATATATTTTATTGATAGCACAGATATAACCTATTTTTTATTTCCGGTGTTTTTCATTTTTTTAAATATTAAATACATCTAAAGCTTTCATATTAGATTAAAATAGATGTTTTGCTTCAGTTTGACTAAAAAATTATAGTATATATATATATGTGTGTGTGTGTGTGTGTGTGTGTGTATTTCAAAAGATCTTCTAAATAAGTTTAATTCTTTTTTATTTATTTCGTGTATAATTTTCTGTTATTTTACGTATTATATATCAGGATTTAATAAAATTGATCTTTAAATTAGAGCATTATTAATAACACAGGCCTACGATGAAAAAAAATACAAGGAATGTGACAACTGAACTTAACGTATTTTTTAGTACTGATTTTGAAAAGAAACATTAAAAATGTCTATGAATATTTCTCACGTATTTTGCTTTGATATTTTCCTTCGTGTTTTGACATTTTACCATGGTGAAACTTTCAAAATACCCTTCTGTGGTAAACTACAAAAGCGCAGTTAGTATTTTAGGGCTTTTAAAGCTTCAATGTTGATCCAGATCACCAATTAGACAGATTCCTGGAAGCGCGCAAGCATGGGAATGCGTAATGTCCCCCTTCATCATCCCTCCCTCCCGTCGCAATCACTGTCAACCTATAGCGACGCTCGAATCCTTATTAGTGACCTCATGTAAACATTCCAATGGAGGGAACCAAAAACCACTTTGATGACTGTTACTTTTGTTCTTGCCATACCCGTGGATATAATAGAAAACATTTCAAGCTAATATCGTACCCTACAAACATTCCTTCGGCCATACGCCCCGTTCCTCATGGACCTGATGTGCCAGTGCCTTTGCCTCCGACAGTATTACCAGTTTTTTCTTCCGAATCTTCTGACTCTGAACATCCCGAAGTTAAAGAATCCGATATAGAATATAACCCCTTTGAAGACGACTCCCCTAGGCTTTTCTCTCAAGTTGAACTTAATGATTTGACTAGAGATCTGGGCCTTTCTAAAGAGGCAGCTCAATTATTAGGCTCCAGATTGAAAGAAAAAACTTATTGGCCAAAGGAACCACTTTTTATTGGTACAGGAATCCTGAAAAGGAATTTATTCAGTATTTTGATGAAGACGAGAACCTTGTTTGTTGCTCAGATGTTCCTGGATTGATGAAAAAATTTAAGATTCCCCACAATAAAGATGAATGGAAACTTTTTATAGATTCGTCAAAAAAGCCGTCATCAAAGAAACCAATGGGTGTATGTGCCAGTTGAACCCTCAGTGCATTTAAAAGAAAGGTATGAAAACCTAGCTCTCGTTCACAACAAAATAAAATATGACAACCAAGGCTGGATCATTTGCGGTGATTTAAAAATCATCACCATGCTTCTTGGTCAACAACACGGGTATACAAAATTTCTCTGTTTTATTTGTGAGTGGGACAGCCGTGACAAAACACAACATTGGGTCAGAAAAGATTGGCCCAAAAGGCAGAATCTTGTGCCAGGCACCAAAAATGTAATTCGAGAAAGCTTGGTTGATCCAAAAAAAATATTATTACCCCCTTGCACATAAAATTAGGTGTTATGAAGCAGTTTGTTAAGGCTCTTCCAAAAGATGGAGATTGCTTTAAATATATATGTAAAAAGTTTCCTGGAATATCTGAAGCCAAATTGAAAGGGAGAGTCTTCGTAGGACCACACATCCGAAAACTTATTAGGGATAACAAATTTGAGACATCTGTGACATTAAAGGAAATAGAAGCTTAGGTTACCTTCAAAGATGTGGGAAAATTTCTGGGCAATCACAAAGATCCCAAATTTAAAACAATTTTTTCCAACATGCTAGACAACTTTCAAGTGTTGGGCTGCTCCATGAGTGTAAAATTGCATTTCCTCCAATCGCATTTGGACTTTTTCCCCGAACATTTAGGATCCTTCAGCGAAGAACAGGGAGAAAGGTTCCACCAAGACATCAAGGATATGGAGAGAAAATATCAAGGTAGGTGGAATAGGAATATGCTTGCCAACTATTGTTGGATGTTAGCAAGAGATGAAGATAAGATTGAACATAAGAGAAGAACGTCAAAAAGAAATTTTAAAGGGAAAAAAATGTACGTAACTAAATTTAAATGTCTTTGTTTCGTATTGAGTTTCCCATATATTTCAAACTTACATTTATTTCACGTATAAACCTTAATAAAACGTAAAAACAGGTCATTAGGGTTTTTCTAGGAGTGTTTTTCTTATAAAATTAATGTAACAAATATTCAATAATGTAATAAATAACAAATTTTCTTATAAAATTAGTGTAAATTTAATAACAAGGGAACTTTTTTCTCACCCTAGTGCGGCTCATGCATTCTGGTTGCGATGGTTTTTATTCTTTACATACAAAATGTATACATTTTTAATTTTAATTGTTGTTTACAAATTAATATGCCTCATCATAAACAGATTAAATAAACTCACATGAATAGGTAAAACCCACTGTTTCCAGTCAGTACAAGCAAACTGTTTGAGAGCATTTTTTCCATACAGGACATTACCAGTAATATGTATATCAATTTTACAAAAAATCCTGACGTGATGGAAAAAAATGGAGGTCATTTTCGAAATCAGCATACCAAATAACTTAAAAATAAAGAAAAACTTCTCTTGTATTTTTCAAAAATTTCAATTTCGCAGGCCTGTGTAATTGATTTTTAAAAATATACGAGCTTATTTATAAACAAAAACAAATTCTTTTTAAAGCTTTAATGTTATAAACGATCTTTTAAAAAATCATTACTAATAAATACTATTAAACTCTAATTTTCAGAATAAAATAGATACTTTACTTCAATTTGACATACAAATTCTAGTATATATATATATATATATATATATATATATATATATATATATATATTTCAAAAGATATTCTAAATTAGATTAATTCTTTTTTATTTATTAGATGTATAATTTTCTATTATTTTACGTAATTTAAATCAGGAATAAATAAAATTAATTTTTAAGTTAGAGCATTATTAGTAATTAATATTTAAAAATATACGTGGTTTTTTAAAAACAAAAGCAAATCTTTTTTAAAGCTTTTATAAGCGAACTTTTAAAAAATCATTCTAAAATGAGCAAAGAATTTTATGATGAATCGAATAATCTGGTATAATGACGGTTATAAGTCACCCAAATTACTGATTTCCCTTCCAAATGGTCCTTAAAGTTTATTTTCTATACCCTGTATTTTGTATTTATTATATATTTTCTATTTTGTTACATAAGTTAATTTTTTGCAGTATATCTAGCGACATTTCAAAAACATTGCATCTAAACAAACATTTTTGTATATTTCCAAAGGAACATATAAAATTTTTGTGGTGTTACGTCTTTCCAAAATTGCGTTTTTCTCCCTACTTTTTAATAAAATTGTATTGTACTTTCTATTTTATGCAAGCTATCATTTTTCATAAGTTTATTGTGGTTATTCAAGGTTTACTTTTCTGTGAAACAAACGCCCTCTTCCAGTTATTTTGAAACTATATGAATAGGATATTTTTGAAGGGTAAAGAAATTTTCAATTGTAATGATACATATAAATAGAATTCTACAAACCAAATTCTTCTTATGTGTCATTTCCAAAACTTTGCTTTTAATATGAAGGAAACTTTATTTGAATATCATAGCTTTCCAATTTGTTATTTCTCATTTTACTTTTCTTTTCCAGCTTGGAAAATTCTCGGGAAATAATCCAACTAGAAGTGACAAAATAAATAAGTAATACAAATATGTCAGTACTTTTTTAATATCTTTCAGTAAGAAAATACAGTTTTTTCTTTACTTTGTTTTCGTTGGTTTGAGTAGATGGCTTAGCATCTCAAGTTTCCAGTCGTTATTTCTGGATCGTATTTTGAGAAGTATTTGAATTAAATAGGACTATATTTTAATAATTTATTTGTGTATCATTCCCTATATAATAATAACCTAAATTATTTGTCCGTCTGTCCTCGAATTTATGAAGCGGTTGGACCTGGAAAGGATAATGGATGTTTGATGAGTTAGGGTTAGCAAAATTCAAAGCGAGTTCGGAAACGTTCGAAATCCACCCCTTCTCCCCTTTTGGATCGTTTAATGCCACTAACCCAAGCCCTATTTTTTCCGGTTAAGAGCAGGCGATTAAATTCATCAATTTATTAAATTATAATTAGATGAAAATAACACTTTTTTCTAGCTTAATGACGTCATTCCGTTAACGATCTCATTTAACCATATCTTACTTTAAATTATTTAAATATCGTCTGCATTATTTTCATACGTTTTATCACTGAACTTAGACATTACTTAAATAATTTTCTTTTATATATGGTTTAAATAGTAGATTAGGTACATATGTGATAATTTTAAATTTAATCATCGATTATTTTTTGTTGCGATGAAAATTTTATTACCGGTATTAACAGCATATTCTTTTCATAAAAGTCTAGGAGCCTATAATCCAAGTAAGGGATGACTTCTTCTACGGAATGAACAACCAGGGAGAAACGACCGACAAAACCGTCAGGTAGAGTGGAAATTCAGAGAGAGAACAAAAAGGGAAACTTGGTTGGAAAAAGAGGCACATGGAATGGAAGTATGAGTGTGGTTTTTCTTAGAACTTTTTTTATAGCTTCCTTGCGGTTGTGAGTGTACTTCAAGTACGACTTAAAACATCAAGAGACCTGAATTCTGTACTAATATTCTTAGGTTTTCTAAGAGTCTCATCAGGAGTTGACTTGCACTTAAAGCTAATTGCCACCTATCTGTAATTATCTTTTCTCTTCAGAAAAACTATTTGAAACTTTAATGTGTACAATAATTAACTATTTTTGTTACCAAAAGCTGTTTTGTGATATTTGAGTCTCCGTGACACCTAAATGCTACCAAAAATAGAGGAACCCGAGAAGCCACAGTATGCAAAATTTCCGCTCATTTGGCGATTTGGAAACCTATGAAATATGACTAACTCATGATACATCTAGATTGGCATATAATGTAAGTTACCGTATTTTCCGAAAAATTGGCTTCATTAGAGTAAACGCCATACTAGAGGAAAATATAGTGAATACTAAAATGTCACAGAAGAGACACATGAGCGCGTATGTCGCGCTAAGTAAATTTACACGTCAAGCTTATAAAATCTTGACCGAATCAAGTTATGTTGCTTTCTTATTCGTTCAACGGGGAAATTATACTAAGGTTGAAACAAGCAATATGATTTATATCCCACTTATAAACTATTTTCAAAAACATTTGCAGCTTACTTAAAACCTATCCATCAAGTACTTAGTCGAACGAAGCCCAAACAAAAAGTCGCTGCAGTTCAAAATCGGTACTTTTGAAACCTGCTTCTCGAATAGATGATCACAGCCATTCAGAATCACCTTTAAACAGTAGGATCCGGTCACATTATAAGCAAAACAAGTAGAACATAGCACTCCAAACCAAACAAAACCAAGAAGTACTTATACCGAATGTTTTGTAACTCAGACAATGTCCCCTGTGTAAACTGGCGTGAATGTTGTTTTACCCTTTTTAAAGAGCTCTTTATAAGCGTGTACAGGTTTTGAGAGCTATTGCTTTAATGGTACATGAAAACACTAGTAATTACTCACCCCTCCAAGACAGGCTTAAATAGCGGTCTTTATTATTCACTGATACGGCAATCAAAGAAATTTCTTTCCCCCTCTAAGCAGTCGAAACTGTCCTTAGACCCTTATAAGAACGAAGTCGAGAGTAGGACATGTGCTATCTCGTCCTCTCTGAAAAGGTTAAACTTACGTATATATTGCCAGATCTCGTTTAGAATGAATAAAGTCCTTATGTTTCTTTTAATCACACATAAGTAGCGTATTGATTGAAAATTTGTAGAGCCAAATCTACTGAAAACTGGAACTTTTAATCGCATAAACTCAGTTACGTTTTTTCTGGAAATTTCGGTAAATAAAAGCATGTAAAATATAATTTGAAGCTTTCTAAGATTGTACAGGAAAGAAGGTCATAGTGTCGCCTTCTGAAATCAGGAATTGTCATAACGTTCCATTTACTTAATTTTAATTTCGTTCCATTTAGTTTATTTTAATTCTATAAGCTTCCCTTAAACAAAAATACCCTGTTTGTAACTTCCCTGCCAAGCTTCCAATTATCACATTGGTGAGTCGAAAACCTAATTTTTTTATCGCATAAGCCGCTCTGGATTTTCAATCAGATGACATCACGCATACCAGGAGCGTCACTTGGTGCTCTCCTTGGCGAGCGCTGCTTCGCAATAGTTCCATAATTTCGCCCTTTTTATGATAAGACATATCCCCACTCCACACATTGGTGTGTTTTTGGTGCTGCCCTTGGCTGTGTTTCACCGTGCCGCCAGGCCAGTGGAATGTTGATGAGAAAGACAAGTTTCCGTTATCAGACCAGCAGACACAAGCTATTATACACTACATTTGCAGACTTGCGGTTTTCATTCAGACAGACAGGATGGAAGAGAGAAAGAGATCTGGATCCCGTGAAAAGAAGAGGGACTCGGAGTTCCGTCCTTCATAATTGTCTTATTTTTTAGTCCATTTTTGTATTCTCCTTTCTTTTTATTAATTTTTATCATTTAAAAAAATCTCAACCAATTAGCTTCTATTAATTTTTTAAAATTCCATTTTAATACCAATAAAACCATTAATTCAGTAACTTCTCCTCTCTTTTTTTAATGCCTATTGTGTTTTTACTTTAAAATTTAAACTTAAGTTAGCGAAAAGCCAAATTTAATTTAAACATATTAAAATATCAGGTTTGGGCCATAACGCGTATTTGTACTATACATCACCAACTCCTCTTGTTAAATATTTTTATTGTCTTTTCTGTGGGTTTCTTTTTCAGCTATCAATATTTTTATATTTTGTTCAAAGCGTACATCCCCATAGAAACCCTCCTTTCACAGGAATGTAGGCAAATTCACCTATCATCTCTTCTCTTCTTCCTTACAAATCTGATAAAATTTTAGTCAAAACATTCATATGCTAGGTTTAATTTATTAATCCCTAGCCTAATTACTGACTCAATGATTATAATTATTTCCTCGTTGCTTTGGTTAAATGATTAGTTCATCGAGATAATTTGTGGCGCATAATTTATCTGAAAATTAAATAGCCAGAAAACGTGTTTGCAAAATTAAAAGTGATGTCACGGGATGTGCATTACCACCATAGTTAAATACTAAACTGATAACAGAAAATATGCTGAGAAAGTCAGAGATAAAATATGATTTAGAAGCGTAAAAGTGCTTAGGGAAAAATCTGTGAAACCACACAACCGCAGTTAAATTTTAAAACAGTAGGCCCCAGTTCAGCAATAAATAAAAGTCCATACCTTGATTATATTTAGTAATAGTTAAATGTTTATGATACCTTCTTTTACATATGCACATATTTTCTTTTCCCAGGTAAAAATACCTGAAGGCTTTTTACCGAAATCATCTGCAAAAGAAAAAATTCCGAATATCAACTAACAGTTTTTCAGAGTATTTTTCAGTTCAGACTTCACAAACTCTGAACTGTTAAAAGAAAAAAAAATGTATTTTTTTCTCTTTGGGGATTGAATTTGATGGAATTCAAAAATTCTTAACACACTGTGTGCAGGTACATTTCGCAGCGGAATTATACAGGGAGTGGACGTTCTAAGAAGATGAAATATTAAAATAATAATAAGCTTTAAAATAAAATATTTTCCTCGAATCAGTATAGTTGGTGTTCAAGGAATAAAAATAATAATTAATTCTTATTTCATATAAAAAATTATATTTTTAATTTATAAGTTTCAAATTAGTTTCTAATTTACAAATTTCAAATTAGTTTCTAATTTAATAATTAGCTTTTATTTCATATAAAAAAATATTGGTTTCTAATTTAAAAATTTCAAATGTTATTTTGTAGGTAAATAGATTTCTATTTTTTTTACTTGGTATACATATTTAATGATATTAAAAATATATTGTTTAATAACTAAATTAAATAACTTTATTAATAGTAAACCATTATCATTGTTCTACAAAACATTTTATTTAAAATAAAGTAGAACCTTTCATTTTATATTAATGAAAGTATAGACTATTATAATGTAGAGTTTACAGCTCGAGAGGTAATGCACCTTATGAAACTATTAAAATTCATGTATCCGCAAGATAACTTTTGAAATATATATATTAGAAACTAAATTTATGTATAGCATGAAAGAAAAATACCAATTCTATTCTGTAAACTTGAATTTTTAAAAGTATCTGGTATTTAAAAAATTTAGAAAACTATAAACTGCTAAAAAGTTGACATATTAAGACATTGGCACTTATCATGCTGTAAAATAAAATATTTTCCTCGAATAACTATAGTTGGTGTTCAAGGAATAAAAATGATAATTAATTCTTATTTCCTATAAAAAATGAATTTCTAATTTACAAATTAGCTTTTATTTCATATAAAAATATTAGTTTCTAATTTAAAACTTTCAAATGTTATTTTGCGTGTAAATGGATTTCCACTTTTTTTACTTAGTATACATATTTTGTGTTTTTTAAATATGTATTGTTTAGTAACAAAACTAAATAACTTTATTAACACTAGACCATTATTAATGTTCTACACAGCGTGCTACTAAAACTAAAGCAGAACTTCATTTCATATTAATGAAAATATAGACTATTATAATACAGAGTTTACAGCTCGATAGGTAATACACCTTATGAAACTATTGAAAATCACCTGTCCACAAGATACCTTTTGAAATATGTATATCAGAAACTATATTTATGTATATAACATAAAAGTAAAATATCTATTTTATTATGTAAATGCAAAATTTTAAAGGTATCGGGCATTTAAAAAATTTAGGAAACTATAAACTGCTAAGAAATTGAAATATTTCTAAGACATTAACTCTTATCATGCTGAAAAATAAAATATTTTCCTCGAATCAGTATAGTTGGTTTTCAAGGAATAAAAATGATAATTAATTCTTATAATAATTAATTCTAATTTCATATAAAAAATTAGTTTCTTATTTATAAATTTCAAATTAGTTTCTAATTTACAAATTAGCTTTTATTTCATATAAAAAATATTAGTTTCTAATTTAAAACTTTCAAATGCTATTTTGTGGGTAAATAAATTTCTATTTTTTTACTTAGTATACATATTTTCTGTTTTTAAAAGTGTATTGTTTAATAACAAAATTAAATAACTAATTTACTAATGTGAGATCATTGTTAATGTTCTACAAAACATTTTATTAAAAATAAGTCAGAATTTTTCATTTTATATTAACGAAAATATAGACTATTATAACTTAGAGTTTACAGCTCTATAGGTAATATGTCCTCTTTAAAAAAAATGTATTTTGCTTCTAATGAATATTCATGTTTGAACTCAAAATATTTAATTTAATATATAATGCGACTAATATTATTTCCCTATTGCTTAAATTTATATCATTGTTTACACACTTAATTAGCTTAACCATTTCTCAACGTTTAATGAATTTCTATACTTTTAGAACTATTTTTATAACTGTCTTGCTCAAAAGTTATATTTGATGTAAGACTCAATTTGTGATATAATGTTTTAATTAGATTTTATGAAAAGTATTATATTCTAAGAATTTTATCAATCTTAGAACAAAATTAATTTACTCGACAATATATAATAAATATTAGACTTACGCTAGCATTAAAGTTTATTACTTCTACAGTAAGTAAAAGTAATTTTTCTTTCTATTATTTAATATGTAAATGTAAATAATTTTAATTCATTGCCAATTAGAATTGTTTATATAAATAAACTTAAGATAAATTATAATTTTGTGTTAATAACAGACATTTTGTAAAAAAATTAAAATATATATTAAATTTATTTTTATTTAGTATTTAATTTAATGCATAAATTCAAGAGTAATAAGAAGCTTAAAGATTTTTATTTATACCTTGTTTAATTAATAATTTTATAGAAAGATGTTTTATTTAAAAATCATTTTATTGTGTTACAAAAATAATATATTATTTACATAAAAATATTGTTATTTTCAACTTGTAGCTCTTTTTGAATATTAAGAAAATTTATTATCTATAGTAAAACTGTTTCAAATGATAGCTATATAACTA
Source organism: Pardosa pseudoannulata (assembly GCA_032207245.1). Classification (NCBI taxonomy): domain Eukaryota; kingdom Metazoa; phylum Arthropoda; class Arachnida; order Araneae; family Lycosidae; genus Pardosa; species Pardosa pseudoannulata. The sequence goes on from CM063511.1 coordinate 85,969,126, forward strand.
ATGAATATTTTATAAAAGATCTTTATTATTTTTATAAATGTATTTTAATATAAAAATTTATAATATAAGTAATACTCGCTATTTTATTGTTTTGTAAGTAAAGTTAATTTATTTTATATAAATGAATATACTTATATATTGTTTATTATTGTCTATATAGTAATATATATTGTAAAAAATCATTTTTCTAATATAATATTAAATGTGTTAAAATAATTTTATTTTAATTATAATAAGATATATTATTTTATTTCTGTGTTATAATATAATTACCAATATATAATATAATATAATGTTATTTATAAGTACTGTTATGATCTTGTTTATAGTTATTTATAAGGTCACAAGTTATGAATGGTTGAAAATGATATAGTAAATAATTATATTGCGTAATATGAAAATAAATATTTATAGATAGTTAAATAATTGCTTGTATAAAAATTAATCCAATGACATTATAGAAAAGATATTAAGGCTTGGATAAGTAAATAATTAAGATTATACTAGTTATGAATAAAGAGAAAATTATTTTCTTTTAAATTTATTTTTATTATATTTTATTCTAATTTTTTGATTCTACCTTTGTATAGATTATGTTTACATTTATTTAAAACAAAGAAAAAGTAATTATTATTTATAATTATAAATATTTAATTAATATTTAATTATTAATTATAACATTCTAAGAAAGATATGTTAATAAGTTTAATATTGTTTAGATAATCTCATATATTATATATGTACATAAATGGTATAAAAATTTGTTAATATATATGAAAGTATGGATGATATATGTTAACTCAAATATGATTGTACAAATACATGTAATGTGATGAGAAATGTATAATATAAAATCATATGTATGTTATTTATAAATGGTATGTATATCTATGTAAAATATGCTATTATATAGATAGATATATTATATATATCTATATAATATATATATTGTGTATTATAAGTTTATATAATATATAATATATATATTAATAATAACACTGTTTGTGTATATAAAAATAGTTGTGTATTTATATGTATATTATATATATAAAAAAATATTTATTATATATATATGTAATAACGTAATTGTAAGTAATTACTTATATACTGTATAGTTATATATAAAGAAATATTATATATGTGTATTATTTATGTTTGTTAATGTATATATATATATATATTTATAGAAAACTATAATATATATAATGCTTATATTTTTTATAAAATAATATACGAATTTATATATATAATTGTTATATAACATAATTATAAATATATATATATATAATATATATATAATATATTTATGTATATGTATATATAAAATATAAATATATTATATATATATATATATATAGAATAAATATATATATAATATATATATGTTATATGTGTATATATGTATGTAAATATATATATTATATGTATATTAATATTATTATAATATATATATGTATAGATATATTATATATATATATGTATATATATTGTATATATATATATATATATATTATATATAAAATATGTATAAATAAATTGTATATATATAATATAAAATTAATATTGTTTATATATAATGTATATATATATATTTATAAATATATATTATATATGTATATATATAGGCATATATATATATATATATATATATAGACAGACAGACACATATACACATATATAAGCATTGTTAACCTTCTTAACTTGTTTTCTTTTTATTTTGAACAATAAGTCCTTAAAAATTATATTTCCAAAAAACAAAAATATTTTTGAATTAATTCATTTTGTATATTTTAAATAGGAAAAAGTAATTTAAATCCTAAATTCATGAATATGACTTATTAGATATAATTTAAAAATTTCGAACTTTTCTTCTTTTTTAGAAACTTTCTTTTTCTACACATACTTTTAAATTCAGCATAATCTAAAACATTTTTTATTATTTAACTTACGCAAAAGACCGTTTGAAAAACTTCTTCTGACATGGTCGCATAGAACCAATGAAACGATTCCTATGAAAACCGATAACAAAGTTTGAGGAATATTAATATTTCCCATTAACTTATTCAAAATATTCTTATGTAACTCTAGAAAAGGAAAATATTTCTTCTGATATCCCTGATCTGAGATTCGAATGACGCTTCTGAATCTACGTCAGTCCTAATCTTTTAACACTTTACGGATTTGAATATTATGCAAATGCGACCAGACATGTTGACTTCATAAGGACAGAAATTTAATTACTTAATAATGAATGAGTACGAAACATTTAATGAATTATTTAATACAGGAAGCTTGCATTTTAAATGTTCTTAATTTATTCTTAATTATTTTAAATATTTATAACGTGAAAGACAAAGGAGAAATTGTCTTTTTGCATAAATATATTCTGACTTATTTACATATATATACACTGACAAGAAAAATTAAAGAAACAACCGTAAACACTCATATAACTTGAATAATTTCGCAAAAAAGAGTATGAAATTTGCACAAGATATTTATTTTGTCATGTGTGACATATATTCAAATGCAGAACTGTCTGCCTTTTCTGAAAAAAAAAATTAAACAAAAGCGTAGGAATCTGTGATATAAAGTGAGATAAAAAAAAATTCTGTTACAACGTTTTGAGGAACACAGAAAAAATAAATAAGCTTTGTAGACCGAAATAAAAGCTTATCTTTGAATAATATTCCAAACTATAGGTTATGTTATCCAAAAGTTTTTGCTGTAGTGTATGCAAGAAAGTGTATGCAAGATGAATAGTGCATTGAAACTCCTGGAAAGAGCTAGGAAGGTGTGCCAAGATAAAAGTTGATATTCTAGTACGCCCCACACATGTTCTATTGGAATTAAATGGAGGGAATTTGCAGGCCATTCAATTTTCTTTATTCCTGAGCTCACAAGAGAATCTGTCCCTAGTACAGCCCAATAAGAACCCGTATTATCATCCATTAAAAGGAATTTATCACCAGTTGAACTTTAACCAACTTGAAATGAGAATCAAGAACCTCATCATTGTATATTTCACCCTTCACAATTGTAATAGTAAAAATGTGTAGGTCAGTGTGGCCATTCAAAATAACTCCCGCCCATACCAAGATTTCCTCAAATAGTATTCATATATCAATGATACCACTTTAAAGACTTAAACACACGTCAACTGTATGGGCTGAAAAATCAATGGATTAAGTTTACAATTCCTCTTAATAATGAATATTGCTGGGGTTTTGTGTGCTATATCAAAAATATTTTAACTAATTTTTTTTGTTCAGATACACGTGTGATAGGGGCTTTAATTGGTTGAAATTTTTTTATCACATGAGAAATATATGCATTCTTCACAGGAAAAAGGATTCATAAACTGAATACGTTGCTTTTTGAAAGTGTAAATGAAGTGTGATGAAAATGAATGAAACTAAGATCAGCTAGCATTTTAGAAGACCTTGTGACTACCTTCTATCAACATCATCAGATGACCTCAGTTGTAACTTATTGTATTATCATCCGAATTTTACATGTTTTCAAAATTTCAAATAGAAATAATTACCATAATTGAATAAAATTTCTAATTAACAATTTTGGAGGAATCCCTGTAACCAATGTCCACTTCTCTCATTAAACCAGTTCAGTGGTACTATATTATTGTTGGACCGATGTACTTTCACGCGATGGTCAGCAAGTGCATACACAGCTGTGGACTAAATTTCCAAGAAGAATTTAGGTGCAGCTATTGACTTCGAGTTTTAGTCGGGACCCATGTGGAGGAGTTATAACTCACGGAGTGGCCCAAGTGTAAAGATCAAGCCCAGACAGAGCTGTAGCCGAGATATATGGGGGCAGGGGATAAGCAATAATGTCAACTTTCACCAAAGCGGTCATTTTGATGAGCCCACCTGCACTTCCGAAGGGGGTGCAGATGTGGGAAAATTTCACCTACGAGTGATTGGGACAAAGGAAAAAAGGGACGTTGAAACGAGGTGTAAAGTTATGGTAGAAAAGTGGGAAAAGAACTTTAGGTCGGGATTCAAAAGTTGCTGGACATCGAGATTCCGTGAGCAAGTCAGAGACCCCGGGCGAGCAATCGATTCCCGATTGGTTGGTTTGGTTAGTTTTGGAGCTCTACGGTCTACTTTTGCAACACGAGGGCTAATGAGGCTACAATGGGATTCGAACCCACGAACTCCGGTTTCGAAGGCCAGCACCCTAACCATTCGGCCATTGTTCGGCTAAGGATTCCCGAACCCGCATGTGTATGATTAGCACGCCAGCATAGGTATCTAGCAAAATAACGGCCGCACGCCCGCACCGACATCCAGCCTGTTGACAGCCCCAGCCTGCTCCCCTGTAATTATTGGAGGTAAACTTAATAATATTCATAATTATTACCTGGGTCTCATAATTCTTTGATAAGCAATACTATTTCAAGAGTATTGATGAATAGCAAAACTAAATAATTGCAGGTCATGTTAAATACTAATCAAGTGATGTATTAGTTTGTAAATATTGTACATAATAAATGTTTTAGTTTAAATATTAGGTATTTTCCTTTAATTCCATAGCGTATATTTTACTGTGTTTCCCCTTTGAGAACGAAAACGTGTTTGTGTTGTAAATATCGGGTGGCCATAATTAAACTGACAGTGCTCACAGCGTTCTGTAGCGTGATCTATTTGCGAGAATGACGCCACATTTTGTAAGAAGATTAAACAAGATAAAGGACGAAAGATTCAGCAAAAAAACAAAATTAGTTCCAAAAGTCACCGCTAGGGGAATATTTGGCGCTGTTTTATAGAAAATATAGAGTGTTAATAAGTGCAAATTAATACGGAATAAAATTACCTTTTATTATGCATATTTTTCTAATTTAGTTCAAGTGCAATATGGCAACACTTTTAAAAAAGCGTAAAATCTACATAAACACCGATAAAGTCTGGTGATCTGCAATATCACGACGCTGAGCAGAAGAAGAAGTTCTTTATTGAAATTTCACGTTACATCCATTGGTATATAGTTTTAATTTTATTCGGTATTGATTTGCATTTGTTAACACTCTATTTTCTATTACACAGCTCCAAATATTCCCCTATCGGTGGCTTTTGGAACTAATTTGAATACTTTGTCTCCCGTCTTGTTTAATCTTCCTACAAAATAGGGCGTCATTCTCGCAAATAGATCGCTCTACTGAACACTTCGAACACTGCCAGTTTAATTATGGCCACCCGGTACATTACAACAATTGTATTTTCATTGGATTTACAAATAATTTGAAAAGTTTCAAAGGATGACAGCAGTAGAAGTGATATAAGATTTTCTTACACAACACGACCCAATATAAGCGTTTTAATAAATACATCTCAAGACATTAAACAAAGAAAGCGTAAATATTTATTCTTAAATACGTCAAAGAGATTTTCAGGTAGATTATATACTGCAAATATTCCTGCTTTCTAGCATACTTTGAAATGAAATATAACAAAAAAAATATTTCTGCAACAAAATAAAAGAAGTTTTAGGAAAACTTTCTTCGATATTGTCACACAAAACCTATGAAAAGACTTCTACGAATAGCTATAAGACGTTCGAATGGAATCAATATCACAGAGTAACATGAAACTTTATTCAAAATATTCTTACTTAAGAAAGCAAAAAATTGCTGTGCCAAAACATTGCCCTTTCTTTATGATTTGAATAAAATATTCCTTCTAAAATTTTTTATAATTTTTTTTATGATTAGATAAATGTAACCCTACACACTGATTTCATAAAAGCAGATATTTTTTATAGATAACCATGAAATAATTTCAAACATTTACTGTATTTCATATTAGTATTTATTTACAAAGAAAAAATATTTTTAAATACTTTGATTATAATATTTAACTTTTAATAAAGAAATAAAAAAATAAAGTAAAAATGTTGATTTTATAAAAAATTTATGATTGATTTACATAAGAAAATTGGGGGAGAAATTAAAGCTTTTCTTCTGTGCAGATTGCCAAATTAGACTGACACATTTAGAGATATGATGGATAATAGAGAGAAGATTAAAAATTACTATAGAAGGTTGCAAACCATGTTTAGTAGATGAAAGTCGCAAGAAAGTTATGAAATGTGTGACTGTTTAAGGAAGAAAAAGGATTGATAAGAAATCGAAAAATATTTCTATTAAGTAAACCAGGACTGCAATACAAACAATGGAACACATTTCAACGCCAGGAATTAGACAAGAAAGTCTTAGAGGAATTGTTCGATTCTGCGATCACGAAGGTAACACAGCCGACTACGACGGGCCTTTCACTCTTCAATTTTTCCAAACAATTTCTATAAATCTCTCCTCACATTTTAATTCACAGTAACTGAATACATTGGTAAATGAAGAAAAGTTAGAGATATGATTGGTAATAATTTGCAAGGAGAGGAAAAATTTCCATATAAGGTTGCAAACCATGTTTAGTAGATGAAAATCGCAAGAAAGATATGAAAGGAGTGACGGTGAATAGAAGAAAAAGGATTAATAAGAAACAGAAAAATATGTCTATTAAGTAAACCAGGATTGCAATACAAACAATGGAACACAATTCAACGTCAGGAATAAGACGACAAGAAAGTCTTAGAGGAATTGTTCCAATTTGCGATCGCGAAGGTAGCACAACCGACTACGACGAACCTATCACGCCTCAATTTTTCAAACAATTTCTATAAATCTCTCGTCTCATTTTAATTCACAGTAACTGAACACATTGGTAAATAAAGACAATTTAGAGATATGATTGATAATAGTTAGCAAGGAGATGAAAAATTACCATAGAAGGTTGAAAACCATGTTTAGTAGATGAAAACCACAAGAAAGTTATAAAATGTGTGACGGTGAGTGGAAGAAAAAGGATTAATAAGAAACAGAAAAATATGTCTATTAAGTAAACCAGGATTGCAATACAAACAATGGAACACAATTCAACGTCAGGAATAAGACGACAAGAAAGTCTTAGAGGAATTGTTCGAATATGCGACCGCGAAGGTAGCATGTGATAAGGCGATTTAGATCATTAATATAATTAAAATAATTAATTAATTAATATAATTAATTAATTAATATAATTACTCTTAATTAATACGAGAAGTGAAATACTTGGGATCTAAATCTGACCATCTTTTGTAAAGGAGAGAGGACCAATAAAAATTACTTCAACGTCGTGTGAGGGATTTTCGGTCGGGATTCTGATCCCAGTCCCAGATAAGAATCACTTCCCAGTACATGAAACTAAATAAGAATGTACCTTTGTGGAGTTATTTATGAGTCCCTAAGAGACAGTGCCCAATTTGAAATGGCAAGGCTTTCCCATGTTTGCAGTTTCAAGGCGGGGTAAAAGAGACCAATTGGATTTTTATAGCTCTCCTGATTGGACGAAGAGAGATAAGAATGGACACAGATGAAAAATATATAAAACAAAGAAAAATCAAGAAAGGGGGTGTTTGAGAGTCTAGTAGAGAAGTCCGACTGTCAGAGGTCAGAAGTCAGAGGAGACGATTGTGGCAGTGAGACTTCGGGAGGCCAAAAGAAAAGCCTTGAGTTCGACAGAGACTCCGGAAACGTTGGAACCTCTCGCGGCTAACAGCAGTGTTCCTGTGTCAAATATTACGGCCGCTCCCCAAATACTCAGAAGGAAGCCCCTGACCAGAGTTGATACGGAAGATTGAAAATTGCTACCACACATACCCAGTCCTGAACAGCTACTAACCAGCGGTGTTCCTGACAAAACAAATAGAACCACAAAGGTACTCATTATAAAATTTTGAATTTGAGATTGGGTCCTCTCTCTTATATATCTCTTATATATTTTTTTTACCTAATGACACCTAACTTAAGCCTAACCTTAACCTAAATGATAGAGAATTATTTTTGTCACATATAAAAATAATATGACACCGAATTGAAAGTGTTGAAAAGTAAATCTTATGAAACTTAATCAAAATTTTGTATATCAGTAATGTATATATCATTGTAATAAACTTATTCTTTTAAGCTGATTTCAGTGACTCTTAATTTAGATCATTAGTTTTTTTTTTTGGGGGGGAATTAAGTCTGTAGTCTCTCAGAATATTGATTAAATTTAGTACTTAAGTATTTTACACAACTCAACCCAAATAATATTAGTCTTGTTGACTAAAATATAAATACCACTATAGATTTGATCATAAGTAAATACCTAAAATTTAATGAGAGCTACATGACATAGCACAGCCGACACAAAAGGACTTTTCACGCTGTAACTTTTCCGAACAATTTCTATAAAACTCTCGTCTCATTTGTAATTTGCAGTAGCTGAATACGTTGGTAAATGAAGAAAACATTGGTTTGACTGCACAAGGATCTGGTAATTTCATCAAGGCTTTTTTATGTATTAAAAATGTCCACTTAAAAGTAGCATTCTACTTCATTCTACAAGTAAGGGAACTGACTGAGAATTAACTATGGCTTTTAAAATGTAATATAAATTTTAGGTCTGAAGACTGTCTTTTGGGATAAACTCTCCGTCATCACAAACATTGCATTGTCATTGAATCGATGAGACCACAGAAGTTTTCGGATTTTCTAGTAGATGTCTGCAAGTATTCCCCTTTACCTCAATGATTTGTTAAATATCATTCATAGAGAACATATATTTATTATTTGTATTTTAAATCATAATTTTGGTTTTATAACCCGCTACTTATGCGCTATTAAATAGTAAGATTTAACCTGCGGCATATCAGGAAAAACAGCTATTCTGGGGGAATTTTATTGTTTCTGTTACTAATCCAAAATTTATTTTTAATGAAATGCTTTGCATGTGCCACTCTATTACATGACTTACTTGAGATTTGGTGTAGAGTGCCATATAAAATTAACTCGATGTTCGAAACCAAACGATGTCAGTAAATTCTATCTTATGTACCAGGACTGATGGTGGTTTGTGGAGGACGGAGATGATTGTATTTTGTTAGAAGAATATAAAATCGGAGTAATATTCATCTAGAGTAAGAAGTGCAATGAAGAGTTGATCGGAATAGGCTTTAACCCTTTATAAACTCATGTTTTTAGCTATGTTATATTGATTTTTCTTTTCAATTGAGATTGATTTAAGACAGTAAATTCATTTAGATTATCAGAATAATTTAATTTTATTTTAACTTAATTTTGGTGTGAAGTATGCTTACCACCGCCAGAGGGATACTACAAACCCTCAAAAATTGTATGATCTTCCAGTAAAAATTTGCCTCCATCTTGTTCAAGAAAATTGTATAGCAATGACATGTGCTTTGAAATAAAGCAACTATTTTCAATTACGTTATACAATGTCTGATTACAGATGTTTGTATTCAAAATTAGAAATACTTTTCTGGGTGTAAGAAATTAATTGTTTTTAATTTTTTTATTACTTTTGAACTTTCCTGCTTGCAATTATCACGGGCACAAAGAATAAAGTTCAAAATCTCATTCCTTGATATTAACGGGGGTGGGAAGAAAGGAGTTAAAAAATAGGATATTTTATGCTTCTTATTATTTTTTATGTTTTGTGCTACATAATTCTCATAAAGCATGTTTTCCAAATACTACAAAATAAAAGACAATATTACCGATCGAGTGAAAATTAATGAACAGTAGATTATGTGCAAAAAACATGGTTTCCTATTGTTGCCTTTTTTTATCCAAATCTAACTTTTGTTGTCAATATTTTGCTATACATTCCAAGCTTTTCTTAATTTAGTTATTAATTAATGGAAGACATAATAAGAGGCTATAAAAAGGCTTCTTCATTTAAAATTATCAATTTTTGCAGTATATTTAATAGGCCTTAGAAAGAGTTAAACTGTAGATCATAATGTGATTAGCTTTAGAGTAGCAAAATGGTAGATCGTAGCATCCAAAACAACCAACTGAATAAAAGAATTAGTTTGATTTAGTTTAGAGCACAATAGTTCAAACTTTTCGTAATCAAAGACTAAGATTGGAACCTATTTCTTAAAGCTGATAGTATACGATGCATAACGTTTTCCAATGACTTTTAAAATTTTAGGTCAATTATTCGTGAGCAGTATATACCCTGCGGTGTCTTATCTTCCCGAAATTGTGGTAAATTTATTTCTAGAGGTATTTAGATTCATTTTTCAACAAAATCACAGATTTGAGAAATTATCTATGAATATCTAATTTCACTAATCGAAATTAAAATTATAATTTAGCTGTTATTCAATGCTACATGTTTCAAATTTCCTCATGAATATTTTGCAAGCGTTACGCAAATACAAAGTTTACAGGTTTGGTGAAAGCAAACAAATTAAAACGTTGTACTGTTTACGCAAATCTGTATAAATTATTTACCAATTTTTAAACACTTGTTATGTAAAAATTAGTTTAGTTTGTGGAAATGTTCTCTTTATGTAAACATTTGTACATATTTTCCACGACAGAAATTTTAAAAATAACTTACTAGAGTACACAGAAGACATATTTATCTATCAAAACATTTATTCGGTTTAGAAAGACATAAAAAAATTTCTGTCCCAATCAATAAAAATACTTTTAACGTTATGTGCCTTCCAGTTATAGCGCAAGACAGTTCCGGTATTCCAAAAGCATTTGTATTCCAAAACTCTAAACATGCAGTGAACATAAAACGTGGATTCCTATCCTTTTAATGTTGCAAATATACAACTTCATCTCGTTTTAAAGGATGTAACGTGTTTCAATGTCAAGCCTGAAGAGAATAATACTTTCATTTATAAAGAGATAAATGAATAAGACGTGATATATAGTCGTATTTACTTATGCATTAAAAATAACGTTGGGGAAATGTCACGGGTATATAATCTGACTAAACAAATTTCTTTTCATTGAATGATGGATTACGTTTGTGAACAAAAGCGAAGTAGGGTAAGTTATGTAGATTGAAATTTTTTTCTATAAGTTGAGGTAAAAGTAGGTATAAAGTTTGTGGAAATGTTCTTTATATATATATACATCTTTACATATTTTCCACGATGGAAATTTTAAAAATAATTTACCAGAGTACACAGAAGACATATTTATCTATCAAAGCATTTATTCGGTTTAGAAATACATAAAAATATTTCTCACCCAATCAATAAGAATACTTTTAACGTTATGCGTCTTCCAGTTATACCGCAAAATAATTCCAATATTCCAAATGCATTTGTATTTCAAAACTCAAAACGTGCAGTGAACATAAAACGTGGATTCATATTCTTTTAATGTTGCAAATATACAACTTCATCTTGTTTTGCAAGATATAACGTGTCTCAATGTCAAGACGAAGAGAATAATACTTTCATTTATAAAGAGATAAATAAATAAGACGTGATATATAGTCGTATTTACTTATGCATTAAAAATAACGTTAGGGCAATGTCACGGGTATATAATTTAAATAAATAAATTTCTTTTCATTGAATGACGGATTACGTTTGTGAGCAAAAGCGAAGTAAGGTAAGTTATGTAGATTGAAATTTGTTTGATCAGTTGAGATAAAAGTAGGTATAAAGAGAACTCTAGAATATAATTTAAAAGGAAAATATTAAAAAAACAAACGTAACTTGTTTCAAATGCTTTTTACTGAGATTAACTTAATCAAATTATAGCATTATGATAACTCAACTATCATTTATTTTTTATGTATTATCTATCATCAATTAATTTTCATTCTTCAAAGTTTATTTACAATTTAAAATATTTACTAGTTCAAATTATAATTTTATTTTAAGTTTATATACAAGTTTAGTATACTAATTTACAAAAATTGCTGGGCCGAACGATAGCCGAACGGCTAGGGTGCTGGTCTTCGTAACCGAAGTTCGTGGGTTCGAATTCCACTGTTGCATGGATGTTCGTAGCCGTTCGGAATCGGCTTTAAGCAGTAGGTCCCGGTCTCTTTAGCCCTCGTGTTGCAAAAGGTAGACCGTAGCTCTCCCAAACCAAACAAGTAAACTAAAATTGTTGGAATTATCAAGTTAAGTTAACCCTTTGACAGTTTCATTTTTTTCCAGAATTCGGTCAGAAAAATGTCACATTTTTTTTGTTCATTTTACATTTTTAAGTAAAGATATGTTATTAAAATTAACATTTATAATATTTTTAAGCATTAATTACAACTTTTTTTCTATGAATGCATCATAAAACTAAAGTTTACCTTTAGTCTCATCGATATCCAAGTTAATTTTTGGTATTCCAGTGAAAGAAAATCTAGGAGGCGGATCCGAAGGATTATCACAATTAATTTTAAAAAATTGTCTTGCTTCACTGATTCCATCTGTACTACTATCAGAGTCTATACTACCCAGGTCATCTAGTAAACTTTCGCTACTATCATTTACAGATAATTCATTTTCTGATTCCGAGTCACAGTTCGAATCACAAGAAATTAGCTCCATCCGCTCTGAATTATCCATTATTTAAAAGTAAAAATATATTATTCAACTCTTACATCAATAAAATTATCAGGCGGTTAGTAAAATATAACCAGAAAGCTATACACTGAAAGATAACAATTCGTCTTCTGATACAAAACATGAGAAAAAACCCGCGCTTTTGAACCAATCAGAGTAGAAAATATAATAAACTGCAAACTATCATTTACTGGACATCTATACGAATAATTTGTTACTAAAATTGGAAAAAATACGGTCGAAACAGTGCAAGCGAAATAGAAATCAGATTGCCCGTACATCGTACGGGCAAATCAGTAAAGGCCCGAAAGCTGTGCCCGTACGGCATACGGGCAAAACAGGGAAGGGGTTAATCAAATTACAGCACTAGGAGAAATCAACTAACATTTATTTTTTATTTAATATCCATCATCAATTAATTTTCATTCTTTAAAAGTTTATTTAGTTTAGGTTGCGGGTTCGAAGCCTGACCCGGACTATGATCCGCCGTGTTCGTCAAAGGTGACTGGGGCACGTAAAATATGATCGTGGTCACGGTGTCCTCCAAGTTCTCAACCAATACCTCTGGGGGTGGCAGGCCAAGCCTATGGGTCTTCTGCTTGGCCCCTACTTCAAAATTACGAGGACCCACTTGAGCATAAGTCGTACTTTTACCTTTGATGTGCACGTCAAAACGAAAGGCACACCCCTTTGCTTTAATACGAGTAGCCTCCCACTCAATCGTGCTTGGTTTGATTAAGTGGCATAAGACAACAACAACAATAGTTGTTGTATATTTCATTTGGTATATTACTCTTGTCGGTAATTGAGAAACTTATTGTTACGAATTTGTTTAGTGAACCGTAAATTTAGCATGGGACTCTATGGGTATCTCGTCAAATTAGCGAGATATCGGCTAGTTGGTGAAAGTTTTGGCAACCTATTTTGGTCGCCAAGTTCATCGCAGAGTTCGTCGCCAAGTGTCGCCAAGTGGGGCGTCAAGTGACAACTTCCTGTTCCGGTTTATCGAATATTCCAGCAGTATCTTCAGGCTTATATAAGGCCGGCAGAGTCCCAAACAGAGAGAGAGCTTTTATTTGTTTATGCTCTGCTCGTTGTTAATTTCTCTGCTTACTGTAAGAAATCTCTGGATTTGAGGGCTAAGCCCAGGTAATCCAGTTGACCCATCATCTTGAAGGTCTTCAAACAGAGTTTTAAGTGGATCTTTCGGTGTAAGAAGTACGCACGGTGTGTAGTGTTTCACCGGTGCTTATTGTTTGATGCGGAAAGAGGTACGTGAGCCCGCGGCATTGTGCTCAAATTGTTCCGCGATGACGTTGTATCTTTTCCAACTGATTGCCAATAAAGTATTGTTTTCGTGCTGTAGTCTTGCTTGAAAGTCCATTCAATCCCCGAAACTAATTTTTTTTTTTTAGTTCGTAACACAATTTTATTTAAATAACGCAATGCTGCATTATTTCATCATTATGGATTTAAATTAAGGATTTCATCAATATGTGGACATAGACTATTAGTTCCCTGAGAATATTAGTTTAGAGTTGTCCCCATAGAATGTTAGTTTCCTCGGTAACTTCTTCATTTTTTTAACTTTTTGCTATTTTTATCCAAAAAATATATATCTTTGATTTTTATTACAATATACAAGAACTTTTTCCCCCAGCTTTGATGATATAATCCGTTTATTTTACTCTTTGTAGATTTCTGATTAATTCAAGGTTTTTCTTAAGGGAGATGACTTGAATAAACTTCTACCTGTCCTATTTAACCTTGTCCTATTAAGGGGTAAACCCTTAACTGCCGCGGACGTACATATACTTCCTGAGAAGTCAATGCTCTAACTGCTTTGGACGTATATATAAGGTTTCATGCTATACATGTCTTAGTAATTCCCTGCTTGCCATGCATGTTTAATCACTTATAAGACAGTTAATGTATGTGAGGTATATGCATAAGATTTAAGGGGCAGTTAATCGACTGTGCAAAAGGTATACATATGCCCACAGCAATTAAGGGATTAAATGTTTAACTTTATTAACCCCCTTCCCGGTTTTCTCCGAAGCTGAATTTGGGCTGG